>VZTA01021753.1:340516-368757 GCA_013398855.1 Mohoua ochrocephala | reverse complement strand
GCGCCCCGGTCGCGGCTGTCGGGTGCGGAGGGATCCGCAAGGCCGGGGCAGGCCCGATGCGGCGTCGCTGGCGCTGTGACCCGCCGGAGCTGGGGCCTCGCTAGCAGCGACCAGCGGATGCCCAGTGCTTGTCCTGCCGAGCCCTTCCCAGCCTGCTGTGCTCACGGGCGGCATTACCTGAGGAGCTGCCCTGTTCCAGCCTTGCTCTTCCCTCAGCGGCGTCCTTTCCAGCAGCACGTGGTTTCCTCTTTCAAAGGAAAGACCAAATGCGCTGCTGAGGGTCTTCCCTAAGTCTCTTTTATGTCCAAGCGTTTCCGACTGCAAAACCCACCAGTGGAATGGGCTGTTTTGTGAAGGGATCTCTGCTCGCCCCTTCCTGTTGTTTCTTGGTGCTGTGGTGTTTGTGCTGGAGCGGCTGCTGGCCCCGGGATGTTGAGGGGGGTGCACTGGTTTGATGCTCACATGGGCTTGCTCTGGGCAGCGATAACCAAGGCCCTCCCCTCTTTCAGGGGAGCTCATGGATCTGATCCGGACAGAGGGCCAGAGGATGACGGCAGCCCAGCCGTCAGAGACAACAGTGGGCAACATGGTGCGACGAGTACTGAAGGTCATTCGTGAGGAATATGGCAGGTGAAGTGCCCCTCTTGCTCCCTGTGTCTCTCTGAAAGCCCAGAACCGCCCTTTTAAGTTGCTTCTGTGAAACCCCTTCAGTTTCCATCACCCCCTTTCCCCACCTCTCCTAGAGGGATCCAGGGAGTTTAACACCAAAGGAAACCCTGTTGTTTTCCCCGTGGGTGATGACATTGTCTCTTTAGAAACCACTTGGTGTGTGTGTTGTGGGTGCATGAGAACAGTCCGTGCCCTGACCTTGGGCTGTTTTCTCTCTCTGTACCCAGGGGTTCCATCCTGCTGGAGCAGCAGCCTCGAGCCTGCTCCTGGTCTGTGGACAGCAGTGTTTGCACATGACTTAAGAAGGCGCTTTCTGGCAGACATTTGGGTGTTTTTCTGCCGAGACAGCTAGGGAAGCTCTTTGGTGTGGCATGGTGTGCCTCCTGTGTGTGGCTTTCCTTCCTGTCTCTTCGCATCCAGGTGTGCTGCACTGTGGGGACGATGCTCAGCCTGGCTGTGACCCTGTGCTCTTTCCTGAGGCTGAAGAGGCCGCTTCTCTCCGCAGGCTTCACGGGCGCAGTGAGGAAAGTGACCAGCAAGAATCCCTGCACAAACTCCTGACTTCTGGAGGACTGAGCGAAGATTTCAGAACCCCTTACCCCTCCCTCAGAGCTAATGTTATCGAAGCTATTAATGAGATGCTAATTGAGCTAGGTACGGATGGGTCTGAATTGCTCATGAGTGAAGATTCTTATGGGATGGGACTGATGCTTCCCTCTTCTCTAGGTGAAAAGAAAACAATAAGGATCTGGGAGGCTTAATCTGAAGGATCTAAGGGACTGAAGCCCTGCTGCTCCCAGGACTTCGTTTTAAGTCCTCTTTGGCTTACAGGGAGATGGGTAGATTGTGGAAGGAGCAATAAGGGGGGCTGTAGGCCTGTGCTCTTGGTCTTCTGGGAAGTCTTGAGTCCTCTGAAGAAGAGTGTAGAAAATATGCCAGGGTTGGACTTAATCCCCGTGCGCATATAACCTGACCCTTGTCACAAAGAACTGTGATACAATTTTCTTTTTCTGTGATACTTGTGACAAATCAGGTATCCAGCTCACCTTCTGAGGCCCAAGTTGCCCCACTATTGAATTACAAAACTGTTGAAGTTTTGTGGGCCTGGTTGGTGGTTATCTGGAGTAGCGCTGACACAATCCACTCCCCTCACAAGGGAATTTTCACTACAGCTACTTCTATAGATAAGGAAGGTATAGCTAGGGAGCATGGGGCATTCTAGGGCCAGCTTCTTGGTCCCACTCCACTGGCAAAAAGAATGGGGAGAAAAGCTGCTCCTGCTCTACCAGTGCTCATAACATTGCTTTAGTGACAAATTATCTTCTGGAAGGACAGTCCTAGCAGCACAAGTATTGCTTTCGCTGGCTGCTTTTACACCCACGTCTTCCTTCTGTTACAGAGGGCACCACTGACAACATTGCTATGCAGGCACTGGAGCACATCCACTCCAATGAGGTGATCATGACCATTGGCTACTCTCGCACTGTTGAGGCCTTCCTGAAGGAAGCCGCTCGCAAGCGCAAGTTCCAGGTCATTGTGGCGGAGTGTGCGCCGTTCTGCCAGGTGAGGCCTAGGCTGGCTGCCTTCTCCAGGTACCACGTTGTCCTGTGCATTCTTACTGGAATCCAGATGAACATTATGGAAATTCCTCTGCAGTTAAGAGAGAGGAAACAGCTCGTGATCCTACCCCGGCATCCTCGAGCTGAAGGGCGGTGTTCGGGTTGCGTCGCGTGGTATTTTTGCAGTTCAGACAAGAATTGAGTGCTGGTACCTCTACAATTGCACTGCAGGAGCTGTGTCACAGGGAACCGATTGGATTCTCCCTCTTTTTAGGGTCATGAAATGGCTGTCCGACTGTCCAAAGAGAATATTGAAACTACTGTCATGAGTGATGCTGCTATTTTTGCTGTCATGTCTCGAGTCAACAAGGTGAGGAGGGCTCCACTGGAGGAGGGAGTTCATGGCAGGTTGGGTGCTTAGGCCTCTCAAATCAGCTGCAAGTCCCAGCAGTGACGGATGTGTTTCTTCACTGAAGACTCAAAGTTGTAATAGTCCCTGTTCACAGCTGGGGTGGAGATTCAGTGTGGAACTCCCAAATCAGTATGATTGCTGACTGCATGGTGATAGGTTTTTCTGGCTTAGTGGCTACAGTTGCAAGAGAGCCTCAAAGGATTAACCTCAGTTTTCAAAGGAGATGGAACAAAAAGCAGCATTTCCAAAGGGGAGAAACACCCCTTTTGCCTGAAACAGAAGATGACTGATGAAGGGAATCACCAAGGTTTGTCTTTTTAAACAGACCTGTTCTGTACTTTTATAGAGATGAAAACTGCAAACTTTGGCACCCCAAATGGGGAAAAAACCCAAAAGTACTTGTAACATATCAAAATCCAGCCACATCAATTCTTACCTATATTTTTAAGCTGCTTTTCATTATTCTCATTTTACTGCAAGGGAATTTTGGCAGTGAGCAGTCAAGTTACTTGTACAAAGCTTACTTTGTAGGTTTGTAGAACAACAGGAACCACAGCCCAGTTTCTGCTTGGTGTTCCCTGCAACAGAACATACGTTTGTCTTCTGAAATTCCCTGTGCTCGCCTCTCCGTGCTGGCGTCACGCTCTTGTTAGAGAGGAACTTCTCAGTGCAGAGCCAGTGCCAGATGAAACACATCAGGCATTCAGCTGCCCTGTAACTCCAGCCGCTGGCTGGCTGGCTGTACTGACATTGTCCTCCTCCAGCATCTGTCAGGGTCCGAGCCAGGAAGTGTTCCTTCCCCAGTTTGCTGTGGAATATGCTATCCAATTCTGATTTGCCCTTTTAAGGTCATCATTGGTACGAAGACAATCCTGGCCAATGGCGCCCTGATTGCTGTGAGTGGGACTCACACTCTGGCACTGGCAGCTAAGCACCACTCCACTCCACTCATCGTGTGTGCCCCCATGTTCAAGCTTTCACCGCAGGTAAGTACAGCAGCTCTTCAGGGCTGCACCTGCAGGGGCTTGTACTTGTGGGAGCTTAGGGTGGAGAGCACCATCCGTCCCAAGGCAAGGTGGGTAAATGAGCCATCTCCCCCATCTAGTGCTGTTACTGCAGATCAGAGATCCTCACCCAAATCTGGCACACCTCAGGATCTCCTGAAGCACCATCCTCTGCCACATGCACAAAGCAGTACATTGGGTATAAGGATGTGGACCACTGCCTAGGCTGATGAGGCTGGCATTGCCATACTTAATTTTCCTCGACCATGACAGATACCAATTTATACCATTAGTGTTGAAAGGCGGAGAATGTAGAATGAGACACTCAGAACTCTTTTACACTCAGTACTTTTTCAGTATTGCCAGATGAAGTTGCAGACTGAGGAAGTCACTTCTCCAGTTCACTAGGCTTTGATAAGGGCAGCCACGTCATAGAAGGCTCTGAAAGCTTTGAGGAAAACCTTTCACCTGTAAATGTTAGAGAGGTTCTAGACACAGGCACTATGTAATTATTGTAAACAGAGGTAATATCACCTGGCAAGTAATTTTCCTCTGCATTAGTTACTTCCAGTGCCAGGATCTGGTTTCACTAGGATAATTTGGTACAGTTTTTTTCCTGATCTTCCTGTACTCTTTCTCATTTAGTTCCCTAATGAAGAAGATTCCTTCCACAAGTTTGTGTCACCACAGGAAGTGCTGCCATTCACAGAAGGTACTGGTTATTCTTTACACATCTGGTCAAGCTGGTTTGGACTATAACTTTTTTTTTTTAATAACTCACATAAAAAATTAAATGTCAGGCTATGTTATAACCCAAGGCAGAAAATCCTTTTTTACCGTCTTTGGCAGAAAAGAGTGCTGTGAACCATCCAGTTTTATAACTGTATATTATGTAAAGTACAGAAAAAGGATTTCTTTTGAACACTGTCTTTGCAGTTTTGCTTCTGCTCTGAAACAGTCAGTGTTTAATTACAGGATGGTGATAATGATGCCAGGTAGGTAGCAGCTTCCTGTGGGACAGGGCAGATGCTCAACACCAAGGGCAGCTTCCGTTCTTTGGTATAACTTCTTGACACTGTGTTACGTGATACAGCCATTGAAACAACAGTATCCCTGCCATGGGCTTCCCACACAAGCACCATCTTTAGAAAGGCATCAGCCCAAGCCCATTTTCAGTTAGCAAAGTCTCTTTCAAAGCCCCATTTCTATGTGACAAAGACTTTTGAAATGAAGATAGCAGGCTTGGCACCGGTTTTTAGTCTGGCCTTCTGAGCACGTCTTTAAATAACTTTGGCAATATGAGGATTCTTCTATTATATATTGGTAGGGTTTTTTGGCAATTAGTCAGTCTACATCAGAGGGGATCTGGGGTTTCTACTAGCAAAAATGACCAGAAACAGAGTTTTGCCATTCCATCAAGATTGCTGTATACCTGTAATTCAATGGCATCAGTGAAGAAGTTGGAAAGTATTCAGGATGTTCAAGTACTGACTTCAGGGTGGCATGTGCGTAGCCAGTTTGTTTAGGGGCTCAGGAGGTTGTGCAGAAGGCTGAATGTACTTTGAGTTGCTTTGACTGATATTGCTGCTATTCACTTTACAGGGGAGATCCTGGCAAAGATCAACGTGCACTGCCCAGTGTTTGACTACGTCCCTCCAGAGCTCATTACTCTCTTCATTTCTAACATTGGGGGTAATGCACCTTCCTACATCTACCGCCTCATGAGCGAGCTCTACCATCCAGATGACTATGAACTCTAATACTGTGAAGCACATCGCTGTTCAGACTCTTCCCATCTTTCTCTTTGGAAAGATACAACAGCTAATTAAAGTGTATGTTGCAAAGAAAGGTTGCTGTGGGGAGCCAGTGGGGAATTTGCTCAGCAATGTCTTTCCTACCCAAAAGCAAGAGAAGGCAGAGCTCTTGTACAGGTTTTTCTCTCTGTGCTGTGTCAGAAACCATGTGGAGCTGCTAACCCACTTTGATTTTGAAATAGCAAGGCATATGTGTAACTCTGGGGCAGCTAAGCTGTTACTTCAAAGTACGCTGCAATAAAGGCTGTTTACAGTGATCTCACTGTTAAGCACATTTTCCATATGCAGTTGTTCTGTTTCTTTAACTAGCAGGAGTTTTACCAGGGTAGCGAGTTGCCTGCACTCACTTCACGATGCGTAGCAGGCTTTACAGTGTGCTTTCACATGCAAATATGACAGGAGTAGGAATCCATCAACAGTTGTCTTCAAAATGGATGTTTAACTAGTTATTTCTGTGGGGCTATGTGGGGATTTAGAAGTCTCTCACTCAAGAACACAAACTGCAAGAAGCTGGAGAAAGCAGCTGGGTGTGTCATTCATTGCCAAGTTAAATGTTTCTTGATTCTAAGTTGGCCTATATATACATTATGAAGCTGGTCAATCCTCGTTCCAGCCAATGCCATGAGCCCAAGAAGTGAGTTTAATGTGAACTTTATTAAGAAATACTTTCCAATTTTCAAAGTACTGTAAAATACACTAATTAAAACTCCCCTCTCTATTATGCAGAATTATGCTGTGCTTGCAGAAAAAAAGTGCTTTGCTTTAGTAACTGCAAGTGGCTGCAACTCCTTGCACCCAACAGTCCAGCACCGCCACAGGGCCCAGACTTACAGCGCAATTCCTTAATGCTGAAGATGCTTCTCCAGGCTCCAAGGGCGGGCTCCTCCTGCCATGTTCTTCTGGCTGGTCCCTGCTGCTTTGGCCAGTAGTTGGAGGAGAGCTTTGGTGACTGCACTGGCTCAGAACTGGCTCCACACAGGGAGTCTAACACCAGGGCTCAATGGATCATACCAATGCTTCTAGTGGTTGCAGTTTACAGTCTTAACTTTTTTTAAATAGGTTCTTTTTTTTTTCCAAATAGCTGCCATGCTCGTGCCATCTTCCTCAGTCTAGTCAAATTAGGTTTAGGCTGGAGGGAGAAAAATTAAGAAGCACAAGTCATAACTAAGTTTCAATGTTTCCATACTCTTTGCCCTAATGCAGTCATTCCCAAGTTCTTTTAATATCTAGTTCAAAGTCCCACCTGACTTTCAACAGAATCCAATTTAGTAACAATAAAGCACAGTAATAGCAAAGCGGAGGAGTAAGGATTTTGTTTTAAATTTAAATGTAACCTGATTTAAATGCAATTTAAGTGTAACCTTGTCTAGTGGAAGGCATTCCTGCTCATGGCAGGAGGGGTTCAAACTAGATGATCTTTAAGGTCCCTTCCAATCCAAACCATTCTATGATTTTACAATAAATGTTGCTATTCCTGTGCTTTATCCCCATTTCATAAACTTTGGGAAAGTAAGCATTTGTTTAATTAGCATCTTTGCCACTAGCAGAATTTCAGAATTTCCACGTTTTCCAAGTTTTACACTTAAAAACTGCAAACACTTTAAATGTATGCTTAACTTTAGGGACGCTATTCAATGTGACCATTCAAATAATACATGGTAAGATCCTTGCTAAAGTGTTTACAGGACAGATGGCTTATGTCCTAAAGTTTCATTTTATTGATAACAATATGTAAAAAGTCAATTAATATAAGGCCACTGGTGATGGTTTCAAACTGTTTGATCCTAGTTCTAACACACATACATGATGTGCCTCTGGTAATCCAGAACACGGATTACCAGAGGTGTGTCCCACACAGTACCTGTTTTTCCTGCTGCAGATGGTCTATGTCTGCAAGAGGCAGCATTGAAGGTCTTCCATGAGCACACTGGAAGGGCAGCTTACAAGATGACAAAGCTTCAATAAGCCTGCAGCTCTCCTCCAAAGTCAAATGCTCATTAAACTTAATAGCTCCTGAAAAAGAGATGCACATTCTTGCACATGCTGCCAAAGAGGATTCCACTTCCCTCTACAGCTGGCGTTTTCAGTGAAACAAGGCATCTCCCAAAGATTAGCTGACAGGCTGCAAAGGCAACCCAAAGGCTGCAGTGTGGCAGACTTGGGGCTTAGCTCAATTAAACAGCCTGCTGTATAAGGAGATCAGCTTTCCATGGCCTAAACGTTCACGTAGCCCAAGTCTGATGGATGGTAAGATTATTAGGTTTTGGCGTTTCAGGTAACGTTGCAAGAGGCAAATGGGCTTTTTTGCTTGCATGTGTTACAGCTGAAGATGCAAACAGTTCACAAATCAAAAAGTATTAAACCAAGACAACAGTTAATAACAGTTTCATAAGCTTTAGTGGTTCTTTGTGGCTGCCACTGAGAGGTATCACTTCTGAGACCAAGTGCTAGCCCTGCCACTAAGTCCTTTCTCACAAGTGAGCACTTAAAGGCATCCAGAGGAAATTCAAGCAGAACATTAGGGAGTTATTTCAGAGGTGTTTGCAAACTTTAGCCTTCACAGATACACAAGACCATCTGCAATCTGCCTTTCAGCCATGGGACTTCTTTGGATACAGAAACCCAAAACGTATTGACTGCCAATTGTAAATGCATTGACACTCTTGAGAAAACAGATACTTGTGGTTCACGTTTGCCCTTTCAGCGTGATCTTGTTGATACTGTATATGGCACAGGAACTGCAACAAGAAGCTGGAGCTACTGCAGTCTACACCAATGAGGCCTGCTCAATGCCAGGTGCTGGAAGCAACAGTTCCCTGGGAAGATGTAAATTTTTAGTGCACTCCTTCCAAAACTACTTGAAATGTTGCAGGCACACTTAAACTACCACTTGTGATATACTTAAAGGAAATTAAAAATTTGGGAAGAGTGGCTAAGTGTCCTTTCCTGCATGCTTTCAAGCAGATTCCAGCACTTTCCCCCTTGGCCCATCATAGAGCTATTATTTGAATGGTTTAGAGTTCACACAGATGAACGCATCTCAGAACTGTATGAATCACATGAAGGTTGGAAAGTATGTTAGGCCCATACATTAATAAATTGGGGGAGTATTGCTTATCCCTCAGTGCTGTCCATGAGCATTATCTCCTCATCCCTAAAAAATACACAGTCTTTAACCCTGCAATAGCTGCAAACACATCCAAACACTGCCCCAGGGTGGATGTTGTGTAGAGAGAAAGGTTTGAAAATAAAAAAGAGAAAGAATGAAAGAAAAGTACAGTTCCCCTACCATGACAGGCCTGGGAAGCTAACACCTTCAGAAACGTCAGAGGCAGTGTCCCTCGTGCTCCTCCTCTTGTGGTCTGCACTAGCTAAAAGCAATAGGAGAACATCATGTTACTTTCCATTTAATATGAGAAAAAAGAACTGTTACACAAAGGAAACTAAAAATGAGGAAAAGCTAGGGGATTATCTAGTCCTCTCTCTTATTTGAAGCTCAATATGCTCCCTTTGATTCATGCAGTAAGCTTTGGATTGTTATAGTCAACTTTAGAAGTAGGCAGCAACTCACCTCAACTTGTTCTTGAAGAAGCTCCTAGAAAGAAAAAACATAATGTCATCATTTGCTATTTCTCCCTTCTATCCCCATACCCTACTTTGTTCACATCTGTGTATAATTTACTGTATGACTGTCAGAATCAGAAAAAGTGATGCTGTTGGTAGTGCACTGACCACAGTGTGAAAGATGGAGGTGGAAGTCCTTGACCTCCAACATTTCCAACCTACAGAATGGGCATAGCGGAACGCACACCTCAGACTCCCATGAGTGCATGTTATCTCTGAACAGCTGCCCTTCTTTGGATAATAACTAGTTCATGTGGATTTCATTTCTGTTGTCTAAAATGCCATGAATTCATAATCTTGAATAGGTGCTACCAGATCTAATTAAAATAAAAAGGACTGCAGAATAGATCTGCCGAAATGATCAGGAGATCTTGAGGCATCTGTGAAGAATGAGTGCTCGTGACCCACAGACCTGAACCCTCCTCCACCACTTTTAGTGCTCTTGGCTCCCAAAACACATCAGGATGGTGCATTTTGAGTGCTTCCCGATTATAGCAAGTTTGGAAAAGAAAATTTAATCAAATGAATCATCTTCTCTGTTTCTTCTTTTAATATCAAAAGAGATGTATAGCAAGACTGGACTGATTCAGAACTCAGCCTAATGTCTGAATATGGTGCTCCAGAAACAATTTTAAAGGAGTTTATGAGCAGTTATGATTGTGAACTGTTTACAGTGGAAACTGCAAGTAATCACTTCAGGAATTTCTCCCTCAAACTGCAGAACATCTGGAACAGTGGTTTTTAGAAAGCCCCACTGCCCATGTAGAGATTTCATGGAAACAACTTCAATATTGCTGATACATAAATATTATTTGTTAGGATTGACTCATTATACTGTTCCTTCATTTAATCATTTTTCTGTTCTTCAAGCATTTACTGTACATTCAAGCATCCATGCGCAGTAAACTGTTGAAATACCTTTGCTATATACAGTTTTTCTTAGCTTCTCCCCTAGTCCAAGTCTGAAACAGTCTCCTATCATTTCAGTTATAGTTCAGTGGTTTCAGTTTTGGGAATATTTACCTACTAAAAGGGATGGCACTCACATTTGCCAGAGGATTTCATTGTCTCCCTCATAACAGAGATCCTGTAATACTCTGGGCCATGAATAGAGAACAAGACCTACTATCCTAACTTCACCCATCTCCACAGCTGACCTCCACAATACTCTTAGTGATAGGCTGTCTTTTCCGTCGCAATTCATTGGCTTCTCTTTCTATGAAACACATTGGCACTTTCCTCACAAGAACCAAGGAGCTGTTCGTCTCAGGAAACGATAATTCAAGACCCAAGTCCTCCAAATTTTTGTAGCAGCATCTGAGGAAAAAACCCAACAGAAATAAGATATCAACCGCTGTGTCTGTGACTCCACAGCACATGTAAATATTCCTGTACTCCACATATATGGGTTCCTTATGTTAATTTCCTGTAACAGTTTCCCATCTCAAAATCCATGTCTCATGATATTCCAAGGAATTTTGCCCTTTCAGCCTACATTCAGACATGTTTTTTCACACCAATCAACTGTACATTTTTCATGTTCCACAACCACAAGATTTGAGAGTTCCTGTATTATGTGGAGAGAGGCTTTATTTCTAAATCTATAAGTCTGCCTTTTCTGAAGATGCATGAGATGTCTGGCTCAACATACAAACATTCCAAATATTGAAATTACACAGCATTAAGACTACTTTAAGTCTAATCTAAAAGATGTGTGATTTCAATTGACACGTATTAGCAAATACTTAAAATGGAAAAAATATTGTAAGAAATTGATGACGGTTTAATGAACTTTATATCCTGTTAAGCAAAGAGAACACAGGAAAGAACAACCTCTAGTTAATTATGACATATGTCAGCCTGTGGATGGAAAAATACACACAAAAATGAGATTTCACAGACAGATGAGAACTTATCTTCAAAGTGAAAACAACTGTAGCAATATGTACTTTATTAATTCAGGGAATATTCACTTAAAACAAAGGTGGTAAAGGTTAGTTCTAGAAAATAAATTCTTTGAACAAAAAAAAGAAAGAAGCAAAGCTAAACTTACTAAAATCAGTCATGAGAATAATACAATTATTAGCCTCCATATGAAGATGGCTTGTGAAATTCTACTCAAAAAAAGAAGACATGTATAACCTTCAGCAAGCACACAGAAAGACAAAAAGCCCATTGTGAATGAAATGACAAAATCCAAGCAGCTATTGAAGTCAATTGGGCTCTTCTGGTTTTTTTAAAATTTATTATTAAGGGAAAAAATAAAGAAGGAAGTTCAAGAGAGTCAACAGAACAATGCATTACTACAATGCTTAGTAGACAAACAGAACCAAAGCTGGAGGTGAACCAGAGGTCCAGCTGAATGATTACATTGCAAGCATAGCTGAAGTGAAAGGTCTTTTAGACAAGTAAATTCATTTCATTACACCAAACTTTACCACACAATACAGTCATAGTCTGACAGTAACAATAACAACAGAATTTAGGTTTTCACGTAATACTTTTAATTCATAACTTCTTTGTAATGATAGTCTCACAGAGCGATTGCAAAGGGATGAACTGCTAATACAGACTGAAAAATTATAAAGCCACACAATAAAAGTACTAGCAGGCCAGCACCAGCTTCTTGCTGAAAAATCACAACTGGCATCCCTCTGTGCTGAATATTCAACCAGTGTCCTAGGAAGAAACACATGCCTTTCTGATTCACTTCCTCACTCGTTTTTGTAGAGTATTTGTTACTTACCTGATGAAAAAAAGTAGCTCTCAGAATTTATTAGCTCTTTCAAAAAGCCATTAATGCCACCTCTTAAAAGTAGCTTAGAAAGGAAATGCAGGAGGTTGTCATGCATAGAGAAGCAACATCTATTATGATTTAGAGACTATGGAAGCAAGGTATGCTGGCAGATGGTCAATGTTCAACATGAGTCCTGATCTGTATCCTCATGATTGTTTATTAATGATGTGGAAAAGAAGAGGCACGGTCAAGCAAGCAAATTTGTAGAAAGCACAAAATTATTTAGGTCAGCTGAGACTGGAGACAAAGTTGAACTCCATCAGAATTTAAAATGACTAAAAAAATGATGACCTAAATCAGTAGGATGAAAGAAAAATGGGCAGAAAAATTGAATTACTGCTCCTAAAGACAAATAAATACAAATCATCAGGAGTAATTTAATCTATTTCTACTTCTGGCTGCCTTCTATATAAATAGCACAAATTTAAAAAATAACCCCCACTACTTTGTTTCTTTGTCATGACCATCAACAGACAAGCAGCTCATGCAAGCAGCAATAGCCAAAAAAGCAGACAAAATATCAGGTGTGGATATAATAAACAGAAAATATGGGCACAGCTGCAAAGCTACAGTACACATCAATGGGATTCTCTCACTTGGTGTATTGTATTCAATTTTAGCCATCCATTCTCTAAAAGAGATTTATCAGAAATGGAAGACATTCACAGATGAGTACAAGAATAAATCAAAGTTGAACAAGAGGCATTACAAATATCGTGACATTAGCAAGGACATCATTGGGAGGTGGCGACAACAAAGACATCCAAATATTACTAAACTGTGAACAACACTAAGCAAGTGTATCCCTGTAATAGGCAACAATCTTAATAAGGACTGAATCACCAGCTGTTGAGCTTGCCACAGGAATCACAAAAAAAAAAAAAAGAACAGTAATGAGGTAGTACTGACAGAACTTAATCTGAAAATTCAGAACAATGCACTGAAAAAACCTCACAAATGCATGTGGCAGGTGACAGACAGGGATTTGGAGGAAAAGAAAGTTTGATTAGTGTCCAATAGGTCTGCAATAGTCCAACAATAAATCTGTATCTAAACTCTTGAAGTAGAAAAGCTAAATATCCTAATTGTAGCTAGGCCACCATTCTGAAACATTTGGGAAACAGTGTTCATTAGTTACTCTTGGCAGGCACCTAGGAAAAAGGAATGTGTTTTTGAAGGATTCACAATTCAGACTTTCCATACCCCATCCTTCTCTTCTCAAAAAGCGCCTCTAAAATCAGTACCTAGGTCACACTATGGGCACTGCACTCCTTTGTGCACTCCCAGGTCCTGAGCCTCAGACAGGAGGAACTGCTGGAAACTGCTTTGGCAGTCTTCTGGCCCACACATGAAGGTTTACTTTCCCAGGAAAATCAGAGCACGTTGCAAAGGCACAGAAATGGCACACCCCAGGGTTTTGTCTTGAGATGTTGTAACAACGTGCCTAAGAAGCATATCTATTTCCCTCAGCACAGACAGAGCCAACTGGGCTCAGCTCAGGAAAGAATCGACAGCTTTTCTCCTGAGTTTCATGGTAACCCAGCACTATATAGAGATCTTCCTGGTCAACAGAGCCATCCCCGAAAACTGAGAGCTATTTGTCATTACTAACCGTAGAAATCTTCTTTGCTCTTCTGTAACTTCAATCTCCAAAGGGGGAGAGATGGAGGATGACAGTATTTTCTTCTTGCCACATGCTGCAGCTTCCTTCTCATAGGAATCTGTGAATGAAACATTTAGAAGTATCCCTCTTAAAATATTTACGGAGGCATTACCCTTAATGACCCTCTGGTTTGGCATGTAATCCCCTGCTTGGATTAAAAAGTGACCACAGAATGCCTTCTCTTGAAACTTGTGGAGGACTGGGAATGTCACAAACCAGACATCCAGTCTCTGGGGAAGGGTTGGTTAATGCCATTTTGTTTTTTCCCACCAGTTCCAAAAAAGAGTCACCCTAAATAGCTAAAAAACCTACTGATATATTTGGTTCAACTCAGAGAGAACAATTTTTCCACAGAAAAGTCAGATACAAATGCAGTTAAAATACTATTCATTCTGCATTTCTCCCTTCAGCCTCTACCTTCAGTACCTGACCAAAAGGAGCAGAGTTCCTGGAACACTCTGCAGGAACTGCGCAGTGTTTGTTGATGTAAGAGAAGGTCAATGATTTTTAAGTACTTGATGGATGGCTATTGTGCTTTTTAACACTGAAACCAATGGCTAATGAGCTTACACAGAAGACTATTATCCCTTTGCAAACAGTCAGACTGTGGAAATTTTAGGCTTTAAGCACAGTATTCAGCTAAAAAGGAACCAAATGAACTATGCTCTTTACTCGGCATCCCATGTCTTATTCTTCACAGTATAACCACACAAACTTATTGATGTTGTTCTATTTCCTCTTCATTGTTTTTCCTATCAGTCTTCCTGCTCTTTCATTATGTGGACTATTTTAGTTCAATAGTTCTGTGGGTAGGGAGTATATCTTTTATTTTTGGAAAGGCTGTAAGAATTTTCAGCTGCCAATATTATGACTGCTACAGATATTGAATGTCTGCACTCTTCTAGGGATCAGGATAAAGATGACAAATGAATACCCTATTGGTTCTGTACATCCCAGATAGCCCATTTGTACTTTTCTGTGCCCTGATTATCTTTGTTTCTCAGACCACCTGAATCCTCACCTGCAATCAGCTGCTCCAAGCGGATCCGTTCATGAGCTGCATGTTGGTCCACCAAAATCAAGAGGTTTCCATCTAAAAATGTACCACAACAGATGAGAAATAGGCAACTTTGTACCAGACAACTGCATGGGTCAGGAAGAATAACCACTTCCCAGAGGCCACATTTAGAAGATAAGTATCAGCCTGTTTCACAGAAACAAAGTGAGGAGGAGGCTGTGTTGGCAGAACACAAAGTTACTACAGAACAGAAATTCAGTGGTCGAAAATGGTGGTTAAATTAGGTAATTAAACTGAGTCAGAAACTCTTGTCTATTGACATCTTCATCTAACTTCAGAATGAGAGCTGAGGTCACCCATAAACTGCTCTGTTTGACACAGTCTTTTAAAATGTTACAAAAACTACTGATTTTGAATGCCTTTTTTGTACAGCTTCAGAGAGCTTCAACAATGAGTATGTCCAGACACTGTGAACAGAGCCTGAAAGATATTAGCAATTTGAGTACAATCTATTTTTATAACATTAATCTGAAGGCAGTAGGAACACTGAACGATGTCCAAAATAAAGATAAAGAAGATCCAAGAAATTTCAAGCAAAGACAAAGATTTTCCTCTACTAACAATATCATCCCAAGGCAAGAAGAGACTACAAATAAACAGTGCTCCCTCTGCAGTCCACTTGACAGCCACCTCAACTTCATGCTATTAACCAGTCTTACCTGCCTCTTTATCCACTCCATTCCTGGTGTTAATTAAACAAGCGATAAATTTATTGTCCACTTGCTGAAGAACCTGTCAGATACTCAGAAAACTCATTACAGAGCAGTAAAATTATTTTTAAAATGAAGGCAAACAAAAGGAACAACAGTCAAAATGGATCAAGACCAACAAATAGCTAGCAGGACAACTAGAGGAGAGGAAGCCACATCTTTCCTAACCCAAAAGGCCTAGCAAAACTAGACTGAGAAGCTACAGAGTTATTCTTTATAAATACAGTGGGGAGCTAAAAATGGAAAAGGCAGAAATTATTTAAGCTAAAAGATAATACTGGCAGAAGGTCAAATGACCATTAAGTGGTCATGAAACAGTTTAGTCTGGATCTAAGAGAAAGTTTCAAAATTAAAAAAAAAAAATTCTGGATTGAATTTTTCAAAGATAGTCGTAAGGGCACGAACACTGATTGTTCTAAGGTGAATTAAATGGTCATGGTAGAAACCTCCTTGAGCTGGGAATGAAAGCTGTGCACAGTGATGCTGAGTAATTCATTTGTTGATATTGCCAAAAGAGAATGTAAACAACTTTTTTTTAACCTGCTAATTAACTGCAGAAGGCAGGAAGCAATTTTTCCCTTCATTTTTTGATGTAGAATTTGCCTCTGTGACTTGATTCCACCTTCCCCTCAAGCATCAGAAATCAACCAGAGCAACAGGCAATACTGAGATGGGTGCACAATGCTTTCAGTATCTTATTGTTGAATTTCAAATATACAGATATGGAGGAATATACAGTTATGGAGGAATTTCTCTCAATGTCACACAGCTAGAGCTCACACTGAATTCTCGTTTCACAATGTGTGCATTGTTCACCTGGTAGGTAAAAATTAATGGATGACTATTTCTTTGCAGGGATGCAAGACTAATGATTCTTTTTGTTCTTTTCCTGTTGCGTGATGAAACATTTTGTGCTTTTAATCTTTTGGAGAGAGATTCTCAAAATTGCTATAGGGTACTGAAGGCAGTATTTAGCTTTTCCAGAGATAGGGAGTAGCAATTTCCTCTAGTTTTGCCTTCTTAAAAACATAGAAAGGAAAACATCACACAGGTAAAGTTAATCACAGAAACATTCAGTAAGTTTTAAAGAACAGTTCTTATTATGAGTAAACAGACAAATGGTACCTTCCATTTTCCATCTTTCCTCTCTTGTCTTGGTAAAACATAACCTGTTCACTACAGTAACTTTATTTACTCCTGTTATTCATGCACTCACAACATAAGTAAGGGAATCATTTGGATCCTTGTCCACCCTGGAGATGAACATTACCATGCCTCACACAGTCAGAAGCTGCAATCTCAAAGTCAGCAACCTGACTGCATAAGAGTAGTGCTGGCTGGACCTGTAAGCCTTTGTCACTGGGATGCAAGAGAGGGAGAGAATCCACTCTGGCATTTCTACCCAAGCAAACCATCAAATACATAAGTTGAAGACATATATTTACATTAGCTTTTAAGCTAATATTCAAAACATTTGATTAAAAAACCACTACAACAGTAAAACTTGATGTTATTGTGCCATTTTAAAAAATCACTTTTAAGGGCAGATATAAATCTTAGGGTGACATTTCAAATTTTTCCATTAAATCTGGGATTTCTTTTTAAATCACTCTGCTAAGGAATTAAATTTCTAAGGTCAATAAAAATGGAAGATACAGTTCACAGATTTAAGAGAAAGATGAACTAAGCAAATGCCTACAACAAATATAAAAACTGTACTTTGAAGTATCATTTAATTAATATTGTTTCTAAGCAGCAGTAACAGGGCTCTCTCTTGATTTTGATTTAACCATACAAGTCAAGTAATTTTAGAGTCACTTGCAGATAGCTGATTAACCATGAGATGATACTAAGATATGGCATGACAGATGTCTGCTGGTATCATACATGACCAAGAATTCTGTTAGCACTTGTGAAAATCAGGAATATGAACCGTTTTCCTGGATATCTCTTTCCTACCAGGTAGAAACATCAACAAATCCCATCTGCCAAGTGGGAATTTGGGGGTGAAAACTGGTAATAAATTATATTGTACCTGCATTGAATGAACCATGTCTTTGGTGAAACGATAAGGATACAAGATATTGTGAATTTTCACAGCCAGACTGTCGGCCTGACCGCTGGTCACATCAACTGCAATCTGCAAAAACAGGATTCCAGATCAAGGAAAGGCCCAACGATGTGGCAAAAAACCCCGAAACACACACAGCGAATACTCCAGACAAACCAGCTTTAGTAAGAACTGGAAGTAACTCTGTATTTCACAAACCAAGCTTTCTACACTAGAATAACACCAACTAAAAAAATCATCTAGCAATCCCTCTGCTTCTATCCCCACGTACTTTTCCCGTCTGGCTATTACCTTCTAATTTCAATGCATCCAGCTGATTCCAAGTACCTACCAGAAGCTGAAGTTAATTATCAGCCTACGTGAGCTCTCAGGGGATCGCGTTACAGAGGATGTATTACCCCAGAATGAGTCAGAGCACACGTCACCCGCAAGGACTGAACAGAACTGTTCCCTTCCAGAAACTCACCAGCAGGTGGTTTGCAGCTCCATGCCTATTGTTTGCAGGTGGAAATGGTTACATACATATGTTTACACACACACAACATGAGGATTAAAGATAATGCTACCTCATGACAGCAAAGGAAGTTTTTCTAAAAGCTCCAACATTGTTTGCCCCTCACATGCTGTAATCCTGCCAGGCTATAAAAACAACTATGGTAAAATACACTTTTAAGACCTGTTCGAATCTGGGTTATTTCATCTCTGTCCACAAAGCTAACAGACACTATATTACAGTTTTGCCATTTGATAACTTTTAATTTTAAGATGACTATCTCCGTAGAGGGAAAGACACTTTACAGTGTTTTGGTTTTGAAATTACATAAAATGAAAGATTAGCCTGATACCTGCTCCTCTTTGAATAAATCCACAATAATGACTTGCATCTAAACAGTCTATAAAACTCAAAACTGCCAGGTCTATAGTGTAATATGTCTCTGGATAACTTATATGCAACAATCATTAAAATTAGCAATTTTGGACCCAATGTCAGGAAATAACAAAAATCTAAAATTATTCCTGTCTCAGCATGAGATGCAAGGTAATACTTACCTCTGGGCAGGGAATAAAAACAGGATTATCCCATTCCAAAAGCATTGGCTGGAGAGACTCCCCTTCAGCATCTAGGAAGGAACACATAGATTATACAGGGACTACAACCATCTGTCAGTAAAGGGTTCACTGGGTACCTCCACCTCACACAAACATTATTTCATTTTTTTCCTTCATAAAAAGGGGAGAGTGTACAAATACATAATGGAACATGGCACGAGGCTTCTGTACTGTCTGCTTTAACTAGGAAGGGCCATGTGCATCTTTCTGACTCCTAAAAATGATGCAGTACACTGCAATAGGCCTGGAAAAGGGATGGAGGGATGGTAGGGAAAGAAAGACCTGTTTAGCTACCCATTCCCTCTGGACAAAGCTACATACCAAAAAGATTATTTCATCCTTTCCACTGCAAAAAAAAAAAAAGTGTGAGGATTGAAGCTATTTTTCACATTCCAAGGTTAGAATGAGTACAAAGAAGGGAGTAGGTAATTATTCTTTAAACTCGTGACATAATTCAACAAAGAACTGGGTATTTCATCCTGTAAATAAGTATCCCCTAACCTGCCCTCAACCCAAAAAGGTTTTTTTCCAGTTCTAGATCTGAGATGACTCACACAGACCCATTGTTAACAGACCTTGAGTAATTCTGGGTTCCTGTTGGGACATCTGGGAGAATTCTCTGATTTGTTTTTACCACAGAACACTGTGTCCTGGAAAGCTGGCCCTACCTCTCAGATTCTGGCTTGCCTGAGTCTTCTCTTTTTGAGGTCTAGGAAGGAAGGGAAGCACAATCTCACTTCTAAAGGGATGGCATCTGAACTGAAACCCTAAACAAAAAAAAATAAATTTACTGCTGCATAATCAGCAGCATGCAAAATTACTAAATGCTATACAATCATTATATTCTTATAAAGGAGCATGTGCTTAGCCCTGTAAAATTTCGAGTATCCCACAGATTTTGCAACCTAATATTGAGAGATAACAACACATATGTAAAAAGCTGAGAATTATCAAACATATGTGCCTCGGGAAATGTAAAAATATCGCCATGGCTTCTGCAGGACTGTATTTAAAAATTGGCTGCTGCTTTAAACTTGTAATAATTATTTCCAGAATTAGTGCAATCAGAAGTGTTTTCCCCACAGAAAAAGGACGCATATAGCAGTCTATCAGAGATCAAAACACTGTTGAATTCCCTCTATTAAGGAGTGGCAAAACTGTCAGTCTAGCACCATTTCTATCAATACTTAATACGGTTATCAGGAAATTGTAAAACAGAAAACTACAAGTCAGTGAGCCCACATGAGATAACAGTTAGTCCAACAATATGTCAATATGTTCCCACCCATCCAGAAATTATTTAATATTACAAACTTGTATTGTTATCAAGAGTATTAAGAAAAGTGGCTCAGATTTCCAGCACATTGGTAAACATTTCACCCTTCCTTTGGTACAATTCAGTCTTCTGTTCTTTGTGAAATAATAATGAATTAATAAAGTTCCTTTCTACCAAGAAATTAAGGGTGTGCATTCAGGAAAAGAGGCAGAGTGATAAAGCCAAAGAAAACCAGCTGTGTGCTGATAAGCTCAGTGTGAAAAGGCCCTATAAAATCTTAGGCAAGTCCATAGACTCCTGACTGTTGGCTCCATTCCAGTGAGGACTCGTGACCCTGGGGACTGAGAATCCTTTCGAGAATCCAAACTGGCAGCGCAGCACTCAGAGTAACTCAGCATCCCATTGTCACAAAACCCAGAGGAGAGGACAGAATGGCCTGAGGTAGTTCCTGGTAAACTGTGGCAAATTGAAGAATGCTGCCTAATTCAGACTCTGACAGAACTTTCATAGCTATTGTCATGAAAAGACATTATCTCCCAAGTTCACAGAACAATCTATCATCTGTATCAACACAAGTCCGGTATTTTATACATGTAACAGGCAAAGAGTCATCTCCCTGTTTTTTCTTGCAGGGAGAATCCTTGTTCAAGATATACATTGTTCATAAAGTCAGGATTTACTTGCTCCAAGGCTGGTGAGACTTCAGACTTGGCAGAGATATTATTAATAGGATTCTTCTGATAAGTAAGATCAGAAAAGGTGCTGAGGATAATAATGTATCTACTTTATGCAGGCAAACCCCATACAATTACCATATTTGAGCATTCATTTTCACTTGCCTCCATTAGATCATTAAGATATACCAGTGTAATGACATAGCATAATGTAAGGAACGAAAATTGCAAATATAGCTGGCATAACAACAAAGACCAGGCTGAGCTAGGATAGTATCCTACTACAAATGCATTGTTCCATAGGGCATCCAATGGCCAAATTAAGTTTGATAAATTTTCCTGTAGCAATCAGTTTAATCAGCAGAAAGATGCCTGAGTCTAACTTACAAAATCTAACATCTCTGTTGAGCACACGGCTTGTGACTGGAAAAGATGACAGATGGCCACTGCTGTCATGGAAAAGAGGATATGTATTATTCTTACCTACTTCCACCTATTGCTAAGCAGCGTTACTTCCCTAGAATTGTGTATGAGATGCTATTCTTAATAAATCATGGGGCTATGAAATTCTAAGTCAACACCATGGGGTTACTGACACTACTCTAAAAAGCAAAATGAAAGCATACAAGTGAAGAAATCATTCTGCTCCTGAATCTTAACAGCAGTCCAAAAGAGTGCTCAGCATTAAGAGAAGTGAATGCTGTGTAAGGACACAGTTATGTTTATTCCTAGGGCTGAAAGGAACAAACATCCTTTGCTTCAAAAACATGTGAAAGAACATGTTTGTTGAACTTTGAAAACCTAAGATCTATAGGATCCAGCCACAGTTCAAACACCTCGTGAAGGTTTGGGAGGTCCAACTCTCAACCTAAGAAAAGAATAACATGGGATGTCTCCCCAGAGAACCGACAGAGTTAAGAAAGGCTGGCACCACTGACACAATGGAGAATAACACCAATGCTAAGGCTAAGAACGATGCCCTGGGAGGTAAAAAGATGCAATACAATGTATGTCTTCAAAGCCTACAGACTACACATCATCTGAAAGCATAAGGGTACATGAGGTATTGTGTCCATAAACATGAATGCACTATTCAAACCTTTCAGATAGAAGGTCAAGTTCTACATCTCAGGGCTTTGGCTGGCTACTAAACAGTACTGTGGGCAACAAAATTGGTGTACCACAGAAACTAAAATGTTAGTCAAGGAGTGTATATTGGCACTTGCAAGTAGTTTTTAATAAGAACTTGCACCAAATTTTCTTCAATAGAACACAATAAATATTAAAAACTATTGGCATCAATTATTATACATAAAAGGGAATAGCTCAACAACTGAAACACCTACTGCAGCAGCGTTTCTGTGACTGATGGCAAAGAAGGAAGTAACAGACAAAAATGGAACAAACCAAAGGCTATGACAATTGATTGGACAAATTTTTTACATGATAACTATCGAGAAAGAAGTCCAAACTACTTTTTCAAAAAGCAAATTATGAGGTAGAAAATAGAGTTTACATGAGGAACGGCTGCATCTTCACTCATAAAATCTGCCTATAGACAGAATGAAGAACAACTTGAAAATACAGATATATCTCTTGAAGAGAAAATTATCAAAGACAGTACTAGACAAAAACTAGATTAGGAAGATACAGAAACTCAAAACCCAACAGACAGTTCAGTGAAGTCTCATGAACACCGTGCCCCTGAAAAACTAATACAATACAGTGTACTTTCACGAGTGGAAAAGGTCCACCATCAAAACACCAACAATGCTGTACAACATTTGCTACAAAGTGTGAAAGAACAGCCTGCCTTCCAAAATCCATGGACAGGAGACTACACATTCTCAATGAAGTTAGATTTTCTATTCATCTTTCAGAGGTTGCTTTAAATTTTGTATGCCATTTGAAAAAAGATCATTTTAATATGAGGCTCTCTGTAACAACACATTCTTAGAAATATAACCACTTAGGACAAAATGGTAAAAACCACAGCATTTTCCTGGTACACTTACTTTGAAGTATGTTTCTCACTTTATATGTGACAACAACTATATGTAACTGTTACCACAGAGAATGTCAGGATGCCCAGTGAAAACTAGCCAGCTAGCTGTTAACTGACATGATGCTGACATTTCTTTTTACCACTTTATTAAAAATGATCTTTTAATATCTTTACTGTTAATGTTTTACTGTCTCCATAGTTCCCAACACTCCCCTGTTTTCCATGCAGCTATTACCCATAAGGCAGTGACTATTTCAGTATAAACTCTCAGGTGCTGCCAGCAAGATTATTTCATGCACCTAGCAGAGCAGTTTTCTTCATCCCATTTTCACATCCACCACCCCTCTTACCATTCTCTGAAACAACATTCACAGCCATCGTTGTTATATCTTGAATACAGGCAGCCTGAAATCCTTCACTAGGAGGAGTGTCGTAGGTGCTCAGTCCAGTTGCTTTATTGATGTATATCGTCTTACCCGATGAAGCATCAAAATCTTGCAGCCAGACAAAACAACAGGAATCGTTCCTGGGATTGCCTGTGCTTGTGCTGTCAGCAGAGAATTCCAAGTTCCTTTGTAAGGTCTCATGGGGAACCTCAGTATCTTTCATATTTTGTTCTGAGGATTCACCTGATGTACTTTTATCTTTACAGATGACGTTAGTACAATCATTTTTAGCAGGTAATGATAAAACATTGCCTGAAGAGACTGTGTACTCTCCCTCTGTACTGCTGAGTGGTGATGAGCTGACAGGACTCTTCACAGACTCTGCTATCACACCATCTGATTGTGAGCATGCAGCCCCCTCAGAAATGCTGGACTTACATTCCCTCGCTTCTTCCACTGAGGATGTATTTGTTTGACTGACATTGTGCAAAAAAACATTATCTGAGGATTCAAGATCAAAAGAATGGTCATCTTTTCGATTTGAGTCTGTTTGGAACTGTTCACCAGGTTGTTCTACTTCTTTGTGATCAGTTCTCATTCTGGACAGTTTGGATGACAACGATCCTGGAGATCTTTTACAACTTGTATTTTTGTCACTAACCAGAGAGTAATCAGACAATGTCAGAGGACTCTGACAAAGGGCTCGTTTGTTCTGTGACATTTCTCCACTGCAAAATAAAGTCTTTTCCGAGGAACCAAAACCTTGGCTAGTAGTATTACTAGAATCTGTATCTTCTGCAGGTAGACTCTCACAACTGCTGAAGTTACCATGATTGTCATTCTCAGTCTTTGAAAAGTCACGGTTAGTTTCTGAATTAAGAACTGGGAGACCAAATTCCCTTTGCTCTGACATGGGTGTTGGTAGCCTAGATTTGATTCTCCCATAATACCTCCTGAACTTTTCTAATGATCCCAGCTGTGTGGACAAGCTCAGTTTCTTAGAGGGCTGAGGTCTTGGCACAGCTATCTGTCTTCTAGTGTTTTTAATAACAATTTTCTTGCAAGGAATACCTGAAGAAGTTGCCAGCGGCAATCCCGTATCATTCGATGTTTCGTATGGTCTTTTATTGGTAGCAGTAGGCACAGCTATCTCTTCCCTCACCTGATGTGACAAAGGTTTGTTCTCATTACCACCAGTCATGCATACTCCTCTGGTAAAAGCAGCTGTATATTCTTTATTTGTATTACTGGAAATACCCTTAGCATTTGAAGACTGAATCACAACATTCCCTTTGTGGCCAAAAATATCCCTGGCACTGACAGGGCCAGGCCTACACTGTGTGTTTAATGGAAGACTTGTTTCTGTTTGTTCACAGTCATGTGGGGGCTCATTTTGGATAACACTTCTTATGAGGTCTGTAAGGCACAACTTTAATGGTACTGAACTGACAGCCCCCCTTCTGCCATCATCTATTACTTCAGCTGTTTCCCTGTTTCTTCCTGCATTACACAGTCTCAGTAATGAACTTCCAGAGACAGTTTCAGGTCCCACTGCTGTTTCAGTAAGGTCTTCTCTCTCAGGCAGCGACTGAGTAACATCCTTATTTAAAACATGGACCTTAGTGCTTTCCTGTATTACTTGGCCTTGCTGGCTGCCCACATCTCTTACATTACTCTCTGCACAACCCCCTAGGTCACCACAACCATCTATTTCTCTTATTTCTGATCTGGCCCTTCCACTGAGGGAGGAACGAAGACGTTCTGAAGGTTTCAGATGAGTATCAGATACTTTTTGGGAACTGTTTGTGTATTTTGGCTCCTGTTCTGAGGTATTTGATTTAATTAAATCAGAAACTGTGTCATCTTTGCTTGGCAATGGAATTTCTGCTTTATTGTTTCTGCATGGATCAGATGGCTCGGCAGTGTTCTGAACTGGGGCATTTGCAGTTTCCTGTACATTTTTACCTGACTCTATAAGACTTGAACTTTTTTTTCCAGTCACGGATTTCCTCTTGACATCTTTTGATTGCAAGGTACACATTTCATAAGAATCTACAATTTCATTACATGCTTTCTTAAAACTTTCTTGGATGCTCTTCTCGTCAAGAACTGAAGGCTTCAGAACTGGAGCATTATGCAAACAAAAGTCATTATCTTCATTAAACTCTCTGATGTCCTCACTACACGGTTCAATAAATAAATGCTCTCGTTTCAAAAATATTTTCACTCCTTCCTCTACGCAAGTTAGAAGAACATCCCAGTTCTGGAACTCAATCAGAGTCTTTGCAGGTTCCAGGCACACATCATAGTCACTGTACGCACAGGTCACGTTGAGAATAAAGATCCCGTACAACTCCGGCCCACAGCGGTGGCGACCAGAACTTGAATTAGCCTGTCGGCTTGCAGGGACACTTTTTGCCTTGCAAATTACACTTTCTTTCCTTAATAAAAAATCAATTAGTTTATGTAGTCTTGTCTTTAAAACAAGCCTTCTATTCACATACAAGAACTGCATATTCTTATTGTAATGTCCCTCAGTACTAATAAAACCACTGATCTCAAATCCCCCAGACTTGTGATTTATTTCTCGCAACTTCTGGGATCTTCCCAGTCCATAAATTTGACAAAACCGAGAGTATACATCTCTTGTCTTAGGGAGCTGAAGCACCATAGAACAAGAAACATCGTTTCTTAGAGAAAGGGAAACAGAAGGATGCATTAGCGCAACAGCCTCTACCTTCTGTCTCACTCTCTCCATTTCCAGCACAGGATCCATACACTTCCTCCTCACCGGTAACTGATGGAACAGATTGCACACGGTGACTGTCGTTCCTCCACTTGGTCTGTTCAATTCAGTTTCACAGACTTCCAGTGCTTGCCCATTGTGAAACAGTTTCATAAAGGTT
Source organism: Mohoua ochrocephala (assembly GCA_013398855.1). Lineage (NCBI taxonomy): Eukaryota > Metazoa > Chordata > Aves > Passeriformes > Acanthizidae > Mohoua > Mohoua ochrocephala. The sequence goes on along the minus strand of VZTA01021753.1, from coordinate 342,999 downwards.
TTTGCTGTCCTGCTGGTCTTAGATGAGATTTCCACTACGCTGGCCATGTTGGCTATACTTGCCAAAGCCTCTCCTCTAAAGCCATAGAAAGTCAGGTTCTCCAAGTCTCTCACTGAGCTGCACTTGCTGGTGAAGTAGCGCTTTCCAATCGCCTTTAAGTCCTCTTTCCCCATCCCAGAGCCATTGTCCACCACCTGGATCTTAAAAGCTTCCAAATCCACCCTGATAGCCACACATGTTGCTTTGGCATCGATGCTATTGAGGACAAGCTCCTCAACACACTGTCCGAGTGAGTTGACAGTGACTCCAGAACGCAGCCTGGCTCGCACATCTTCCACCAAACATTTGATCATGTCAAAATCTGATCGATGAGAAACACAGGCAACTGCAGGGAGCTCACTGCTCCATGTTCCTTAAAACACGGAGAGAAAAGGAAAAAAAGAAATTAAAGAAATACAAATTAAAGACCTGAAAACACTTTCATTTATTTCATTTGCCCTCATAAATACACTTTTCTTCATTTTCTTGGCATTCAGAGGTTTTTTCTGTGATTACTTTCATGCTCGGGCTCTGACTACACACTGTCAGTGCGTTCAGGGTAGATGGCCAGAGCCTGAGTCTAAGCTCCTTGCTAACAACATACTGTGTTCTCAAATTTAACATGCCCAAATCACACTCCTACCGTACGAGGCAAAACTCAAAAGGACCTGCAAGAAAAAGGTTTCTACTGCAATTTTCATCAGAATTATAGAGTAAATATCACCAAGAACCGGGAAGAAAGCTGCTTTACTCCTGTTTTTACCTCTACGTCCCCATAAAAATTCACAGTGCTTCGTCCTGGCCAAACAGCATCTGCTGCTGCTTATCCAGGAAAGGAGTAAAGCAGGCTTGGGAATGGGTGTCAGGCAAAGGGGAAACTGTTTATACGAAAGAGAACCCACTGTTTCTGACGCCTACTGGTTTCCTAGTGGCATTCAAGGGGGCTGCTTGCCGTCCCTGGGGGTCCGGTGCCGCCGCTGTGACAGGTCTCTCGAGGCTCCCTGGCCCCGGGGACTGAGGAGGGCAGCGCGGACCCGCGGCTCAGCTCGCCACCACACAGCTGGTCGTGCCCTCCCCTCACAGCCGGAGCGCCCTCTGCTTCCTCTTCCCGGCTGCCCCGGGCCCCGCTTCCGCGTCCCGGCCCCGCTCCCGAGTCCCGCCCTCGCCCCCTCAGCACGCACCGGACCGAACCGGACCGGGGCGGCCCCGCAACGGCCACGGCGCGAGACCACCGGTGCCGGGCCGCCGGGCTCCTCGCGGGAGCAAGCCGACAGGCGCGCGCGCAGCCGCGAGCGGGCGGGGCCGGCGCCAGAGCACGCCGGGAGTTGTAGTTCCTGCCCCCACCGGGCCCGCAGAGGCCGGGAAGGGCGGGCGCTCGGCCAGGCTGCGGGAAGCACGCCTTCCCCCTGGCCACCCCCGCACGGCGGCACCAGCGGGGAAACGGGGCAGCTTTGGCAACGAGATCCCGCTCCGAGGGCCGTCATCCACTCATCCCCTCCATCCGACACCCATTCCACACAGGAGGTGAAAGCCAAGCAATTTTATTCTACAGAAAATGTGAAGTTCTGGAATACAATAAATTGTTTCTGAGGCATTTAGTGCACAGAAATGTTTGTAGCGGTGTTTTCTATCGGCATTGACCCTGTGACTTCTTTCACATGAGCACCATACTGTACAAATTTCAGATTTATCTCATGTACAACTCCCCAAACCATGTACACTTGGAAACAGAGGTTCCACCCCTGAACAGCCCCTTGAACAGAGACAACAGAGCTCTTCCTCCACCCACTGGAATTCTGTGAAAAGCTGAGCGTCAAACTAACAGCGCAGAAAAACAATAAATTAGAAATTCAGTAAAATAAAGTTCTCTAGAACTGAACATTGGCTGACTGAATGAGTGAGGAAGAGGGGAAATGTTCCGTGAGGGCAGCTCACGCTCCAGACTTCGCTTCTTCCTGGACGAAGTCACTTCAAAATCTGGAATTCCTTGTGCTCCAGCGCCTCGATCTTCTTCTCATTGCTGAACTCCGCTCGGCTGATCCGGGACTGGGGACTTCCTATCTTTCTGAGCCATTCTTGCAGCTCCCGCACCCTGGCAGTCGGACCCTGGATTTGCCCTTGGACAGTGCCGTGGCTGGTATTTTGGACCCAGCCAACAAGCCCCAGTCTCTTAGCCTCCCCCTGAGAAGACAATGCAAAGCAAAATGAGGTTAATCCAAACTGTAAAAGAGCAATAAAACAACATTCGCACACAGGAGCCAATTTTGGCAAGACACAGACCTCCAAGGAAGTTCCTGTGGCTCAGGCAGCAGGAAAGCAGCAGAGGATTCACTCGACTACTCAATATATTCTTTCACGCGAAAAACTGGGGCTGAAATTCACTCTTCAGTCACGCTTACATAGCCAGGCCGGGGTGCCAGCAGCACCGCGATGCCAGCCCCCTT
>VZTA01021753.1:307948-339960 GCA_013398855.1 Mohoua ochrocephala | reverse complement strand
CGCCGGCCACAGCTCCGCGCCGGGGCCCCGGGAGCCCCGGGCAGCAGCAGCGGCAGGACGGGTCGGGTCTCTCGGGCCATAAGCGCGGCGTGTGGCGACGCAGCTTGCCGAGGAGGGAGGCCGCCGGAGCGCCGGGCGCAGCCCCGCAGGTAACCCCGCTCGCCCCGCGGCGTGAGCACCCGACACACCTCGGGGCGTGTGGTGGAACGAGCCACAGGACGATTGTGCCGAGCTCGGTCGGACTCCTGCATGTCAGATCTGTGTGACACACTGATGGATCACATTGGCAGAACTGAAGGGACACTTTAAGGGAAGCCGCCTGGGGAGTATAACAGTTCCTCTGTCATTGCGGTATATTTCTGCTGCTACCATGATAAGGCAGGGCTCAGACAGAAAGAGAAATAAAAGTGTGTCTGCTTTCTGGCTGCATAAACGGTTGGGACTAGAAGAGGCAGCATGGGAGCTCCCTAAATGGACAGAATGTAAAGACTAATAGAAAGCAGAAAAGTTACAAAACCTTTGCTAATACTTATTATAACCTCTGTCTGCAGCCTCCATGCATAAACTGTCAGGAGAAGATTTGTCCAGTTTTGGATAAAATTGTCTGTAATGGTTTTGCTTCTAACCTCAGGCTCTTTCTCAGGCACTGAATGGCTTTTTTTCCACCGGTGGCTCCTGCGGTGACAGCTACTAAGCTTGCTCCTGGGTCCCAGCTGAAACACCAGCAGAACAACTTTCAGCATGGATTCATACTTGACGAAGAGGAAAGTTTCAAAGGTCTCTGTGCCCAAAAGAACCAAAGATATTCCTATCCTATGTCTGCAGAAGGCACTCAGGACAGGCCCAGGCATGGAGACGTCTGTTCAGGCAGACTAGAGAGCAAGTATCTCATCAGCCAGGCCTGTACTCTGTCAGCTAAATCACTAGGCAGACAGAAAGAAGGAGTGGACCGTGCGTACCCCCTGCAACCAATTTCTCACCACAAGAGTGCAAGTGCTCCACTGCTCAGCACTGGAAGTTCCCCATATGTGCAGGAAGCTCCAAATAGGAGCTCAAGCTCATTAAGCAAAGGGATGGTTCCAGCAGGAAGGTCTCAGTTTGCTGCAGTGCTCTGCCCTTGGACAGGGGAGCCGGAACCATCAGCCCTCCATCTATACAGGACAGACCTGGCCTACATCCTAAAGCTGGAGGCAGATAGAAGGAACCTAGAAGAGGCAATTCAAAAGAAAAAGGCCCTTCTTGGAGAGAAGCTGAGGAGGACGGAGGAGACGCTCAGGAGGATTCAAAGAGAGAAGGAGCTTATCAAGGTAGAGGAGAGAAGAGACAGTGAAGTGGAGAGGACCCGTGAGCAAAAGGCCACAAGGCACCCTGAAGAGAAAACTTTCAGAGCTGCGGACAGGCCAGGCGTTGGGATCTTCAGTGGGGCACAGTCTGCAGAGGACACTGTCCCCAAGCCTGACACCACTCTCCACTCCCAAGAGCCGGCTGCGGGGAAACTCAACGAGCGGCTGGGGGCCGCAAAATACAACAAAACAAACAACAGCAAAATACAAGACAACATACCCATGGAGCATTTAGCTTCTTGTTCAAAACTGGCCCCAAAACATAGCCTTTCTCTCTCTGCCCTCTCAGACCAGAATTCTGATGACCACCCATCCGCGGAGATGCTACACGTGCAGGCTGCCAGCGCTGCGGAGCAGGAGGGGTTTGGACAGTGCAGCTTCTGCAAACGTAAGTTTCTCTGCACCAGGCTTGAGAAACACACGAGTATCTGTGGCAAGAACCAAGACTCCAAGAGGAAAGTGTTTGACTCCAGCAAGGCCAGAGCTAGGGGAACAGAACTGGAACAGTATCAGCAGCAGAAGAGCTCAAGGAGCCCTCAGGTAATGTGTAGTCCCTTTGCCTCCCTGGATCCACATCTGCTGCACACACTCCTTCCACTTCAACATCTGACTGAGACGCAAGCCCCTTCCCATGCACATGGGGCTAAGGGATACAATCCAGGTGTTGCCTCTGAAAGGTTCTTGCCAAATGGATCAATAGATCCATTTAAAATCTCATAGATGAAGGCAGGAGTCCTGACTTGGCTTTATAATGTGTCAAGGGTGCACTGCTGGAGAAAGCTCACTTCTTTGCCGTAGTTAGGATGCAGACTTGTTCTGCTGCAGTAAAGCTCTGTGACATCAGGGGCTGCAGGGAGCTGACTGAAAATCCAGATAATAACATGGTCTGTTAAAATGAACGCAGTAGAAACATGCAGCTCTGTTCCTGCAAAGCACATATAGCAACCCTCTCTAGTTCCTTGGCCCTACTGCTTGCTTTTCTGGTTATCCTCAAGCTCTTTCCAAATACTGATGTTTCCATCAGTATTTCCTGTACATCCTCCTTCGTGCTGGTCTTTCTGATTCCCTTTGTGGGACTCAGCTTCTCAGGCTGGGTTTTACGTCAACAGGAATGCACAGGAACAAGTGGCATGGGTTGGGCTCTGAGTGTAAGTTTGAGAATGGAGGCTGATGGTGGTCCCAGTTGCTCTGACTGCCTTTCCCTTCCGCAGAGTAAAACGCCACCCAGAAAGAACAACTGGAAACAGAAGCACGAGACTCTCATCCACATCGTGTCGCAGGCCCGCCAGGTGCAGCAAATCCTCGCTAAGGGGGGGAAGGTGTCCGACCTGCCCTCACTGCCTCCCATCGAAAATCCAGACTACGTTGCCTGCACCTACTGCGGACGCAAGTTCGCTCCCCGAGTAGCTGAGAGACATATTCCCAAATGCAAAAACATAAAGAACAGGCCCCCACCTCCACCACAGAGGAGGCGCTGATGAGGCAGTGCCCAAGTGTACCTGCTGCTGTGATTCCCTGCCTGGTTTTTGCCAGATTCCCAGCTATAGACATTTGTGTTTTCTGTAGTCTCAACACTGGCTGCAAGCTCCTATGTACAGCAAGTGAACAGCTCAGGATGTGTAAGATGAATAACAGAACTTGTATACTTTGACCTGCACCCTGGGTTGCCCCACGAGAGATGCCCCTTTCCTCAGCACAAGAAGCTCAGGATCAGAAATTCCAGGGGTTAGAAAACATAGCAGTAGCAGGCACTTGCTGCTTGAATCCGTATGTCAATTCATGTGCATAGAACAACAGGGATACTCTGAACCAGCCAGGCCCTTGAGGCAACAGAACAACCATCACAATCAGATTTAATATTGAAAAAAATGGGAGTTTTCCTGCAGGCCAAGTTGCTAGGGACTTCTAAAAAACAAAGCTTGCACCCTTCCTTAAGTCAGCTGCTTATATTCATCTTGGTTGCTGCAATGGTAGGGAATTATGACAAAAACATATCCCTTCTTTTGTTTTCTTCTCAAGATTTTTCTAGATTCTGATTATTAAATATTAAATAACTAGTTCTCTTGGGTAAAAGTTATTTTAAATGGTCACAGAGTGGTCTGTGTTCTCACAGTAAGAATGACTACTTTGTATGAGAAAGTTGCAACAAGAAGTGAACAAAGAACAAAAAAACCTCCAGTGGCTCCTTTTGCAAGTCCTCCAGTAGCACAGCAGCAGCTCATGGGAACCTAAGGAAAGATCTAAAGCATCAGATTAAGAGAGATTAAGCTGGGATAGCCAGAAGCTGAATATGAAGAAATGCTCCAGCCTTCAATGTGTGAACCTGACTCCTGGAAGAGGCTGGAGAGCTTCTGTCCTATAGATACGTGAGCAGAAATCTCAACCCCTTGGCACACCCTGGAAAAGCACGAAGGCACCAGAAAGGATCATCGCTGCACTGTGCCAGCCAACGATGAGTGTACAAACCTGAGAGAAAAAGCACACTCAAAAGAAGGGAAAATAATTTGCTGTATCCAAACTGATCGGAGAAGCAAGACCAATGCTTTAACTTCAGAGTTTCGAAAAACAGGATAGCAAGAGGTGACAAGAGGTAGGAAAGGGGTAAACTGAAACCTTTATGCCAGCCTCCCCAAATTCATGAAAGGTGTAAGTGAATTGAACACACTAGTTAAAAAATTCAGCACCACTGCCTGTCTCCTAATATTAACTCTGTTTCCTTTGCCCTATATTTAGTGGACCCTAAAGGTCAGCAGAGTGTAAATGGTGATATGTGGACACACACAGAAAAGCATTTGATGCCGTAAAATAAACCCATGTGTCGGGGACTTCTCCTAAGTGGCAGGCCAATGGCTAACACTGAGATTGAAAAGGTTGAAACTGTAGATTAAGCAAAAGTGATTAATATTAAATCACCAGGCTTCATTCGTTACCTGTTTTGGAGCTGACTGTGGGCAGTTCCCCCCTCTTTGCTATTGTTTCAGTATCTGGAAAGTCTCTGATAACTGGTTTAAAACTTAGTAACATGCTAGACAAAGTATCGGGCTCAGCACAGAGCTTTAGGGCGCTGCTTTGCTGTCATGGTTGGTTACCCCGACACTACTCAAGCCGTGTCATTCACGCCAGCTCAGCTTCCTCTTCCGCTCCCGCAGTACAATCCTCCTCTCAGAGACATGCTGCATTTTCAGCATCCAAATCTCCAGTGAATTTTAAGTCTTTAACTCTGCTCTGCCTTTCAAGATATTTCGCAATTTAATAAAACTCCTGGTAAAAGTGACAGGCTTTAAGTACAGTGTGCAGGAACAGTTGGCTGAGCAGGTGTCAGGCAGGTTCTCCCTTCTGTAGGCCTTAATGATCAGTGAAACTCCTCCGAGAGAAACAGGTACTTCTTCCCTTTAAGCCTTTCTTCCCATTACTCATTTCCCCACTTGGCACTCAAACTGTGGAAATAAACACACACACACACAAAAGCTCCTGACGTCACTAGGAGGAGATGTAGCAGTATGAGAAAAGAATTGGTTTTTTGTTTGGTTGTTGTTGGCTTTTTTAAATGAAGGGACACAGAAACTGACTTTTTTTTTTACCATAGCAAAGAACCTAAAAGCCCTTTCACCCTCTTTCTATAAGAAAAAGAAAATAATCAAAACCAGAATGCCACAAAACCAGATGCCTGTATACTTATTTCCCTTTCCTCTCTTGGAAAAAACAAAAAGACAAGAAAAAGACTCCAAACACAGGAGTATGAGTTTAAACATTTATTTAAACAGAAATTCCAAACCACTCCACCCTTTAACCTTTCAAAGAAAGACAACGACAAACTAGTTTTCAGCCAGAGTGTCAGAGCAGGCATAAGTTGTGTTCCACTACAACAACTCAGTAGCAATACTAGCAGGAGACCAACACATATGGAGCTAGCACTGCAAGAAGGGGAGAAGTAAAAAGGGTTTGAAACTGCTCAAAGGCACTTCTGCCCGCCTGCCTTTCCGTTTTCAGCCCAAAACAAAGGTGCTACCTTTAAACTGCTTTTTTTGTTGCATAGCTGGCTGGTGTGAAATCCGTGGTCTGTAACAGGCACAACCTGGATAGCGTGAATCCTCTAAGGCACATATGAGATTGTGGAGCACAGGGCATCCTCTGTCAGGAACCCTACTCCTCCACTAGATCCAAGGGGAATCCAGTCTGTGCACCTAGCTTCCCAACTGCAGAGCATTGAGAAATGAGGATAGCAGTGCACTGCAGGAGAGCGACTCTCATCAGCTTGGTGCTTGCTTATTGGACATGGCTCAGGCTCAACTTTTCACTCCTCAAAGGCACTGTTGCAATGTGACCGACGACCCTCAAGCCGGGACCCTGACCTGAGAACCGGCTCCAACGCACGTGGGGGAAAGGAGAGCAGAGTCACGAGGGCAAACAAGCCTGGCTGTACCAGGGCAGCTGAGGCTCACCCCCTCCCAGGAGGGCTCTCCTCCTTGCCCTGCTTTTGGCAGCAACGGACAGGCACACTGGAACGATCCTTGCCCTGGACACTGCATTGATGGCACTTGATTCAGCTCCCAGATACTAGCAATAGGCACCAAAGAAGTATTTAAGGAGCATTGCGTTACAAGCAAATGGTTTGGCATCCACCTCTAGAGACAAATAGGGAATGTTGGATTCCCCAAACAGTCTCTCGAAAGAAGTCTGTCAGAGGTGATAACGATATCCACCTCCAGCAGACCTAAGGCAATTCTAGTAACATGCCCTTGATGGGGACCATTTAAGCCTGATGAAATCACAACGCCACTCTCACAGCAAAGGCGAGAGGAACTCGGGACTCCTTCGAGGCGCCACGTAAGGCAGGGGAGGCTAGCTGCTCCCAGGGATCCTACCAATCCCATAAGCTTTACTTCAAAGTCAGCTTGCTAATAAATTTAAGGGGAATAAAATTAACCTCATTCTCTAACAGAAAACGAGGAAATCTTGAGCATCAGACCATGCCTCTTCCCATCTCCAATTTTCTTAGGAAAGCTTCTCACTTCTTGAAAAAAGGTGAATTCCGGACCGAGATTTGATCATTCATGGTCTTTGGGGAAGGCTACATCCTGTGACCACAGCAGTAGTGACCTATTCTGGGTAGGAAACGGCATTCCAGCTTCATCAGAACACTGAGTGGAAAAACACGGATTCTTCCCACACCCACACAAGAGCGTAGGCACAGGGACTGAGCAGAAGAGAAGCCAAGCAGGGAGCAGCTACAGGCTTATGCCAAGAAACCAGAAACTCTGGCACCCAAGCCAAGTTGAACAGCTGGAGCAAGAAATGGGTAACTTAGTCTGAGGCCCAGATGCTTGGCATCTGGTCGGGAAGCAGGTGGTCTGAAACCGAGAACTACTGATCCAATCTCAGACAGTCCCCACTACTGCTACGGGAAACACCTGATTCAGTCATCTCGGTGCGTTGCCTGGAAGTTGGAAAGCCCTCGGCACCCAGAATAAAGCCTTCAAACTCTGTCTCTACAGACCAGTGGACACAGCCATATGGCCAGAAGCCATGCCTCAAGGCCAGGGACATGCTGTCTACCATTATCTCCCTAAGAGGAACATCTCCACTGCCTCCAGAATGATACACTCGCTGGTCCCTCTGCCCCTGAGCAGAGGGAAGCAGCCTCACCGGCGGGCCTTACCATGTGGTAAGGAGAGGATCCTAGTCCTTCACCCCTCTGAAGTGAAGGTGGCGAATCTCAGGGTTCAGCCAGCTTCAGTACAAAACACGTTTCCTCCTCTCATCTAGAGATGCAGTGATGAATACTGGGGTCCCAAAGGCAGCTCCCAGGAAACAGTGAAACAATGAAAGGGCCACAAGCTGCTACTGGAGCCATCGCCATGATGGGGCCGTTCTGCCTCACGTGCAGAATTGACAGATAAGGTAAAAAGAGGAGCTGCTGCTGCTTCAATCACTGAGCTGGCCTAGAGCTCAAGGGCCCTCCCCCTCTCAAACTCACTCCTAGTTCATATCAAACGTACATGGGTGCTGCTCTGGAGCCTCCGGCCTCGCTCCTTGTCTGCGAGTGACCTGACGCCAGAAAAGCCGCTCTCTGCATTCGGTTAGTGTGCTGTGAAGTTAGATGTATCCCAGTGGGCTCAGGAGACTAGAGGTTGGAGCGGCACGAGTCCGTTCCCAGGAGACACCAGGAATCTGAATCCACGTCAGGTTTCGGATCCACTTCCATCTCCTCTTTGGTTGTCTGTGTTCCTTTGGAATGAACCTTCACCTGCCAAAACAAACAGCAGTTACCCAAACAGCGCCAGGACTAGCTGCAAAAAAGCTACAAGCTGCACAAGGCCCAGTTTGTATTCTCCACAGCCACTTGTGGTTCTTCGCAACATCTGACTGCCCATCCCTTCTCATCAGGAGAAATAAAGGGAAATCTCAGGTCCCGCAAAGAGTGGGCTGTCCTCAGAAGAAACTCTTCTTGGCTTCATTCCTCTTTTGCTACTATTAGAGCCTGCATCAGCAGCTTATACAAGAAACAGGCACCATTCTTAGTCCCACCGAGTTCTGCTCTGATAGAAATGGCTGTTAAAAGCTGCTTCCTTCTGCACAGCCTCCACAATCTGCAGGAGCATGGTGAGCCCTGAGCATGGACGTGCACCCAGGTGACAGATCCTCACCTGCTGCATCTCCTCCATCCTCCTGCAGAACCGCTGGAGCTGGGCACTCAGACGAATGGTTTCCTGCTGCAGCTTCTTCTGATCATCCAGACACTGTAAAACCAGGCCTCGGAGGTGCGTCACCTCCACTTGCAGAGCGCTGCACACGCAGCCCGTCCCAGGAGATGCATCCTTCCCTTCACCACACGGCAAGGTTGGACTCAGGCAAGTAGGCTGCAGAGACATGGAAAGAAGTCAGGCCACGTTTGAGTGCAAGGCCAGGAGTTGTATATGCCACAAGAAAAAAACATGTCCAGAGTGTTATCTCAGCTTATTTCCCGACTTGCCAAACTTCTAGCAGCCAGGGTCAACAAGCTACTTCTTCTGTCTTCTGTACAAAGCCACTAGCTTCCTCCTTTTTCTGGGAAGCTCGTTCCTGTCCTCCTATCACCAAAATCCATCTAGTTTACCCCCATTTCCCTAAGCGTAGGATCTGTGCCTCCTCTTGGGACAGAAAACTCCTGGAGCTAGGTAGTCTCACAGGTTGTAATTTCTCAATGATTTTCTGTTGAATCAATTCTTCTTCCTATCTCACAGCAAATTCTGCTTTCTAAATTTCTCTTTTCTGCTAGGCTTCTTAGCCCTTGGTGTCTTTTTTCCAATTGCATTAACCACATTTTCCCACAGAACTGATCTCGTTACTTTAAATCTGACCACGAATCAGCTTTGTGTTCTAGATCCTTAGGAATTTTTCTCTTTGCAGCATCATCTCTGATTATCACCAGCCCTCTTTTCCTCATCCAGATGAATTAGGCCAATCCAACGGTCTCTTCTCAGCTCTCCCCATAACTCAAACATTGCCATTTATGGTCCCCAAGAGCTTTTAGCCAAGCATTCACTTGGGTAACTTTACCCAGGGCTCCGTTTTGGGCTTGTTTAATCCAACAGGTTCCTCAGAGGCCACTTTGAGTCCTTGAAGTTTCTGGTAAGGAAGAGTCTCCTTCTCAGGCTCTGATGATGCCATGCTCAGAGGAAAGGGGCTGTCAGGCATGGGGATGAATTCAGCATTCTCCAGCTCCTGGATACACAAAAGCAGCACTGTCAGGCCTGCCAATTTCCTGCAGCTCATTTCATCTTCTCAGTCGAAGTACCAACACCCTCTTGTGGTTAAACAGGCAGTGAGGCCTTAAGGGCTCTGTACGACACAGCTCTAAGAACCCATCAGAGCATCCCTCAAAGGTGGAAGGGGGCCACCCAGTTTTCCCAGCCTCGATCCCCATTTTAAGGCATTTCTGAGAAACCACGTTACCTTCCGCAGCCAGCCGGGGCAGGAGCTGCTGTCAGCACTGTTGCCTCCCTTAGCTTCTGTAGTGCTGATCCAGCCCCCCAGCTCACGATCTGCTTCCATAGTTCCCCGAAAGCCTCCACTGGGATTGGGGGTTTCTGCTTCCTGTTCATTTTCCTCTTCCTCTCCTCCTCCAGTTGTGCAGCTCTGAGCCACTAGCAAACAAAAGTGAAAACCTTACACTCTTCTCACCTCTGCTATTCCTGCTGCCAAACCCCAGATGGAGCAGAGAAGATGCATAAATTTGTGCTGTATGGTCATGGTGAGAGCACATGCTAGCACTACCTCCCTCAGCAGTATAGCTCCTAACACTTCCTGCAGGCCTCTCCACAAGGGCTTGTGTGCAGCAGTCTTGTGCAGTTTCTTGGCCCCAGCCCTCTCACAGGTCCAAGAAACTGGACTCCATCTCTCCAGCAACTACCCCCATAGAGCCCCTTCCCACATCAGTTCCCTTCAGTGAATTCCTCTCAGCTTTTCCTTGTGAAACTGAAGTTCCTCAACCACAAAGGCCTGTCTGCATCCATGCTGTTTCTCCTCTGTTTCAGTCGTTGCTCTCTCAGCTTTGGGCCATCCCTTCCCATGCATGGCACCAACTAGATTTCTTCCCTTTGAGCTCTTCTGTGAGGCCTTTCAAACACGGAGAAACCGTGCTGCAGGACCAAACTTCATCCACTCAAACTAACCACTGAATGGACTTAAACCAGAGCTCTCCAGGGCAGGCTACTTACCAGTACCAATGGACAGACCACTGCTGTTGGATCGTATTGTTTTAGAGTTCAACACCTTTTCTGCAAGGAGAGAAGTGTACTTTCAGTTAGAGTGCCACACAGAAAGCAAGACAACTCCTACAAAGCCAGCGTTGCAGGCCTATGGCTCAGAGCAGCTTGCCACACTCCCCCCAGAAATTTGGCCTGTTCCCAAGCAGGATTTATACTCTCAGTCCCGGCAAGGAATATATCATCATAAACAAGATCCCAAAACTTCATCCCAAATTTACACTTACCAACAATGATGATGGTGTGCCAGCCACGGCACGACAGGTCTGGAACATGATGCAATGATCCAAATATTGGCCGAGGCCATGAGGTACAAATATCTGAGCCATGAGCTCTCTCAGTCGACGTCATTGCCAGACGCCCGTTCCCGCCATTACCCCAAGCAAAGATATGGTTGTCTGAGGAAAGAGAAATTCAGGGGCTCAATTTCCTCCCTCCTTCCTGGCCTGTAATTGCTGTAAGGATCAGTCTTTCTGCTGTAACTGCTATCCCAAAGTATCTAATCCACCAGCTCAATTTTGACAGTGGGAGAACAAACCAGTAACAAATCTAACGGGCAGCCACCAAGTCCGTACTCTGCAGCCTTAGGGACAGTAAATACCTGGGGCTGCACTGGGGCCATTACCAGGGCAAGGCAGCCTCAGTCTAGGAGGATTTCTTTATTTCAGCAATGTGCTGCAGGGCTGGTAAAGGAAAAAATCAGTAGGAGCCAGTTAACCGCTCTACAGATTAAGTTTAAAGTAACCGGCCGCAACTTGGCAAAGACCCACTCACCGTCAGTAGCAGCTATGGTGAATTCATCTCCACATGAAACCCTGATCACCTGCTTACCCCCCAAGGGGCCTCCCAGCAGGTTTATTCCCAGGTGCTTCTTATAGTCCCCGACACCAAGCTGTCCACACTTGTTGGAGCCGAAGGTCAGCAGTCGGCCTCGCTCTGAGAGGAGGAAGGAGGAGACGGTCACAGCGAGGGCCCAGCTCTGGAAGCAGCCACGCACACAGAGCACGAGCAGCAACAGCCCACGGACAGGAAGGGCTCTGCTGAGCAGCCAGCCAGGCTGGAAGGGAACAGTGCCAGCCAAAAGGAATGGGTTTAGCCTGGAAACACCTCCCCAGTTCCTTCTCCCCCTGCTTCCCTTTTCTGATGCTGGGGGCTGGGACTCCTCACAGCTCTCTGACTGATGTCACTCGGGCAAAGCCTAAGTTGATCATAAATTATTCCTCTGCTAGCCCAGAGCATGATTCTTCCCAAAACTTTTTTTTTCTCCTCTTTAAAAAAACAGGAAGGCTGACATTGCTGCTTCAGCTGGCCAGGAAACAAAGACTGCTGAGAAACAGGAATCCTGAGTTCCTGGAGCAGGCATGAACCTTGCTACCAAGAGCAAAACCCCCAGTGTCAAGGGCCAGGCTGAAAGGGCAAAGTTGGCGTAACGTAATTCAGCAACCAACACTCAGTTCTTAATGCACAAGGCTCTCACCATCAATAGAGGCTGTGTGTGTCTTCCCTGGAGAAATGGTACGGATCTTGTAGAAGGACAGCTGCTTGGCCAAAGTAAGGGAAGTGGCGTAGGGCACCTCACAGTATGTCTGCCAAAAGACACGAGGGTAAGCACAAAATGAAAAAAAATCACACATTCATCAGCTAAGACCTACTCAAGCAGGTTCAGATCTGACCATGACATTAAACCTAGACAGTCCTAACACAAGCGTGGTAAAGAACTGCCAGAATTCCTATCACTGGATAAGCCACCACAGAGCAGCTCACTCTGTTTCACTACCTCAGATCTGACATAAGCCCACGGGGCAGACAAAAAACTGAGGAACAAATTGCCTCTTCCCACAGTCCCAGTATCCATTGTCTTGACTGGAACTAAAGCATTGGCACAAAGCTAATGAACACTTTGTCACAGGACTTCCATTTCCCCATATGCTACTGACTACTGGGAGCTGGAGCCAGGGATCCAAATGCACTTACATCATGATTGATTATCCCTGATGTGCACTGATTCAGGCCCAGCTTGTTGAACTCGTTGAGTCCACACGCCAAGACTTTGCCTGTCTGGGTGAGCAGGAAAGTTCCATCACAGCCACAGTGAACGGACACAATGTTTAAGGTCTTCGGAACATCCACCTAGGTGGAAGAAATATATCCTAAGAAAATAAAAATCCCAACACCTATTACACAGAAGCTGGCACATGGAAAACATATGGGGGTAGAGCAGTAGCACAGCTAGTCTGGACACTATCAATAGCCAACAGTTATTTTGAATGAAGGTGTAAGAATACCCTAAAGTCTGTGGCATATGGGAACTCCGGTCACAATGCAGAAATTCAAGGCAGACATCAGTGACGAGCACAGGAACCTGAAACATGATGCACGGGCAACCTGGCCAGATGGGGTCTACAAACACCAAACCCAGTCAGGTGAGCAGGGCTGGGTTTGTGGCTGTGCTGTGCGGGTGTGATACTGTGTGATCACAGATATTTGGCTTCCAGGCACATCCTTATTTGTTTCTATCCCCCAGTGGGTTAGAATACTTCAGTTACCACAGCACTGTATTTCACTCATTGTATTACATTCAAAGACTCGCAGTAGTTGCACTGCTGTGAATTTCCCCTACAGACCCAAGGTAAGCCATTTGGTAGTTCTCACTATGATTTCTACAACATTAAGCTGGCATTTCCAGTTCCATCATGGAAATCAGAGCAATGAAGCTCTATGATGTTGTCTGGTTTGTGAGTGGTATGACTCTGCCACAATCTCTAGCAGAGAAATGAAGCAAAACGAAGTGAGAAAGCAAAGTTAAAACCCTTGCAAACTCTGTGATGCCTCAGAAAAACCACCTGAGCCTCAGAGAGACAGCATTTCCAAACAGCAACTAATGTGGATTTATGCCCTTGCGGATTTTGAGTAGTCATAGCCCTACCTTCTGAGGGGTGTAGTGATCTTCTTCTGAATCCAAGCCCAAGCGTCCTGCATCAGTGAAAATACTGCAGTTAAAAGTGGCCTCACCAGGTGCCCATATCTAAGACCTGGTATTGTCTCTCTATAGTCCCAAAAGAATCTCCCTACAGAACCAGAATCTCCCTGCTCCCCTTCATCCATCATCGCTCACCAATCCTCAAGGGAATCCAACCCCGCTCACAGAACCATTGCCCTTACCCACAGGGAAGCCAAGTGGCACCCTAGAGCTTTCCAGAGTAAAGTCCTAAGGCTTCAGTCTCCAGTTCCCCATTTTGAAAAGGAAAGAAAGTCCCAGAGAAACAATGTTTTTTGCCCCCAGGGTATAAACCAGGCAGCCCTCGACCAGGCCCTGTGTTACACACTTGCACCAAGCCACTTTCTGGCGGGCATGCCCCAGTGCCTTTAGGCGTCAGGGAGACTCTACCTACCGTACTCTCCACAGCCCCACGTGTAGACTTCTCTGTTCCTGGTCAGTACTGCCACGTGGTTATCTCCACATGAGACCTGCTCCACAGCATTGGTAAGAAAGAAATCCAGCTGCAGGGGCTCAAGCACTTCAGAGCCATAAGCCTTGTCAACGCCAATGCATCCATAATAGTCAGAGCCAAAGGCATACACCTGGCCCTCATCTGAAGGACATAAGGGAAGCTTGGTCAGCACACAGAGCTTGTGTTAGGCTGCATATTTAACTTTTAGGACATGGTCAGAGCAACTTCTTTTCCGCAGTCACCCTCATTAGTGCAGAAGAATGTCATCAGGAGACTATGGAGTCCTTTCTTGTTCATGTTAAGGTGGATGATCTTACACGACAACCTGCAGCTACTTCAGTACCAAAAAATCTTTGGTTGAACCTGCCACTTTCTTTAACAGTAACCTAGAAATTGATTCTGTGGCCCCCTAAGTCACTCCTTCCTCAAAATGACCACCTGAGCTTATCTCTGTCAAATCTCTGCCTTTTCAGCACTGGCAAAATAAGCTTGGAACTACCTTGTTGAGAATCATTTGCATGGGTAAAGCGAGAGTCAAATTCTTCTGTAACAGACAACACCACACCTAACACATCTTTTAAAGTACGAGCAGGGTTAGAGCTAGAGACAGCTACCAGGTGTCAAGCGTTCTGGATTGAACAGCAAATCCTAGATACACATTCTTTTTCATCACTGGGTGATTCTTTCCCCACACAGTCCAAAGAGAGTTTCAAACACATCTACATTGTTGACTTCAGGCTTCGCTGTCTTTAGTACGAGCATGTTTGGAGGCAACACACGCACTGGTAAAAGCAGAGACTCTGCACAGACACGTGGATTTGTGATCAACACCCAGCTTTATCATCAAAAAGGAGCACATCCTTAGCAAAACCCCATCCTTCTTGGGAGTCAATATCTTCCTCTGGGTAATAATGTTGCTCTATCTCAACTGTTGAGATACAATCTATCCCAAATGTAATAATGTTGATACTATCCTCAAAACGGAGGGATGAGTAACATATGGGGCTTTCTCCTTTGCGCACAAAGCTGCTTTGCTAATCTGATGGTGAAGGCAAACACCTCCAGCAGCACAGCAAAGTGAGGGGACTTGTCAATGCCTACGCATCTAAAACAGTCTGAGCCAAAGGACTTGCAGCTCTCACCCGTGATGCACACTGTGAAATCATCTCCACAGGACACCTGGCGAATGGCTTTTCCCTGAAGCTTCTCAACATGCTTTGGCTGCCGGTAGGAAGCTCTGTCTCCGTGTCCCAGCTGCCCATGCAACTTGGTGCCCCCCTGCATATTCTGCAAGACAGAAACACCTGGTGAGGTTACATTTCCACAATCCCAGAGATGGTGTCAATAGTTAACAGCACCTCAAACAAACAACAGAAGACTGCAAGGAGCAAGAGAGAATGTTCTGTCTGCTCTAGGGAAGAGACTGCTATCTCTGTGCATACAGCAGGCAACATTGTCGATGGCAGCACAGGCTTTCTGGCAGCGATGCACTAACAAGGAGTGATCCAGTCTCAGGACATCAGCTGGTGACGAATCCCTGCTCCTTTCTCACCTGACACGCTACAGAACTTGTTCCCTGCTGCAGGACTGAAATTCATCCTTCAGCTTTCTGAATTACTTTTCTAAATCCTAATGGCTGCAAAGAAATGGATAACCTGAAACAAATGTCATTGAAGTGGCCTGACATAGCAATTATACAGGAAAAGCAAAACAAGTAGTGTTGAAACGAAAACTATTAATACCCAGCTGAAAGTTTTCAGTGGTTGTTCTTGCAGGAATATCCAGCAAATTACTCCAAGTTGTTCTCCTCCTATTTGGATCTCTTTCCTTTCTCACTGACTTATCTTCTAATCTGTCTTAATACATTCTGTATAATCAATACAAAAAATCCATGGAAGCCTGGAGATGGAGAACACCTCCATGTCACTGACCATCTAAACCTGAGAAGACTGGATTCAATTGTTTAAAATGCATTATATGCCGACATTTTTTACTCACTTTAAACTATTCCAGAATTTCCACTCATCATAGAAAGCAGGGCTGTTTAGCATAAGATGCCTCTGCTTTCAGACACAAGTTGCCTTGCAGATGACAACTGTATTACAAAAAAGTCACTCATCCCACCCATTCTGATCTTGAAAAACCCTCCTCAAAAATACAAAAGCCAGAGAATCAGTAAGTCTCCACTGCATGTCTAGTAGTCAGGAAGGGAATGAAGAGATGTTTGACTCAGTGTTTGGGCCTACAAGACCACCGTCTACAAACCTCAAGTGCACAGCAAGTCTCCAAGACACTTCCTGTCACAATGGAAAATGTCTCCCAGAAACACACTTGCCTTGGGAGACTTGGGTCAGCCCCAAATCAGATGGCCTCAGTGTCCACTGCAGTCAGATTTCTCCAAGCTTCCTGCCCATCTGATTCAAACAGGCTGGCGAATGGTCAGCAGTAGGTGTGAAGCCTCCTTTCCCACCCTCACCCGCCTCCTGTGGTTTGTCTCACTTACCACCCAGGTGTAGAGCTCCTTCTCCACCGTCACCACAGCAAAGTGAGTGTTCCCAGCACACACCTGGCGCGCGCTGCAGCCACTTTTGATGGCATCCAGCTTCTGGGGGGTGGACTTACCGCCCCCCCAGACATACACCTCACTAGTGCGTGAGGTCACCACTGCAATGGGAGCCTCGTTCATGGTACTTGACCTGCACAAGACCCCCCCAACAAAACACAAACATTATTGTTTTTAATAATGAGTTTGCATTCCCTGTCATCATCCACTTTCCTGCTGTTGTCTAGCAGTTTCCTCTTCACAACCACTCATGGGTTTTGTTTTCAAAAACTGTCCTTCCAGCAAACTGTGAACAACCCACGAACAGGGACAACTTCACATAAGGTACTCAGATGGTGTTAGTACTTCCAAGTTTATGAGGAAAAATTGGTCAAATTCTACCTGATAAATACCAGACAATCAGCTATACATGTCACAGAAGCTATCTGCTTCACAGAGCAACCTTGCTTACAGGCTTGCTGGGAACTGTGGTGAACCTCTGCTATATCAAGTTTTATAGAAGATATTTATATTAATGTAACATTCATCATTCAGACAGTCACATTCCTCCTGTTGAAGGAGAGATCTACTTTACAACTATCTACTTTAGATATATAGGCTGTGAAGACTACATCCTCAGTAGGACAGATTAGAGCTGGATGGGCCCTGCTGAGGTACGGCTCCAGCCATACAAATAAGTAGGATATAAAAGGCAGAGTAAAACACAGGACAATAAGCATGCAACAACTGTGTCAAATTTCTAGCATTCAGGGATCTTCTAAACTACACTATTCCATTAAGGTTGTCACAGGCTAACACTCCCAGTTCCTCTCTGGGGAGCTGTTCTCTCTATACTTCCTTTCAAACACATGTCTAAATAATTACCTTGGTCGCTTATTTGGCCCATTAAGCAGCGTGACTTTCTCTTCCATCTCCCTGCCAAGGGAGAAAAAGCATTTTAGGAAACAGCAACATTGCTCTATGCAATTTACTGACAAGCAAGACACACAGGGACTGTTTTCCTTTCCAATAAAATGCTGCTGCCTCTTGGAGGAAACGTGGCAGCTGTTTACCAGCTCGCAGCAATACACAGTAAGTAGAGCAGAAGTAATGCACCACGCAGCTAACAAACTTCTAGGAGAGATGAGGACAACAAACTATGGAGGTACGAAAATGTGGCCAACCAATACCCATATTGCACAAGAATAACCTTAAATGGCTAAATATTATCAGGATTTGGGCTTTTACCAATGCATACAGCAAGATAAACTCTGCTGAGCACTAAGCAAAAGAGTATTGGTATAAAGGAGCAAGTCTGCTGTTCCCAAAGAAACCAGTGTGGGATAGAAATAGCCCAGAACTATCATCCACCTTTCATGACAAGATAGTGTGTGCAGGCTGATGGTCAAACTAAGCTAAAATGGACCACTTTCAATGCAAGTCTCTCCCAAGGAGGGAGGCAACAAAAGGAAAAAGTCAGGGTCTCTATACTGAATGATACATATATTTTGAATATATATATTCAAAATGGCTTTTTCCAGTGACCACAAGAGGATCTCTGTGACTCTTCATTCTCAAAATTTGAAGAGTAGAAAGCAGCATTCCTCAAAGAGTCTCAGAATGGAATACCTCAAGGTTCTCAATACAACAGCTTCTAAGGATGCAGAGACCTTTCCCATGCATCAGAACATCAGATCAGAAGACAAGAACTGCAAAAATGCACTTTTGCCCTAAAGAGAATGAAGTACTTAAATAACTGCCTCACATCAGACTAAATTCACTTAAGGGCATTGCTATAACAGCATAAACACCACCAGTCTGCACAAACCCTCCTGTTTTCCCTGCCAGCCATCCAGGTTTCAGGCAAGACCATCTGATTACCTCCTGCGCTTGCTGAGAAGGGGATGTTCAAGCAATTCATCTGCAGTGGGTCTCTTCTCTGGGTCCTGAAAGAAGGAAGCAACAAGTAATTCTCTGGGAAATACTCATCATCTACAACAAAATCTTGGGCTAGAAGGCCTTATTCAAGCCTGCATGGACCTCCTTCCTTGACTCCCTTCAGGAGGGAAAGGAATTAACTCAAATATTTAGAATGAATAGGGATAAATACCACAGATGCGCAGGAGGGACTTGCATGCTCTGAAGGTGTTAATACTATGTTTGCTTTCAAGAAATTAATTCCCTACAGAGAGCCAGAGCCTTAAGAGACTGTACTCAGATGATGCTCCTACCTCCACAGCACTGCATTAAAAAATAATTGCTTCTGCCAGCCCATTAAATACTTGTGATCAAAGTAAACCCAGCACACCTCCAGAGCCTGCAGGACTGAGACAAAGCTTTCAGAGGACTGGAGAAAGCCCAGCCTTAGAGATGTCTCAGGCCTCACAAAAATTACCCTGCATCAACAGCTCACGTACTGAAACAGGCATGTCATTCCCCTTCACTCCTGAATTCCATGGCTGAGACAGCTGGGGAGGGGCATCTGAAAATTAGAAAGTATTTCACCAACCTGGTCAAGGCAGGAGTTCACCATCTGGATCAGCTCCCAGGAGTAGACAGTGGAATCAACCTCCATGGCACGATTTCCCTGTACAATCTTCACACAAAGGTTCAGGGGATTCTAGGCAGAAACCAGAAACCAGCCATAATGGAACCAAACTGGACAATCTCTCCCATGGGGAGAGATGCTACAGGCCACCATTATTTTCCTCCTCCATCTCTGATCAGGACACATCCCTCTTCTTCCCTGCCTAGCAGGTTCTCCAGAAACCTAATAACAATTCCTGCAGAAGTGGTACCTCTGATAGCTAGGACTTGGTGGCAACATGCAGCTTTTCACCAAATTCTCTAACAGTGCAGGGAGAATAGGCTTCTCCCTGCATGAAATCTCCTGTGCTGCACACTGCCATTAAACACAGCACAGCAGCAAAGTTGCTGGGGACTCGAGAGCCACCACGAGAGAAAGCCAGGAAAGGATGGTATTTTCACATCGTGGCTTTCAGGGTTACAAAATCTTGCCTATGGCAAGTAGCAGCTTTTCCCATCACGTGGCACAAGCTGCCAAATCACATGTGTCAGCAAGCAATGCTCCCTTCACCCTCCACATGCCAGCTTGACCAGACTTCTCTTGCAACCAAGCTTTGAGAAAGAGTAACGGGATTAGATCGTATGAAATCTGAAGGCTGGAACTTTTTGCTACAGAATGCTACACAAAAAATTCACAGCTAGTAATGCTAAAAGAGCAAAAAGACTACACGGTCACAAGCTTCCTCCTTGTAGTCAAAAGGACATTTTTATGGTTCACAACCATGATACAAATTAGCACAGTTATTATTCTGCATCTACTAAACCTGGGCTGAAGACAAGGGTGGGTGTGGCAGAAGCCAGAGAGGCTACTGCATGAAGGCAGAAGGGAAATCTGCATGAAGGGTAAGGGAAATCATGCAAACATTTTCTCTGGCTATAGCTGTCACTCTCAGGCCACTGGTTTTTTAATCAGCAGATTTAAACAACAATGAAAGAAAAACATGCCTGAAGAAAGCTATGAGCCAAGTCTGAATCTTAGGACAATAAAAAAATAAGGTTATTCAGTCCATAGTGGTTTGCAGACTTACAGTAGCATCAAAGGTCCTCTTCAGAGTAAGCAGCTCAAAGATGACACAGCCCACAGCCCAAATATCTGATTTGAAGTTGTATTTCACACCCTGGCAGAGTTCTGGGGACATGTAATATGGAGTTCCCACCAGCTAGGGAAAATAACATTTAAAAATCAGAAATGATCCAGCAGCCTTCAGTTCAGGAGCTCTGTATCCATTATGTTCACACAGAACAGAGCTAGACACTGCTCTGACACAGCACTGAAGTGATATACCTCACTAATGTGCTGGAAGGATGGGAACAATAAGCACACTTCTTCCCCTCTCATCCACAAACCTGTCTTTCCCTGAGCTTCCTAAAAGATGCTAGACACCTCTCTTCTCATGTACCTGATGTGGTATATACTTCTCAATAGAGGAGGAGTCACAAAAACACAGCAAGGACTTTCCCCTCTCTGAAATACACATCATTTAGAGGTAATCAGGGCCTTATGTACTGACCAGGCATATGGAAATCATCCCGTGAGGTCAAAGAAAAAAGGATCTAGCAAAGCTTCCAAATACAGATGCCAGACCTCAGCCATGGAGTCACTCTGATCACAAGATACTGCCAGGACAAAGGCTGCTCTGTCTCAAACGAACAGAAGGGTTCCTTTTGGGTCAGTACGTAGAAAGCTGGCTTGAGTCCCACCCAACAGGCTCTCACTTCAGAAGTGGACTTTCCTGAACAATTGTTTTGTGTAGAACAAACATCCTCACCACACAAAAAATCCAAAACCCTGCACGTAAATACAGAAGGCCTCCCAGGTAGTGCAGAAATAGTGGCTTAGCTCAAAGTCACAACAAGGAGACGCAGAACAAACACGATAAAAGATGAACGAATGAAGCTTCCAGATGAATGGAGCTCACTCCTTAGAAAGAAACTAGACAGCAAAATGAAATAAGACAGAATTTAGAAAAAAGGAGAAATATTTATAGATGACCTCTTTTCAACTCTCACAGCAAAGCTCCAAGGACTACAAAGCCTGCCCTTCATTAGACTCCGCCAGTACACTGGATACCTAATGGGCACATTCAGGATCTGCCATCTCCCTCCCATTTCCTGTTACAGAGCGTGACAGCTACAGAGCTGAACCAGCCATGGGAAGGTTTAGAAACCCTAAGAATTGGAGTATCACATGGAGAACTAGGACACTGCACCTAAACTTTTTTTAAGCCAAAGATAAAGTAAGCTTTCTGTAAGACACAGACACGTTTTCCATATCTTCTTTGGTAAATGGGAGAAAGAATGATAAATTGAGAAACCAGTGTTTAGTAAGCAAGATGTGAACATTCTACAAAATCACAATTACAAATACTGGCAATAACATGTTTTGCATTCATTTCCCAAAAAAAATGACTTCCAGTCTGCCACTGGTCATTAGGTTACAAATTGAGCAACCAGACCAGAGCATAGCCAGCACATAAAAACCAAAATATGGTGGAAGGTGTGTGGTTCAAAATGTTTCATATGTGAAAAAGGAAAAAACAATGCTTGCAGGTGTAGTAGGTATAGATGAATACAGACAACACAGGCAAAAACAAACCGGGAAATTCATAGCACAGACTGAACTGCCTCTGAAAGCCAGGTGGCCATGAAAAGTGTGACAAAACACAAGTGGTTCTGCTGCAGCCCAGCCCAGTGATGGCTTTATGCAGTAGCCTTGAGGTCCCACTTTCAGTGGAACTGCACAACAGTGCTCATGTTCTGGAAGGGGAGTGGCAAGTATTGAACTACACATCCTAACAGAACACCCACACCTGGCCTTAAATCGAATAATACAGCCTGACAAGGGGAAGTGCAAGCTGGCTTGTGTCCCAAACTGTAATAAAGGCCTTTAGCAGATAAGAACCCCAGACAATGCCCCCCTTTCCAAGCCTAACACTCACCAGAGAAATTAATGGAGCTGAGAAATCCAAGCTGAACCTTTTAGGTGCCTGCAATACAGCTTACCCTACGTCAAAACTGGCTGCAAAAATGCTTTCTGGCAGGGTCTGGAACAAGGCCAAGCTTGACAGCCTTCTGGTAGAATTAATCTCTCCTACAAAGCTTTGCCTCCCTTCAGGAATGTTACCAATAAACCCATACACCTGGTTACCATAAGAAGCACAAGTGCCTTTCTTGCTTCTTCACAGAGCTTGAATATTAAAGAGACAGGAGACATGCCTATGGCACAGTGCAATGTCAGGCATGCACATTCAAGCTATCTCACATCCACCTGAGGCAAAATTTACCTGTTAGCACAGCAGCATGACAAAATTAATTTCATTTGCTAAGCTGGACTTAACTAGGCCAGAGGGAGAGCGTGGTTCTGATGTGACTATAATGCTGTCTCTGTCCTTCAGCTAGCACTGCCTTCGCGTTCCCAGATTCAGTGCCATGCCTAGGGGAAAGAAGAGCAGTGCTCTCTAGAATGGCTACACTAGCTCTGGTACAATTCTATTCCCACAGTGGCACCTATCTTTAGTCTACTGCTGCTTTCCAGAAAGACAGACCTCCAAAAAGGTAACCTGGGAGCAAGGATAACTGCAGGCTGCAACACATCAGCAAATATGCCAAAGTTAGTGAGATGAAGTTAGGAAGTAAAGTTGTAGTGAGTCGGGTGTAGGTCTCCAAGTAATAAGTGACATGACAAGAAGAAGTGGCCCCAAGTTGCGCCAGAGGAGGTTTACATAAAATACTAGGAAAAATTTCTTCACTGAAAGGGTCAGGCACTGGAACAAGATGCCCAAAGAAGTAGAGTCACCATCCCTGGAAGTGTTCAAAAAAACAGGTGGATGCAGCACTTGGGGACACGGTTTAGTGGTGAACACGGCCGTGCTGGGTTAACAGTTGGACTCAACGACCTTAGAGGTCTTTTCCAACCTTAATGCTATGATACCATAACACTGAGGGAAATTGAGGGGTGAGGGAAAGGAAAGTAACAGAAAACAAGCAGCAAGAATGTACAGCGTCCCCGGTCTTCTGCAAGGCATGCGGAGATGAAAGAAAAACACAACTCAGTTTGCACACAAAGATGGCAGATACTCACCGTCTCAGCCATAGAGTACTCAGAGTTCAGCTTCTTTGCCAACCCATAGTCTCCCAGTTTAATCAGATTTGCCTTGGTTAGAAAGATATTTAATGTCTTTATGTCCCTGAAATGAGAAAAAGAAATTCAAACACTCAAATACACTTCTAGATTTCGCAGTTTCCCACACATTACTATACCTTCCCCCCAAAATGAGCTACTTGCTACTCTGCCAGCACTCTGTCACACACACATACACCGAGCTCTCCAAATGCAATTTTGCCTGAAGTACTGGGGCAGTAATTGCAGTTACCCGTGTTTTATCACATTCCCCACACAAACACAACAGTTTCAAAAGCTCAGGCTCCAGACACCTATGTAAAGGCCACAGATCAAAGATAGTTCTTTCCCTCCCCTCTCAGTTTCTTCTCGTATGAAGGTCATTGAGCAGATCTTATTTTTGCTAGTTTTATAAATAGACCCAAGCCAGGAGTCCCTGAGCTCACTAAAAACATAAGTGTAAGTATGAATATGTATGTATGCAAATACAAACACGTACACGGAGGGTGTGAAATAGATGCCGCTCTAGAACTTAAGCATAACGTCCTTACCCCTCAAGAAGAACTCTTTATAACACGACATAGGATTCTAGCCCATGAGTTGGCTGGGCTGAGTGAGAAGGCTTTAGTCTAGGTTGGAAGGGGGAAGGAGATAAGACCAGGCTCGCTAGAGATGAGCCTGTGGGCCGCATGCCAGTGTTGGGGGTGAAATCGAGAGCCCAGCTGCAGTGCATCTGCACCAGCGCACACAGCGTGGGTAACAAACAGGAGGAGCTGGAAGCCACCGTGCAGCAGGAAAGCTGTGACACAGCTGCCATCATGGAACTGTGGCGGGGGGACTCGCACTACTGGAGTGCTGCAATGCAGCTCTTCACAAGGGACGGGTGAGCACGGAGAGGCCGTGGGGTGGCTCTGTGCCTTAGGGAGCGTTTTGGCTGCACAGAGCCCAAGGTCAGTGACGACATGGTTCACCACCTATGGGTGAGAATCAGGGGGAGGACCACCCAACCAGGATGAAGAGCCAGATGAGATTCCATAAGCAGCTGGCTGATGTTTCATGATCGCTAGTTTTTGTGGGGGACTTTAACCTGCTGCATGTCTGCTGGAAACTCAACACAGCAGAGAGGAGGCAGTCTAGGAGGTTCCTGGAGTGTGTGGAAGATAACTTTGTGACACAGCTGGTTAGCAAGCCTACTGGGACAGTGTCTGCTGTTTCTGAACAGACAAGGGCTGGTGGGAGATGCAGCGGTTGGAGGCCGTCTTAGGTAGCGACCACAAAATGACAGAGTTTTCAATTCTCGGTGAAGTAAGGAAAGGGGCCAACAAAACCTCCACCTTGGAGTTCTGGCAGGCAGACTTTGGTCTTTTTGGGATACTGGTTCAGACAGTCCCTTGGGAAACAGCTCTTAAAAACACAGGGATCTAGGAAGGCTGGACATATTTTAAGAAGGAAATTTTAGAGATGCAGGAGCAGGCTGCTGGAGAAGCTGGCAGCCCATGGCTTGTACAAGTGCACTCTTTGCTGGGTTAAAAACTGCCTGGGTGGCCAGGCACAAAACATACTGGTGATGGGTGCCACATCCAGTTGGCAGTCAGTCACCAATGGGGCTCCCCAGGGCTCAGTGTTGGGGCCAGTCCTGTTTAATATCTTTATCGATGTTTTGGACGAGGGGATTGAGTGCACCCTCAGTCAGTTTGCACACAACACCAAGCTGGGCAGGAGTGTTGATGGGCTGGAGGGTAGGAGAGGCTCTACACTGGGATCTAGACAGCCTAGATCGATGGGCTGAGGCCAGCTGTAGAGGTTCAGTAAGGTGAAATGTCAGGTTCTGCACCTGGGCCACAGCAACCCCGACAGCAGCTGAACATGAGCCAGAGTGTGCCCAGGTGGTCAAGAAGGCCAATGGCATCCTGGCCTGGATCAGAAAAAGCGTGTCCAGCAGGACCAGGGCAGGGATTGTTCCCCTACACTCAGCACTGGCAAGGCCACACTTCGAGTCCAGTTCTGGGTCCCTCACTGCAAGAAAGACATTGAGGTGCTGCAGCATGCCCAGAGAATTGTAACAGAGTTGGTGAAGGGTCTGGAGCAAAAGTCCTATGAGGAGAGGCTGAGGGAGCTGTGGTTGTTCAGCCTGGAGAAAAGGAGGCTCAGCTGAGACTTTATCGCTCTCTACCACTGCCTGAGAGGAGATTGCTGCAAGATGGGGGTCAGTCTCTTTTCCAAGGTAACTGGTGACAGTTGTCACAAGAGGAAATGGCCTCAGGATACACCAGGGGAGGTTCAGGTTGGACATCAGAAGAATTTCTTCACTGAAAGGGTTGTTAAGCATTGGAATGGGCTGTCCAGGGAAGTGGTAGAGTCACCATCCCTGGAAGTGTTCAAGAGACAACTAGACATGGCACTTAGTGCTATGGTTTAGTTGACATGGCGGTGTTCAGTTGGACTCTTAAGATCTTGGAAGTCTTCTCCAACCTTAATGATACCATGATTCCATGACATACTATACCCAAGAGATTGAAAGGCTGATGGCCACAAAAACTCCAACTCCACAAAAACTCCAATGGCCCAACTCCAAAACTCACTGAAAACACTCTCTCCCAGACAGAGTAATCTGTATGTAGTTTCACAGATCAACACAAGAGGCTGGAAATAGAGAGGAAGCCCCCGCAGCACGATATGCCTTTCATGGCCAACACTTCATAACACCCTTAACACCCTCTTTTCCTAACGTACCATCAACAACTTCCCAGTGTAGATCAGGAAAACATCAAGTAAAGCAGCACTTTGCATTCATCCACTTGGGGCATCGCAAAGTCCTGGGTCACTCTGACAATGTCTGCAGCAGAAGGAAATCACTGCAAACATTTAAATAATTGTTCAATTCGTTATTGTGGAAGGATTTGGGGCCACACATGTTCAGAAGTGGTAAGCAGGAAATCACTGCAAAGCAGGACAGACATGACATCTGCTTCAGGCCAAAAATTCAGGCACTACTTTGCTGAGTGTAGGCTACCAACCCCTCATTAGCAAGGCTTGCCAATGACTAAAGATTGAGACTGGCAGCAGCCAGGATGCTGTCCTACAGAAAACATCCTCACACAGCTATGCACATAAGTTAGTGCAGCACACGATCCAACTGTGCTGGAAGTGGCTGTCTACACGTGCAGTACTCCCCAGAACATCATGGCCTCCTTGAAACACACGTCAGACATGAAATTTACTGCTCCCAAACAGAAAAGGGCAACAGAAAAAGGTAATTAGCTACACATTAAAATCTCAGAATAACCGTCAAAATTACCACTAGAAGCTAACAGACTGTACTAGGTCCTTAAGTAACAGGCCAAAGAAATAAGATTCAGACAAATGCAGGACAAATCTTCACATGGGTTAGATTACAGCAATGGACAAAGGCAAAGTCTCCATCACCACTAGCCTCCAGGAATTACAGAATGATGTACACACTGGCTTGCAGCTATTAATTGTGGAACAGGTCAGAAGTACCTTGGGCCTGTGGTAACTGCTCTTCCTACCCACTTTAAGAAACATCATTTATGTGCTATAGCAATAAAGGGCAAATTTCCTTCCTTCCTATGTGGATAAACTCTTTGTTCACACAGCTGCGGTTCCATTTTCAAATACAGGGATTTCCTGCACATTTATCACAAGACGGTTTCTAGCCCAACAAAAAAGGGATACTTAACATCCAGGAGATCCTATTACACTTTGGAGAGAAGCTCGGTGCTTGCTTTAAACAAAGAAGCAAAGGAGTTCTTCACTCACCCCCACAAACTGCACTGGTTACCTCAGCTTTGCTGCACGCCACACTTACCTGTGAAGAATTCCTGCTCGATGAATGCAGCTCACCGCTGATGCAATTTGAAAGAGATACCAAACCACCATCTGCATAGGTAGGAATATAAGCATTACGTGAGGATCAAAAAAAATTAAACAACCACAAAACCCTCCATGTCCCTGACACACTGAGGCACAGCAAGAGGGCCTGGCCATACCATTTAGATGCTCTTTCAGGAGTATGAAAATTTTAGAATTTCCTGGTTTGGAAATCTCTAAAGAAGATATTCCAATAGGCAGATTGTTCTACTGTCATTCATAGTGTCTGTCCCGACAAGCACCACAGATTCAATAAGTGAAAAGACTTAAGAATGACAACTAATGACAACGTGGGAAACACCTACAGTTGTGCTCTCCAAAATATGAATTGTGACCATTAAATACTCTCCATGAGCCAGAAAGCCTTAGAAGTCACTATATAAGACAAGTAAGTACAATCATTAATCAGCTCGGCATGCAGTGAAAGCAGACAGCACAAAGTAAGTTTAAATAAAATAAAGACAGAAAAAGAGAAGAGTAAGACGGATTCAAGGAAATTACTCGGAAAAAAAACCCTACAAAATGATTAAGAAGGGAGAGAAATAGAGAGCCCACGAGGAAGAAACACAGAAAGAGGTTTAAAAGTTAAATGTTTGCCAAGATGATAAGGCGAAGAAAGCCAGCTCTCTCTCATTATTCCTCCATTGGAACTATATACTGCTTTTAGACAGTTAAAAAGGAAAATAAGAAGTTTTGGATAGTCCATAAATGCTTGCGATATTGAACCAGGAGGGTGCTAGCCCCCAGATAAACACAGAAATTCCCCACCATCACAATGAAAAAAAATTTGAAGAAATACTCAAATAACCCTACAGATCCCCAGAACATTAGGCCAGCCCCACTGCTCCCTCAAACCAGTCCAAATTACCTCTTCTTCAAATAACTTGTCTTTCTGTCGCAGAATCTTATCGTAGAGGTTCCCTCCTGTAATTATAAGTGAGTGAGAAAGACAGAGAGGTTCATCTTAGTTAATGGCAGCAGTTACTCTGCTCAGGTGCTGCTGGGAATACTCAAATCCCCTAAGAGATCTGATCAGTCGCTACAGCTCTGTCTCAGCATTCTTCACTTAAACTGGTCAGGCATCCACAAAACTAAGTTCTTCCATCTAAGAACTTCAGTGGTGTATTTAAGCCTAAGCAGAGATGAATCTTTAACACCACCCTTTAATACTCTCTGAAAAGCAAATCAGTAAGCTCGGCCAGCAGTCCCTACTTTTTTACTTATTTTTTGTAAGCGCTTCTTGGGGTATGTAAACATGTATTAGCTGTACACCAAACCACGTGAGATTGTCCTGTTCAGCATTATATATATAAATAATACATTTAAAAAGAGAAAGAAAACAATTTTAAGGTCAGAGTAATCCCTGAAAGCACAATTTACTGTCTTTCACTACTTACTGCCCGGCTCTGACTGGCCTCTCCTTTATCTGCCCTGCCAAACGCGTTGGTGCAGAATTCACAAAGCACTGACAACAGCAGCAGCAC
Source organism: Mohoua ochrocephala (assembly GCA_013398855.1). Classification (NCBI taxonomy): domain Eukaryota; kingdom Metazoa; phylum Chordata; class Aves; order Passeriformes; family Acanthizidae; genus Mohoua; species Mohoua ochrocephala. The sequence goes on along the minus strand of VZTA01021753.1, from coordinate 311,795 downwards.
TGACAGAAGCCTGAAAGCAGCAGAATCCTCAGGGCACCCCATGACTTCAAGACAGCAGACTGAAAATCAAGGAGAGCTAAAAGAAATGATGCTGAGGGCTGCAGATAGAAATACTCCCTGTCAGATCAGCATCCAAACAGTAAATCCCCAAACTCTGATCACCTCCTGTTGCTATTCCGATTCCCAATTATCATATATTATGTCCTAACTGTAATGGATCACCAGGACCATTCCCATGGTGCAAGACAGCTTTTGGTTGTATGATTTCCATGGGCCTGTCAAGTGGTAAATGTCCAAAACAGGCTGCAATGACTCCTCTGTCTACTTGAGGGACGTAATTCAGACTCTCATGTTAGGAAGATTTTTCTAATTAAGATTCCCTTCTCTTAATTTCTCCTCATTCAGCCTTGCTGTAACTTCTCAACATTTCTCTTTTCTGCCTTACGTTCACATTTACAAATTAGCTACAAATCACTCTTCACATTCACAATTTAACCAAAGTATTTACTTCTGCCTCTTCTTATGAAAGTCTTCTCTAACCCTTCAAACTTTGCAGGCTTTTGGTCAATTGTGTTCTTCATCTCTCTTTTTTCTCCCCATCTTTTTTGCAGCTTTTCTGAACCAAAGAGCAGCATGATAGCTACTATGTTGCCAAAATCCTACACAAGGAGACAAGTTAGCTCTTGACTCATATAACCAATACTTCTATGCACACATGTGAAAATTAATTTAGTATTTGTTTTATCTAATCACTTCTAACCTTCCGACATAGGTTATTCTCTTTTCAATTACTGTATTTTATAGCATATTTCTTCCTAAATATATTTCATTTGTATTCACTGATGTTATCCCATGGTAAATCTAAGTCTTACAGTACCACGATATACACATGGAACTAAAGGCAAATAAATCAATAACTTGGCTTCTTCCTCTGTAAAATAGGGGCAACATTTACTGAAATTTGAAATTCTTTTCTAGATCTTCAGAAAAGACAAGCCATTCAAACAGTAAAACCTTTGGATTCTGAGGAGTGTCTGACAGTGACTAGCCCAGCCTTACTTTAAAAATTACTCACAAATTATCTTGGGCTGGTACACTGTAAAAAAAAAGCCAAAGAAGCAACTGTTAATGCATTGGCAAAACCACTATGTGGAAGTCCAAACAAGATTTCCTCTTTCTCACGTCTCTTGTTCGGTACCATTCAGACACATTCAGGCAACACCAGCCATACACTCATCTCTTGGTTATTATCCCAAAGCCAACAGAGGTGTTTACAAATGTGCACAGACATCAATACTATGCAGCTTTTCTCTATGCTCTCCAAGAAATTTACAATGGCCTCAAGCACACAGTCTTTCCAAGGCAAGTAAGTAACTCACCCAGAGAGAGCACCCCTAAAATAAAAGGTGCCTCAAAGAGCTAACATTCCCCTATGCCTGCACTGGACTCCACCCTCCATAAGAACAAAAGGCAGAGAAGAAAAACTAGGTTTGGCCAAGCTGCCAACCAGGGTGTCTGACACCCTTCCAAACGACTTTGCACAACTCTGTTATGCTCTCCAACCCATTCCAGTGAAAGCAATCTGTTGTATAAGGTGATCACAACATGATGACAGCCTTTTCCAGCAAAAAAATGTTTCTACCAAGGAGCCAAGGCTTAAGGCAAGCCCTATACAAACACCAGATACTTAGCCTGGGGAGCTGTCCCACTCACCCATACAGGAACCACACTGCAGTTCTAGCCATGTATCCTGTTCCAGCAGTGTAAGCTGTGTATGGGCTCCTCTTCCTGCTGTCCAAAAGCAGCTGCTAGTCAGAACCTCACAGCAAATCCTTCTATCGCTCCACCCGAGCTAGGACTGCTTCCCCTGCAAACTCCAAACACCACCATCTGAGCTACTCTTGGACGGAATTTTAAAATTTTCTCCGCCACCAGAAGGACCAGGTTTGTTGTTTGTGGTTTTTTAATAGTAAATAGAAGCTGAAAGCAGAAGGCAGGAAAAAGCCCTGACTGCAGTGTACCAAGAGATTTTTAAGCTTTGATTTATAACTGCCAAATTATAAACCTATTTAAGTGACAGTACTGAAAAAACAGCCCCGCTCTGTACTGGCAGAGAGGCCCAAATAGTCTCATGGCCTTTTCCCGCTGCCCTCCTAAAAGAACACAGCAAGGTGCACTAGAAGTGTTTATCACCAATAACCCACTCCTTCCAGTGCACCAGCCATTCAGAAAACTCAAGAAATCATCTACTGCATAGACTGCCTCCGCTAACTACTGGGCTTCTTCTTTTAGCACCTGAGACACAAATCAGAAGGGTTCTCAGCCTCTTCTTCAGGAGCTACGCAGCAGAATTCACCTCCACTCCTCTGCTCTCCAGACAACACCCCAGAAACGCACGCTGCAGGCTCTGCAGGAGGGTGACCTGGACACGTGGCAGCTGCCTGTTTACAAATGGGAGTAGGGATCTCACCATTACAGTACTCCAGCTCAATCAGGAGCGTGGTGTTATCCATGAAGTGATTGTAGTATGCGATGATGTTCTCATGCTGCAGCAGGGCCAGGATAACGATTTCGTTCAGAGCATCACGACGCTCCTTTTCTGACAGCCGGGTCAGGTCCACCTCTTTCCACACTACAAGTGAGTCATCCTGAAACACAAAAGCATCTTTCAATTAAAAACACACTGCTATGAAGAAAACAGTATGTGCCTTTATAGCAGGAAATTAAAATAGCAGGAAAAGTAAAAGACTTTCCTGTCTCTTACAGATTTCAGACAAATATTCTTAACAACTTAAGTTTTGAGGTTTGTTGTTTGTCATTAAAAATAGAAATGGCCTGAAGCCATCTTTCTAGCTGGCCAACACTCACTTTGGGAAAAAAAACCAAAACCAAAACAACAAACCAAGGGAAAGACAAAGGGTTTGTTTTATTTCAATAAAAACGTATTCCCGTTCAATAAAGGGAGAACGTTGTATTTTTAATCCTGTAACTGTAGGATATTGTACAAGACCGTAAGCTGTTACAAATATTCAAAGGAAAAAGCCTAAAGAAAAAAAAAAAAGCCCAACAAAAAACCCAACCAACCAAAAAAAAAAAACCCCAAAAAGCAAAGCAAACCAAACCAATAAGGAAATAAGAATGAATTTAGTTTGCCCTTGTTAGGCCCACACATGTTGTCAGCCATGCTATGAGTGATCTCTCAAGTGAACAGCGTTCACTTACTGCCCAAGCCATGACACCTCAAGGTGGCCAGAAAAAAACTGAAGAACTTCCCTTTGGAACCAAATCGAGCATTTTCCCTTGACAGCCGCTAAAAACCACAACTACAATTGAACTGGATGGTATTAAACGAGTTGGTAGCAACGGGAAGACTGGCTTTTCATCCAGTCTCCCCTGACTACGCTGAAATGCTGAGCACGTGAGCAAGTTACCTGTATGAGATGACCCCATGGCCTCTGTGACTGGAATAAAACAGAAAAATGAGTAGTCTACTAGCGTCAGAAGAATCTCCACATCTCTCTGCGAAACTTCGGGGGACCCAGAGATTGCCAGTACCCAAACGTGCCAAAACCCAGACCCTGCGCCCCTGGACACTGAGGGCTGAAGTTGTCACTTCGTGTCCGGGCTGTTCCCAGAGCGGTGCCGGGGGATGTCACCCTGGGGGCTGTCAGTGTCACCCCGGGGGCTGTCGGTCGTCCCAGGGGCCGAGCCCTGCTGCGGCTCCTCGGGCACGGGCGCCTTCAAGCACCGGCCCCTGGCGACCCCCCCGCTCGCCCTGACGGCGGCCCCCGCCCACATCGGAGCGGCCCCGGGGCCCTTTGGCGGGGGCGGCGGAGCGGGGCCCCTC
>VZTA01021753.1:287147-307555 GCA_013398855.1 Mohoua ochrocephala | reverse complement strand
CCCGCCCGCCGCCGGGAGCGGGCTCGGGGCGCACGGAGCCGCCGCTGTGCGCGAGTTCACTTCCCGACAAGTCGAGCGTTCGACGTCAGTTTCTTAAAAAGCTTTTAGGAATAAAAAAACTGCCTGAAGTAGCTGATTTATGTCAAAAAAAGTAATTACTGCTTGTTATTGTACAGATGTCAATGTTTCTTTTTGCTTAGCCATGCTACACATAATATACATTATTGAAAAATAATTGACACAAGGGAGAACACACGGATGGATAAACACCACGACTGCACCCCAAGCACGAAGATCTGCCGGAGCAGTTAGAACACTTGCAGTGGATACACATTTCACTCTGTTAATAAAGCGTAGGAGTCTCCCTCTCCGTGCCACTCACAGTTCATGGATTCTCTCTCTGATGAAGAAATAAACTAAAAGCTTCATAAATATTTTAGTCCTAAAGCTGCAATGACTCCTCTGTCATGAAGAAGTATTTGCAACCCTAATCTTAGGTTTGTGATTTATTTCCTTCACAAATGATGCACACCATCATCATTTCAATGCTTTATTTTCAAAGTTCTGTGGTCACAATTACAGGTGGGAAATGATGCAGAATGTTCATTTCAAGACAGGTGATCCAACATTTACAGGACACCTCAGGAGCTGAAGCGCAAAGCCCTAAACCCAGGCACAATAGAGCCCAGTTAGCTCTTTTTCACTACCTTGGGAAGATGCTTGAAAGAATGAGCAATGCTCTTTGTAAGGTGCTGAAGGTTAAAGAGCTGTTCATCATTATATCACCTATTTGTAAGTAACTCATACACCAACATCTATTTGTTGTGCATTGAAACTATTTCCATACATAGATGATATCCTTAGAAGCAGCAAAGACAGCATGTCAGTTTTAGGATAAAGAAGCTTGCAGTAATGGATGAAAAAGCTCAGATGTGTCTTGCTAAGGATCATTTACTCCCTCCCTTGCAAGGAGAGTACTTGGCAAAATGTCACCTGGCAAATAGCAATAATTTTTTTAAAAATCTGCATGACAAAAATCTCATGAAAATGGGATTAAGGATTTTGGAACAGTTGTAGAAAATCAGAAGACTAATTGAAAAAGTCAATCTTCATTTTTCCTATTTGAAAAATAGGACCTATCTTGACCATTATTATCTCCAGTATCTTACAAATTCTTCCATAAATGCTTACAGTAGTAGCTACAATCAGGTTTAGCCACCCCACAGCATTGCCTTTACTACCCTTTAAGAAGCAGGCAGTAATTCTCACAGCAAGCTGCCCCTAAGGTAAGTAGCAGCTGCTGCTCAGTCAGGTTTATTGGAATATGACTGAAGAATGCATATCTGACTTTACACCGTATTTTTTTACTCAAGCATTTAAAGAAATCAGACCATCAAGCCCGCATCAAGGGGCAATGTGTCATTTTGCCTCTTGCAAAATGAGTATTGAAGGATGAATTTGGGTAAGAAAGCTGTCATTTAAACCAAATCATAGCAAGCATCTGCCTTACTTCAAAGATCACATTCATGGTTTTCAGAACATTGGTTATATTACTAAGACAGCCCATGCTGAGAAAGAAGTGACAAGGCATCTACATGGTTAATTATAATTAAGAAGACAACACCATGAAAATCCAGTTACATATGTATAGCAAATACTTTATGTGTGAAGGAGGATTGTCCAAACAAAGTACAGTTGGGGGAAATAAAAGCCCAAGCAGGTGGTATGAGTGAGAAAATGCTAGAGGGTAAAACTCTGCAGCAGGTCAGACCAGAGCTGCACTGGGATACAGCAGGAGAACACAAGCACCTCGTCTCCTCTGCTTGCCTCGTCTATTGGCAGCTGTAGGAACAGCATCCACCAAATAACCAAGGAAAACCAAGTTCTTGCCATTACAATTCCAACAGGACATCTTGGTGCAGTTTATGCCAAGATCACACAATGCAATCGATTTAAAAGCTCAGGGGAAAGCTACCTCAGGAATACCAGCTGTGAAAGGAAATTAAGTGACAGGAAACCACAGAAGTGAGACAAAGCAATGTGAGCGTGGTCCTGCCATTGCTTTTTTGGGGGTTATGTGCCCCCACAGGAAGTTATTCAACATGTACATTTTATTGCAGAAACTAAAATACAAGACAGATGAGTCCTTTAGAACATAGCAACTTTCTCCAAACATGAGCTAAACCAATGATCCTCACAGCAAAGATCACTGGGATGGACACCAAGAGATCACAGGTCCTCTGGCAGGCTGTGTCAGCGAGCTGGAAACGCAGAAGCTAATGCATCGAGTTTGAGGTGATAAACCACACGGACCTCTGGCAACGGAAGGAGCAAACGGGAATCTGTTACTGCCATTTCGCAGAAAGTCACTTCAGCTGCAGCTGAAACGGAGAAACTTCTAGCTCCTGCCAGTCCTTCTGGTACAAAGCAAAATAGGATTCCTACAAACACTACTGAGCAAATGCAAGTGTTTTAGTGCAGCGGCAAAGGCTTGGGCTCTCCCGTTTCAGGTTTACAAAAAGGCCCCAGAAAAGCCAACTGGCAGTTTTTCTAAATCCTCTGCTCTTTCCAGCCTCCTCAGAGAAAGGTGACCTGCCTCTGGTCTGCCAGAGCTACCACACCACCATAGGCAGTGATTTGAGGGAATAAAAAACAAGCACAAGTCTGACAAATTTTCCAGGTGGAGAAGGGGCAGCAGAAAAAAACCTGCCAATGCTGAACTCCTGTAGTCTTCACCAGACCCAACCTTCTTTTTCTCCTCTGAAAGATTTATCTATTTCAGGTTTGTGGTCTCCCTTCCCAGCAAGCCACCTTCAACATAAGGGAAGTTCATTTCCCGAAGACTTTGTTCACTAAAAGCATGGCCATCTCAGGCATCTGAAAGACAAGTACTGCAGAGGGACACAACTAAAGATATGGGAGACAGAAATACACCACATGAACTGACAGAGGTAAAGAGAGGCCACGCTACTTTCCCAAACCTCTGCCTCGGGACCTGTTGAAATGTATGGGCGGGAATCCCCTCATGATCTTGACCAGTTGCCAAACTGGTTTGAGTCAAATGTCTCTCATCTGCCAGTTAGAAGGGAACACAGATGTTGTACAATTGGGTTACTTCTCACAAACCTGAGCAGGGTATAAAAAATGAGTAAGTGTGTAAAATGCTCATCCCCTCACGCATGCACGCAAACAGCAGCTGCTGTGGGCACCCTGTACAGGGTGCAGCCCACGCTGGCAGAGCAGGAGGGGGAATACACAAAGATATACCTTACTCAGGAATGCTCACGTGCTATGTTAAGTACTGTGATAATTAAATCGTTAGTCACATTGACAAGTGGGTGGAAGAGGCTGGAAACGTCTGATGCAGTTTGCTACAGGCAATCGTAGATTTACCAGTAATGCATCTGTCACACACAAAGATGGGCTCAGACCCAAGTATCTGCAACGGCTCAACTTTAGCCTATTTCCCAGAAGTGAAATGGAACGAAGACACCAGCCCTGCATCCACAGTGCTGTAAAACACCCGAGACTCCACTACCAACCTACCGCATGCAAGCAGCTGTACGATTTCACATACTCAAAATATTCATCCGGGAAAGAACTTGCAGGGGCTAATCCTCATCTAGAGATCTGGGGATTTCCCTTCCTGAAATTCTCCCGATAATACTAACTAGTTATCTAGCATTTATGTGTCCCCAGTCTTGTCATGTGGCATATCTCACTTGGCTAGTGCATAACAAAAGGCTTGCAGGGTCAGCAGAGGAGATCTGACAGCATTTCAGTAAATCCCTAACCACTCTCTTCAGTCTCTGTCACTCACATAGGACCAACTCATCTTTGCAACAGTTTTCAACCTCCTCTAAAGTACAAAACTGAAAGTACTTCTATTTGTCTTAATGAGCTAAATTTTACATGAGAGCTGATGGTGAAAAACTGGATCTTGCACCCTAGAGCACCAGCCCTGTTTCACTACCAGCCTTAAAATTCCTCCACATAGAGCAATATAATTAGGAAGTGGGGAGGGAGAAAGGCAAAAAATGGTAACCTGTATTAGGACACCTCACGTGCTGTGCTGGTCCCACTCCACAGAGAAGCCTGTGCACCCTTCCCAAGTCTAGAATTAATTGTTAGTAGAGAAGCCTAAGGCTTGTAGGGAGTCTGTTTACTTGCTGCTCCCTGCGACAGGTCAGCTGTCAACTCTCAGGAAACAGCAGTCTGTAGGAACAAGCACAAAGAGGACAAGACTCACAGCAACAAGGTGAGGTGGGTTGTTTTTCCCCAAAAAATTTTTATTTGAGAAAGCTGACAAAAGTCCCCCAGCCGGTCATTACAAGTAAATCCACACCAGTCCCCCGCATCTGCTCCCCAGTAACCACACCGGTACAGTGAAGATCAAAACATAACACCAGAACAACGAGAGTGTAACAGTCACCTGGGGAACTTAAGGCCTCACCACCATTTTTAAGATAACTCTGTACTCAGATAAGGATGGGGAGAGGATATCAAAACAGACAAGACCGGAAAAGCCCCTTTCTTGTACTGTCTTTTCAAGTTATATAAAAACAAAAGCAAAACCTTAACAGATCTACAGGCTTCAAACTGTAGGACCTAAAACTGCCTTCAAATGACTTCTGTAATTCAGTCCTGTGGCACTGCTGCTGTTCTGCACTGTAACAGCTTTCGAAAATGTACAAGGATAAAATGGATGCAAGGGAGAGGAGTGGACTTAGGATCCTAATATGGCTTTATCAAAAAACCCAAACAAATTAAAAGCAATCAAAGTACTTGCAGTGGAACTAACAACTCCAGGAACGTGGGAATGGCAAAGAACTAATGTATTTAGATGACACGAGATCATCTTTACATCCTCTTTTCCATTGCCTCACCCTGGACAACTGTTTCCTTCCTAGCAATAGATCAGACTCAGGTCAGAAATTATAAAACTATGCTTTTTTGAAACTGCTAGGCTGGGCCCAGGGCCATGACAAGCCCATCCCTACCCAGAATTGTCTAGACACAGGACACCAGAATGCTGTGCTGCTGAACCACTTGCTCTGAAGGAATGCAGAGATGATGAAAGAATTGCAATCACTGCCTAAAAACTGCAGCAAGTCCAGGAAGTTAACCTGCCTGCTTTTTCCCAGCCTGGTTTATTTAACATCATGCCATCTGGACAGCTGAGAAATGGGGAGAAGCTGCTGGCTCTTGCTGTCTAGTACCGCATAGGAAAACAGCAGTTCTGATTGCCCCCTCAGATGTAGAATTAGCCTATCCCCACCCTGTACTGCCTTTTTTCAGTTCATCCACATTCTTCCAATTCCTCTGCTACGCTGCACAGCACTATCGTACCCTCAGACCTCAATGCAGGGTACAGGCCCTCATGCCTCATGTGAGCATCAGCTCACCTTGCTTTGAGGTCTCAGAAAGTGACATTCAGCCAGCTGCCTGGATAGATGAGAAGTCTCCTGCTCAATGTAAGGCCAAGTTTCCTAGCATGACCTGCTCCCATCTGCTCTGTGACTCTATCTGACCGAGGCCTCCTGCACAAAAGGCTGTTCCTGACCGAGGCTTTCAGGAAAGCTGCTGCACCATTTCAAAACAACAGAGGCAAATCCAAGACAAACATGTGGGGGAAGGGTGGGACCAAGGCTGGACAGCTTATTTGAGCAAAGCAGGCTTCTTTCCAAGCTCAAACACACTTCCAAGCCCGCCCTAGAAGGCTCCCCTTCCTCCAGGCTGAATCACCGTACGCTCAAGTGCTCTGACCTGTCAGCACAAAGACACCAGCTCCCACAGGGAGAAACACAGAGGCCCATGACAGGGACTAAAGCTTGGAAGACCCCCTATCCTCAGGCCCTGCTGGAATGATGAATCCCATCTCCATTTGCTCGAGGCTTAGATCCCAGCTGTTGAGGACAGGATTCCCCTGCTCTGCCCCGGCGCAACCTGCATGCCACCTAAAGAGCGCAGCAGGGTCAAGTGGTTCTGAGTAACACTGCAGTCACAGACAGATGGGAGACATCATCAAGCCATGATTATAAAAAGGAGAATAGACAGCGCAAAAAACTTGCTGCAGCTGTCATGAAAACATCTTTTTTTATTTAATCGCTGCCCCAGGAATACCCAAACCCATCACGACCTCCCCCACCCTCAACATCCAACAGGATTTCATAAGTCCCCCATTGCCTCCGATGTTTAGGCTCCCCTCCCCCTTTAGGGTCCAAGTTCCTCCAGAAAAGCTCCAGTCAGTGGGTATCATCTGTGAGATAGCTCCAGGGGGCCATGGCTAGGTCCCAGCGGTGTCCAGCTGGGTCTGAGAGGAGGGGGAAGAAGATTTGCTCCTTTACTCAATCAGCTTCTTGGCCTTGAAGAAGCGACGCAGGTAGAAAACCTGCCAGGTGGCCAGTCCGATGAGACAGCACATGGAGAAAATGCTGAAGTACAGAACCCGGGTGTTTGTCGACTCTGAAACAGACAACAAACCATTGCACCTGAGTCTGGCATCACAGGATGCACCCCAAGACGGCAAAGTTCCCGGTTCTTCTCCTCCCACATGCAAAAGCAAGCAAGCACGAAGGCAAGGGCACCTGAGAACCAGCAACACTTGAGAATAAAAGCAGAGGGAACAATGAGAAGGATAATAAGAGGGAACAAGGTGAAGCTGTGGTTAATGGGCAACATTGAATGGAACAGAGCAATTCACATTAGGAATGGAGACAGAAAGAAATGATTTCTAGAGACAGAACAAGACTCAATGACTGCTTCAGGTTTCCCTTACTAGGAACAGAACAGGCAGACACCACTATAATTACTTGATCTCCAAATGCTGGCCTAATAACACATTTAGCAGAAATAAGGGGTTTTAGAGTTCCATCCTTCTGAAAGGGCACATGGTCTCTCACCATTTGTGTCCCTCATCTCCTCTTCTCGTTTCTTCATATAAGCAAAGTCGTTAACGATGGACTCTGAAAGATCTTCCAAGCGCCTCAATTCTACTTCCAGGGGTTTCAACTTCTCCACTTTAGCAATCTAGAAAACAGAAGAGTCAAATCACTGAAACAAAACCAAAAGCTCCCACATGGGTTTTTACTGCCAGTTTGAACCACTCCTCCCCACACACTACAGATCTGGGGCATCCTTCCCCTCGGGAAATACCTCTACGAGCCAGAAACTACCATTGCATAAAACACTATCACTTCTCCCACCTGTTTTCCACTTTCCTACTACTCCTCCTACACAATAGAGGAGCACAGCATGCATACAAGCACACTTCTTCCTTATTCGGCCTAATGTTAGCTTATGCACAGTTGGCTTCTGAGGAGTGGGTAGATCTTGCCACATGACTAAACCTCCAGGGAGTATAAGTCACGGACTGAGATATAGGTGACTAACTTACATACGCGTACGATACAGTTCCATAGGCACACAGGCTATGAGCACTGAGAGTCCCTTCGCTAATGCTCCGGAAAGCCCAGGCAGCCCGGTTCCCGGTAGCAGCGGTTTGATTATCCCACAAGAGCTCGGGGCTTTTATCTCTCAGACGGAACCTCCGGGGAAGCAGCACAGGCTCCTGGCAGGGACCCCGCAGCCACCAAGCGCTGCGGCCGCCTCTCGCCACCGGGTGGCGCTGCGGGGCCGCTGCCGGGCCCGGCTCCGGCTCGGGCTCCCCTCGGGAACAGCCCGCTTCCCTCAGGAACGCCGGCTCAGGCGGGACATCGCTTCTGTGCACCACACCCAGCCCACGGTCCCACCGCTCACACGCTTCGTATCCAAAAACAAAAATCCGCAGCAAAATTCAATTAGAAAGCACAGCACGCAACAGCAACCGTTTAAGTCGAATGTACAGACGTGTGTCTCTGCCCCGGTTGTGGCTGTAACCTGACACACACGTGTTACATAAAACCTGTGACACAAGGAAACCCAAAGGAAGCTAACTGCAATTCCTGCCACTTCTCCTGCGTAGGGTTTGGGTAACTGCGGTTCTTGCACAGCATTTTTCACTATTACCAACAAGTGACAGGCCCCTGCCACGAAGGCCAGATGCTGTGCCCCCAAGTAATGCAGCAGCAGAAAGATGAGTTACAGAAAACATACAAAGCACCTGCAGCTCACCTCCAGTCTCAGCCGCACAGGATTATTCAGGTATAAGCTGCATGATAGCATTTGTCAGTGATCCGTGCTGACAGGCAGGCAACAGGGCACCCAGCATGAAGGTATCCCCAAAATGCCACTTCCAGAGGCAGCTGCCTGGGCATCAGAGCCAGAGCTGAAGAGATGCTCGTGACCAGGCCAGTGCTAGCTAATCAGCCGTTCCACTGAAGGGTCTCCACATGACACGCGTATCCTGGCAAGCAGCAAGCCATCAAACAATCATCTGAGGATTTTTATGCTGAGGCAAGCTGTATATTATAGCTCTGCCAGCACAGCAGTGTCAGTTTGGAGTGTGTTTGAGAGGAGGAGTAGGAAGGAGCAGGTTAACCCCCTCCTGCTTTCTAGCCCATAGGTTGTAATGACAAAACCCTGTGGCCTGGACACATATCTGCCAGCAGAGAGCTTTGCTGAAAAACTGGCACCAGTGTCTGCATGCCTATGGCCCAGACTCTGCTGACACTGCTCGAGCAGCCAGTCTGTAACACACACAAGGCCTCGGGCAGCTGTACTGACAAGCTAGCCTTGCACTGACCAGATCCATTATCTTCCTTGAGGGCTCATTTCCTCATTCACAGAAGGCTACAAGGCTTCCACTGGGAAAAACCTAGGTTTATCTGCTCCATCTGCATCCCTTCGGCTGCTTTTAATGGGTGTAGCTACAAACATCTAATAGCTACTTTTAGTCCTCAATGTATTCCAAGATGTGTATCCTGAATCAGAGAATCACAGAATCAATTAGAGTGGAAAAGACCTCTGAGATCAAGTCCAACCTAAGGCCTAACACCACCACGACAACCAGACCATGGCACTAAGTACCATGTCCACTCTTTCCTTAAACACCGCAACCTCCCTGGGCAGTCCTGGAACCCTTTACCCATAATGAAGCCAATATGCACAGCTGCTCTAAGAGATTTTGTAAAAAAGCCCACCGAGCATCTGTGATGGTGGAACATCATCATCATCCTAGAAAGACCACCTGGATCACCGGAACAGAGACAACAACTCCAATGAGCTTCCTATGCGTTACTCAAAGATTTGTCAAAGCCTAACTCTCTTCCTAGCATAGAAAGAGATACACTGTAGCCAAGAATTGACAAGGAGTAGCTGATGTAGAAAAAAACCTAGATCATCAAGCATTCTTAGTGCCACCAGAAATCTTTTCACTTTTCCCTATCTTCATTTCTACTTCTGGAATGGATAAAGTTATTCCTTCCAAACCCAGATAACTAAGGTATGACACTGCAGTTAGATTTTCTAATCCAGCTCACTCTTCCAGCTGCCTTCCTCCAAGAATGTCTGGATCTATGAAAGTTTATGAAGCCAGACTTGGACAGTACCAGTGACCCTCATTAAACTCCCTGAATCAAGTCTCCTTGCAGCAATTCAACAAGAAGAACTGGGGCTGTACAACAGGTCACTGGTACCCATCAACAGATGAACATCACAAGCAAAAAGCTCAAAAAGGCTGCAATTCCAGGAGAGAAACCTGAGCAACATCCCTGCCCTCTGACACCTTACAGCAACCTGTCAAGTCAAAACTCACAACTACTACAGCAAACTGAGAAGAGAGGTGGTGAAAATAAAAGAAAACACACTGCAAAGCAGTGTGGTTAAACATCTATAGCAGCTGTACAAATAATAAATCAGTTTGAGTCCTTTGTAGACATGCTGCTCAACAAGGCTCAATACAGTGCACCACTCTGAGAGGTCCTCACGAGTCAAGGATGCTTGCCAGGGCTGCCAAGATCTGCATTTGGTATCAAGTGGGACTGCAAGTGTAAATTCTTTTCTTGTATTCGTCCACGGGCCTTCTCTCTCAATCTACATTCATGAGCATAACAGATGCATTTATTCCAAGACAGTTTTATCAGTACAGCCAGTAAGTATGTAGATACACAGGCACACGAGAACCTTCCTGCATAGCAACAGTGCTTCTAGGTAGCACTACAGTAACGCAACTCCAGAGTATGCTGTGGGGTGGTATTTAAAGGGATTCTGTAAATATAGCCAACATAATCCTCCCAGTTACGCTCTCAGGGATTCACCCCATAGGATTTCAACTTCTTGCAATCCCTCAGTATCAGGGTGACAGACAGCTGGCCCTATGACTACTCCGCTCTTCCCTGACCCCAAGCACATTTTTACCCTCCACGTAGGATGTGCTCCAGACTGACTTAAGCCATGATTGCTCCGCTCTTCCCTGACCCCAAGCACCTCCTTACACTCCACACAGGAAGTGCTTCCAATCAACTTAAGCCACGCAAGTCCAGATAGCCCAAAGTTCAAAAGGATATAAAAACACCAGCATGACCATCTCAGAAATTTGCTAATTTTGTAACTGGAACCATGCACAGCCTCCTCTGCTACCCACTCTCCTCCCTAAGGCATCTCCCATGCTCTTATGCACTGTGGACACAGCAATCATTGGCAGGACTCTTTCTCTACCAGCAATTCTCATTTTCTCAGGCACAGGCTCTGTACTGGGGGATGAATGATCACAAATTCTAGTGAGCCAAAAGCATGATAGCTGCCATAAAAATTCAGCATCCAAACCAGCCAGGACTGTCTCGGCCACAAAGCAACTGCTATTCTACACAGCTGGCTCTTGGGTCTAAGCAAGCTATGTCCTCTTAAGATGGAAATGTTTATGCCTATTTCCAATGTCACGCCTTCAAACCAAATACCCATTCCACAGCAGCTACTACTCTGCCAAACACCTTTACATGGATATACTGCCAGTTCTTAGAAACACACGAGTGCCATTTCAGGCCTGCTGAGCCAGTACATCTTACAGTCAGGAAGGTAAGAACAGTAACATTGAAACTTGACCTTTAAGAGAAGGTCTGATATTAACCTAAAATGACCTCTGCTGCTAGGGCTGGGGAAACTTCACCTCTCAGTGTTGTCGCCTCTAATGCCTATGCCCAGAAGCTGGGTCATGCTGTCCTAGCAAAGAAATTCACACATTAGGCTCCAGTTCCCAGAGTACAGAATCAATTCTGGTTGATGTTTGTCTTTTTTTTTTCCCTCCCATAACACACAAAGCTTCACTGCAATTGTAGTTTGCAGACAGGCTTTCATCACCACTGGGAAAACAGCTTCCCATCATGAGCCCAGATCTACAAAAGGCATCACGTGAGTGCTGGGAAAGGGGAGCCTGCAGTGCAGGCAGCCAGGGGACATACCTCCTCGTAGTTCTTTGCTTCAACGCCATGCTTCATATCCAGAGTCACGAGCTGGTCCGGCATCCTCCCTGTTCCTGGAAGCATAATGAAAGGATTCCTTGTGTGAAACATTTGGCCTGCCAGGAAATCACCAGCTCTTCCCACCAGCGAGGAAGAACTCAAATCCCTCCCCTCCCCTCCCTCCATGTCTGCAGCTAACTGCGGAGGCAGCACAGTCCAGCCTAAAAATACAGAGACTTCACAATAAATCCTGGCTGAAGGAGAGCCTTCCAAAGATAATGAGAACAAGCTGTAACTAAAAGCACTGAGTGTCTACAGGATGCAAATCACTGTAAAAACTGCAGAGGATTAGAACATGAACACCAGCTGCTATGAGACAGCCTAGTGAAAGGGACAAATATTCAACTGGGAAGCCCACGTTCACAGGAAGTGAAACAGCAACTTGTCAAGGTTACTGGGGCTGTAAATGACTTCACGTTCAAAGGAGCAGATGATAAACTGCTCCAGTTGAGGAACATGGCATATGAGGAGGACTGCTGACCCTCACATGCTGGAGTACCTGCAGAAGCCAAAGGAATCCCTTTACCAACCATCTCAAATACCCAAGAACCACACACTGCTAACGCAAACCCCAAGAGAGCAAGAGGCTTCTGAAGCTGGGAAAACACTGCCTCAGAGAGCTGCCAGCTGGAGCCGCATAAACAGCACATAAGGCTGCAGTCACCAGCAGAGTAGTAGGTATCCTTCAAGGCTGTAACCCCCAGGCTAGGGAAACCCGTGGCTTACAGCTTCTTTCAACTGCTACAAACTCTCACATCTGAGAACATTCGCAAGAGGAAAAAAATATATTTAAGACAGTCACATCAGATACTCTAAAAAATACAGCACGTCAGCTTATCTGAGTATCATTCTATACTATACCACCCACCGAGAAAATGTCTGCATGTAACACGTTCCCAAATCCCGGCACGCTGGGACATACAGTTGTCCTCAACTGGCTGCCAGCAAAACACAAGGTCTGAACTTACTTAAACTATGAATTTCAGAGTCTCTATCCAGGAGCATGTCCAATACTCACATTTTGTCTCTGAAGGCTGCCAGGTGGGCATTCCCTCAGTCCACAAACAAATTCAACGTATAGGTTACGCTGGGTCACTCCAGTTGGAGCTACAAAGATATTCCAGATCTTCGACACAACATCGCAAATTTTTTTCTCTACCCACTCACTGAACGGCTTTTCAACACCAGAGCAGAATCACCTTCAGGACAATGAATAACCTACTGATAAGATGGTGCATATCAACTACAAACCGCTTCTTAAGTTTCCTTAGGGGAATGCACTATATAAGAGCCCAAGAGTTCATTATGATCAGGATAGAATTTTGTTGTTTTCTTATAAAACACCAGCTACTGTAAGAAACCTCTGAAGTCCCAGCACTGCTCTTTAACAGACAGGCTGTATACAACCCCCTGGTACTCCCTTCCCCAACCACAAGTTTTGACTGCTCATGCCACACACATTACCAGCACACGTGGAGACAGGCAGGCAGGACAGACAACAGTAGTTGCAGAAAAAAAATTCACAGCACACAGTTCAGTGAGAGGTTTTTTTAATAGTGCTCAAATTATAGCAACTTGAGTTAAGAGCTGAAGCTTGTAGGAAGAGATGAGAAAGATGAAAAGGCCAGGGAACAGAAGAACAAACTAGAAGAATTAATTTGCTAGACTGGAAGGGAGAGCTGCCAAGAGGCAGTAAGAAACCAGAAACCTTAAAGCTGCCAGGTGCAAAGGGATGGAGAGGAGACATTTTGCAAGAGGTTAATGTTGTCAGGAACTGGCAGGGACTTACAGCTCTTCTACAGTTCCTGTTGTCAGGAACTTACAGCTCTTCTGTAAGTTTACTAAGTCCAAGGCAGCTCCCTTCACACTCATCAGATCCTCAGAAACCCCTTGATCCTCCTGCAGCCGAGGCTCACCAGAGCAGGCTGGATCAGCAGCAAAGAGAAAAACAGTCAAGATTCAGAGATCACCTACATTCCTCAAGTCTTCAAGAGGTCATCTCACGTGAGTACTGAACTGTTTCCTGGGAAATTAGGGGAGCTCTTAATTTGCAAAGTCAGTTGGAAAAGCAGGATGGTTGAACTGAACATCAAAAAGTTTTCCCACAGGAATTCCAGAAAAAATGAGTCCTAACACTCTTAAGAAAGTTTGGGAAGAGAAGGATTACAGAAGGAGCATGTTGTTAAAGATTAGCACACAGAAGAGCCCTAGAGGGAGAATGCAGTGAGGCCAGGCTGTTCACCTGAGATTAGCTTATCGTGGGAGAGTAAATGTGCCTGGGAACAGAGCACTGGTCAGGAAGACAGAACCATTCCGCCTGGAAGAGGGTAAAAAGCCCATCGTGCAAATACCCACAGCTCCAAGAAGCACCCTAAGAACTCCTCCACTCTGATAAGATGAACCTTCGATATAGGCTCTCCTTCTCACTTCCTCTTCCTCATTTCTGTGGTTAGGGATTGAGAAATCCCAGTTGCTCAAACCCCTCAGATCCAACAGCTCTAGGTTTCCTCTACTAACAGTCTGTCTCTTCCAGTACTCCACAAACATCCTCCTTGGCTGCTGCTGTAAGTCCTGATTACTTACCTGATGAGACTGGGGAAAAAACCCTAACCTTTAAAGAGAAACATGGGAATTAAATAGACTTGCTAAGTTCCCCCAGTCCCATGCTGACCCTACAGAGGAAACAAGGTACTTCCTTGTGACGTGGTTACTTCTTTCCAAGTACCTTAACCAAGTCCTACAGAAGATCAAGCCCACAGTGTCACGTCCCTTACTTTAACACTTCCTTGACTTCCAGCACAGACATAGGAAATTTGGAGATACTCTAGGTGGAATTTGGGGCATCTGGGTCCAAAAAGAAAGCCCTAAAAAGAAAGTCTCCAGAAGAGGATCCAGCTGCTCAGCTGATGAGCTCTAGATTTTGGCATCTCAGTGCCCCATAGGTCATCAAGGTAGAAGCTGCATTTAGAAATACTTAATCCTCAACCGTATTGAAAGCTTAAAAACAAACTTGCAACAAGGGAGTCAGGGAACAAACATTTGCTACAATCAAAACAGTTGGTAAGGGGCTCAGTCTAGGCAAGAAACCTCTGCTCAAAAGCACCCAACTAAGAGTCTAGACACGACTAAAGAAAGAAACCTTTCCCACTTCAGTGTGTGATCACATGGAAGCTATGAAAAGATCTGCAGGACTGTCTGGAGACTTCTCAAATACCCAGGTGTTGGAAAGTAAATAGCATGAGTGACTCCCTAGATGAGTCACTAGTGCCTGGATGTCTCAATGTGTTAAGGAACATTTGGAAGTCCTACCTTTGGAGTAAAATAAAAGCATAACCCTGAGCATTTGGGGTCACTATTTTATCTGTAAAATACCATAGAAGAGGTGTTACAAGCCAGATCCCTCCCAATCCCAGCAAAGAGTATAGCCTTCTCTTTCTGTAAAGTTCTCTTCAACTTGCAAACTATTTGCATCTTATACATGGAGCAGAAACAGCAAAACAGCAGCTGAATTTCAACTGATAGGAGGAATGCTGCTAGTGAATGCTCCGTGAAACACTCTGGGATCTTTTAGGATAAGACCTAAGAAAAACTGAGCCCAAGGAGAGAACTCTGACAGTAACCATGAAAAGATGTAGCACCTACGAACTTGTACACGCTCACACCACCATGGATGAGACCAGAGCCCACATGTTGGCTGCTTTCATCACGTTTGTCCTGAAGTTGAGCAGGGGCACTCAAAGCAGTACATGCATCACGCTCACAGGAAACAAGCCTCAGCACTTGTTAGGCAACCATCCTCGTAGCACAAATGCAAAGCTGACGTCCTGCTCATTTCCTCTTCCCTTTATTGACCACTTCAAGAGCAGTTGTGGGTGCAAATCAAGGACACATTCTCTATACACACACAGTCCAACCTCATAAAATGGTTATCAGCCTATTGCAGCATAGCTGCCAAGAACACGTTGTGACATTCTACCAAACGGGGAAGAAATGGCCTGCTGGGGTGAAAGACAAGTCCTGGAGATGATGGCACCCAGCTCGGTCCTGGCTTGGCTGCAAGATGGGGAGAAGCATGAAACCGGCAAAAGAAGTGTGGTTTGCTCACCGGTATTGCCACTCATTGCAACTGTGGTGACCTCTGTGGGAGGAATGCCTGATTCCTCTTTCAGAGGAAACCCAAGTGCTCTACACAACAGCCACAGAGGATTACTTTACTCCAAATGCAACACAGACAGCAGATGTTCTACAGCGAGACTGGCCACAACCTCCTGAAGATCAGCTTTAAAAGTCAAAAAGTGTTCTGTGGACCACACTCAGGATCACTTTACTCGTATTCCTAATCCACAAATCTACACGAACTTGATCAGAAGCTAGAAACAGCCAGCACACCTTTCATTTCACTTACCCACAGGAAGCTTGCTCTCAAAGCAGGCCTCAAACATATCATAGTCTTCAGTGGTGAAGGCAAACTTGCCCTTGGTGGCATCCTCCTTGGCATACAGGATGTGCCCAGCGGAGTCAGTTATCTGTAAGAGAGACAATCAAGGTAAGAAACACGGTACTTTGCTGCCACGAGCTCATGCTGCCTGTGCAGGAAGAGTAATCCTAGCCTCCCCTTTGGATCTGCTGCTTTCTCCTTTCAACAGCTTCCCTCCTTCCTTGTGACTACATCAATTCCTTCTCTCCTCATCCACACACCAGGAGCTGACAAAGTCAGAGTGATTATAAAGTAATTATTGACTCTTAGATCCAAAAAACCACCAACCAACCAAAAAACAATACCTCCCCCCAAAAAAACCACCACCAAAAAGCAATTGACCAACCAATCGAAAAAAATCCCAAACTGAAACCCACACAAATTTCTCTTCCTCCTATGAATCCCAAATACAGACTACATGTAAGAACTATAGCTGAACCAAACTGTCATTCATTGCCTTTATTTTGCAAGCAAAATTCACAAATTCTCATAGCAACAAAGATAGGGAGAAGACTTATGGGACAAAAGAGTCAAATTCCCCAGAAGATGAAATGGAGAAGGGTACATCTATTCCTCTAGAAATGAACCGTGAGTGTGGCCCTGAGTTACATAAGGTTTGGGTGCCAAGGTCCACAAAAGTGGCCACTTCAGAGGACAATTCAGACTACACAGACAGAATAATGACTGCTTTGCGCTAAGTCTATAAAACTACTAAGAATAGGCAAAAACTGTGGAAGGTCTACAAAAATGCTTCAACAAAGAGTATAAAAAGAAAGGACACGCATTTCATGACGCAAACTTGAGAATAATTGTGCTCAATTAAAGGCTCCATCCAGCTGAAACACTCTGACCAGGGAGAGGGGTGAAAAAACCGGAGGTGTTACAACACTGCATGAAAATGAACAGCGTGTATTCCCCTAGGATGCTTCCCATTTTCCCTCGACTCTAATTTTTAACAGGTATGTCTGAAACAGCACAGACACTAAAATCACTAGGGGTCTTTGAAAGTCTTAGAGATGAAGAGACTAAAAAGCTTGGGAATAATTTTAAAGGTATGTAAGACAAAAGTACACAAAATAATTTGTGGCATGGAAAAGGTAAGTCAGACATTTTACTTTACTCCAGCCTTTTTTTTTCCTGTACAAAGGCCATGCAAAAGGGCTGTGTATCCAGAACTACTCTAAGGAAACACTCTCTATTCTTATTAAAGCACCTAATAAACTCTCTGTCACTGGACTTGAAACAAGCGTGGACCTACTCACGGATGACAGTTGCCGCATTAGGCAGGAAAAACAATCACGTCTATAAATTTTCAAATACTTTATGGTACAAACCATAGCAGGCAAGACTTTAGGAACAAGCTTCCTCTATATACAGATTATCCCACAATTTCCTGTTAGGGGATTTGTTGTAGCTGCCCCTGCACCGTACACTGTCAGAGTCTGAGAACAATGAGGAGCACTGTTCTCCATGCAGCAGCTCCTGCTCAGAGCTGTACCTGTTTTCAAGCGGCAAGCAGATGAAAGCACGCCTGCGCAGTCAGGCACAGGCAGCTGCGCCTGACTCCTTTCTGGAAGCCACCAGGCACTGGGAAGCACTGGGCCCAAGTGAGCAGGCCCATCTGCAGTAGAGGACTGCGTGTCTAACCATGCCAACACTGTAAAAGCCTGTGATCTGGCCACCACATGGCACATGCTGTTGAGTGGAGCGGTCCCGATTAACCAAGGTGCCTCATCAGCTGACACCATACACGCTGCGCACCGGGTTCTCCATCACAAAAAGCAGTCAGAACAACACAGCTCTCAGATGACCCTATTATTTTGAGCACTATTTCCCTATGGCTTTGTAGGCACCAGAGCTACTCTTTATGCAGCTTGATCCATTTTTGCCCTTTGCAGCTCGTGAACGACATTCTGGACAGGAAAAGCTCTGCTATCCGCTTTCATCGAAACTGAATAGCATTACCCAAACCAGCCAAATACACTGCCCATTCAGCCGGGTGTGCGCGGGCGGGAGAAGCTGCTAATAGCCCAGCCAGAACACTTGTGGGGGAGTCGACCTGAAAGGGATTTTTCATGCTATTCTAACGTTATTTACGGTAAGGCAATCCCCTACAGAACAGGGCATTGTTTGCCCTTGACAAACAGCCCGATACCGTCGGGCTCGACAATGGGGCAGAGGCACGTGGCTGCCAAGTGAGAGCTCAGGCGCCCGACGCCCCCTCCCCCGCAGCAGCAGCCAGCTGGCAGAGCCCACGGGTCCCTCCAAAACAGAGGGTGCCACTGTTAGTGCTGGGCTATCACACACACACATCTCAGCTCACCGGCAGGAACCGAACTGAGCCCGGACAGAATTAACTACCAACCTCCTCCCTCCTCTGTTCGGCGGCCCGATCCAAGGGGCCAAAGCAGACCATCCAGTGCAGAACAGAGAGTACCTGCAGACACGATCTCCTGAACTGACCTTTCCCACACCGAGCACAGAGAAAGCAGGCATCTAGCAGAGGGGTTTCAGCACTTATAACAAGCCCAGCATATTGGGAGGACACAGCACACCTGACCAACAAGAAGGAAAGCAAGAATTGCATTCATTATTTTTTCTCCTTTGTAGCTTTCCAAACTATACGGGGCTTCTTTTTATTATTTTATTTTATGGTTCGAACAAAAAAGAACTTCAATAAGCAGTACTACCCAGACACCAGCTTCATCAGCCAAGCCACCTAAGACCCAAACATGGGACTCACTGGTTCACCGTGAAAGGAATGAGGGACTTGTCTTTACAAACAAGCTGTGGGCCTGCTGGTAGATAAAACTAGCACTGAGAGATAACAGAAACAATGGGAGGAATTCCACTGATTGATGAATGGAAAAAGAGATATTTGTCTTTACAAACAAACTGTAGGTCTGCTGAGAAATGAAATTGGATATTGAGAGATGAAAGAAACAATGGGAAGAACCATAAATTCCATAGGAATTTGAAAAAGGAGGGGGGATGTATACATTAGAAGGGAGTCTTAGGTATCAGGTGTTCCGGGAAGTCTGGACCTCTCAAGTACCTCAGCCAATGGGGAAAGAGAGAGGGAAATGCGGTCGGGAAATGAGGATAAATAGGAGGCTGCATCCTCCAAAAATTTGAGACCCCAGGGGAATGCCCCATGGCCTCTCCCTTTATTCGAATAAAGTAACAGGACTCCTCCGTCTCCGTTTTGGACACAAACCTCCGGTGTTTGTGGATTAACTTTCCTGACAACCATCACCTCCCTAGATAAGTCCTGTGTCATAAAAGTGAGTTTTGGAAGAGACCTTGGGGTCAATTGACCTCAGAGTGGGCAACCTGAGAACCAGGAGGCTTGGTTACCAAGCAGTAAGAGACAGATGAGAACATGGCACTCCATCTGAAATACGTGTGCCTTACCTGGCAAACACTACATCAACATTTTAAAGCCTTAACGCTGCTTGGCTCTGCCTATACACAGACAAGTCTCCTCTTACAAATGATGCAGGAACAGAAGAACAAGGTTTTTTAAAAAGCAGGGCTTCAGAAGAAGCCTTCTCCAGCCATAACCAAGCACAACTGCCAATAACCCAGGGCCTTCAGGCATTGGTAGGCAGATGCTGGAAGGGCAACTTGATTTCAGGATGTCTAAAATACTCAAGAACACCGAGTTCAGAAACTCCTGAGCAGACCATTCTGCCTCTGTTTGTTTGCATGCTTACTATTGAAACCTTTGGGAATGTAGACAGAAACAAAATAGGGAACAGAAGGCTGTTATGAATTGACTACGTAGCAACAGACCTTATTCAGCTAAGTGGGAATTTTGAAGAAAGCCTAGGGAAGGCAGATTGTGGGTAGGATTAAAGTGAAGCTGTTGAAGTTTCGATAGCTGTGATGCCTTAGGTAGGCATCAGCTGCTTGTCACATAGGTGTATTAGTCGCGTCTATTCTGCCAACCCCGTACTTCCTGAACATCCTTCGGGATCATTTTGTTCCCTGCAGCAAACATCTGCCTACTTAAAATCCATGCAAGCCACAACACAGCAAGATGACAATAGCTATTTTGTGTACCAGAGCCTGGATTTTGAGCCCCCGTTCCACTGTGCCAGGATCCCGTTGTGCCAGGCCCTACGCATGGAGGGAGCTCTCGGAAGGCCACGTCACCACAACTCCTTCCTGCTCGCAAGGTGTCAGCAGCCTCGGTACGGCTTTATCGCAGCGGCCCATCTCGCCAGGCGCCGGATAATCTGCACGGTGCGCGGATTATAGGGCAGATGGCGGGACGGGCCGNCTGCCTCTCGATCTTTGGGGAGAAAAAGCTCGTATTTGGCTCAGGCTAAAACGCTGCCCTGGTCCCTCGCTGCCCAGCACCCGGAGCTCCTGGGCGGGCTGGTGGCCCCTCGCGCAGGACGAGTCCCGCGGTGCGGCGCAGCTCAGGCCGGGGCCGGGCGGCTGTCGGCTCACGCGTGGGCCGGTGTCACGCGTGGAACACGTCACCCCTTCCTTCCTTCCTTCCTTCCTTCCCCGCCCCGCACGGCCGG
>VZTA01021753.1:271166-286711 GCA_013398855.1 Mohoua ochrocephala | reverse complement strand
GCCTGAGGGCGCTGAGGGGTGCGGGGAACGGGTCCGGCTGCTGAGGCGTGACCCTGCCGGGGGGCTGGGGGCTGTTTCGTTATGAAACAAATGAGTGATGAAGTCAATCCAGTTACAACGGAGGGTCACGAGTAATAATGGTTTCTCTCGTTAAAGGATTGGAAAATTACAACAAAGCCAAACCGTGCTCTGAGACAGAGGAGCATTCTGAGGATGGCCGAGCAGTCTGAATTTCCTTGAGACTGCCCAGCAGCTGAAGTCCTTCACTGAGAGAGACGCTTGCTGTTTATTGTATGGGTTTTTTAATTTCTGAGTAACTTCCCTCTCGACTTCTTCACACAAGAAAATTCGATTTTATCAGATGTCTTGCTTCTTTGCATCAGTGCCTAGGGAATACCATTCGATAGACGTATCCAAGAGTTTTTGACAGCAAATAAAATTATGATGATTTTTAAAGACAGAACATTACTTTTTTATCTCCTTTTCCAGCATAAACTCAGATATACTTTTTCCTTTTTTTCCCTCTTGCTATATTTTGCTCTTTAGAAGGACAGCATTAAGTAACCACTGATGAGCTTTGGGCTGCTGCTTCCCCTGGCACATCATCTCCATTCCCGGCCTCCCGTCCTGGCAGTGGGGCTGCCAGGGAGAACACGCACGAGTGGGAGCAGTGACTTGCTCTGCAGCATAAGCTGCCTTCACACGGGCCAACAGGGAGGAGGAGAATCGCACAGGTTCGTGGTTATGATCACCGCGGTTGCAGTCAGCTCCTGGGATCAGCTGCAAATATTCGGGTGTGCTGAGATGTGAGGAAAAGCAGGAAGAAAGGAATGGATAGCAACATTGCTAGAAAGCAAAATATCTTTTTTATTCCTATTAGCTTGAGTAAAAAAATAATGACACCATTGTTGCACTTTTATTCCTTAAACATCACCAGCTGTGTTCCCTCTCTGGTCAAAACATGTCTTTAATGACAAGCAATAACAAGGAGTTGATACAAACTTCAGTCTAAAGAGGCTTTAAGTGGCAGATTTCATGCCTGGATGTTCACCTACAGAGCATTTTCAAGAACAGTTCAGCACTTTTGCCTGCTTGTGCTCGTACTTACTGAGAAAATACGATGAAGCCCTCCTGCAGGAACAGGCACTAAGCCCAAATGTACAGTGGTGGAGTGACCTCCTTGCTTGGAGAGAAATAAAAAAAACCCCAAAAAACCCCAAAAGAACCCCCAAAACAACAAAAACCTTCACCTTTGCTCTTACTTTAAGCTCCAGTTTATTGTTTGAAGTGGGACTTGTTGTACATTTAAATACATTTTTATTTCTCTTATCAGTTCACAAACCTTCCCTTACTTGGACAATTAAATTATTTGGAAACTTAGCCATAATAAAATAAATATTTAGCTCTTTCTGCAATATGTCAAAGTATACTTGCACAATGAAAACATTCTTTCCATTGCAGCACTTAAGGCAGAAATAGCTATTATTTCACAAACTTTAAGAAACGCAGATTACTAGAATATGAAGATATGAAATGTTGTACCATAAAATTCCTGACGAAACAGGCACAACATGACAAATCTGTTCATGCAGAACATTCCTCAAACCAATGATATGTAACCAGCCCTCTAACATGTTTAAAACATTCAATACTGCCTCATTTTCCAGAGAAAGTGGCTCATTCATGCAAAGGTAGCCTTGTTTTCCAAAATCAAAGCGTGAACTCAACCATCAAAGAGCAAATATGTGACTGATTGCAATCCCTTCCTGTTGTGGCCATTTTGTCATGGTACATTTTTAGATGAGTTACACTTATGACCAACAAATTTATCCCGTTTTCTGTTGTAGTCTCCTCCTGTGGAGGCATTATTCTAGAAACTGCCACACAGGCAAGTTCGGATCTAATTATAAAACCCCTCGGAGATCCTTCGGTGCTTCCGTGTGTTATGAAAGAAAATGGTACAGCGCTGCCGTGAGCCTCTTCACAACCCCCAGCTTTTGGCTCTTTAAAGCACTTAAACATGCAATGGGGCAATCTCCCTTGAGTGTGCAGAGTAACTTACAGCAGAGGGAAAGCATTTGAAGATCCTTTCAGCTGCAGGTTAGGAAATAGCAGTCTTGCAGGGACATGCCTTAATGTTTCCACATAGTGGAGGCTCACAAAATGAAATGCTTCCTGTAATTCGCAAACACTGAGCAGAGGTGAAGGAGAGATTGATAACTTGTTACACAACTTTCCAGATGAAGCGATGACCTATTTTAGCTTAATCTGCTGTGTTAAGCATTGTGGGAGCTCTGCAGTCAGCTGGAAGCAGGTATTCATTCTCACTGCCACTAATCCATAGACAAATGGGTGTATCCCCCAAAGTAAATGTTAGCATCAGCTGCCAATCACGACACACTGACAAAATTCAAACCATTTTGTTCGTGTATATCTTTTATATTTCCAAATATCCCTAATGCAGTTTTATTGCTGTCTTGAAAATGATGAAGAGAGCAATGAATTATTCAGCTTTCAGTTCTGTTTTAGCAAAAGAGCACTGGAAACCTTTGAATATCTCTGTAGTCCGAGGCAGCGAAGGCCATTGAAGAAAATAGGCCTTTTCCCACCAAATTTCTAATTTTTTTCCCAACTGACAAACTTCACAGAGTGTTAGCAGTAGTCAATTCCTGCCAGACCAAAATGTATCTTTTATCTGTGGTAAATGGCAGAAAACAACACTAATTTGCTCTCTTCGTGAAACAATGTGTATGAATGTATACGGATTACATAATTAGACCTTTTTTTTACTGTTTCTGCGTCAGCTGCTGCGGCATTTTTGCATTTTCTTCTTTTGGACAATAAAAAGTTGAAACAATGTTCCTCTTAAAAGCTATTCTAGACTTACTTTTATGCTCTAATCCTTTTGCATTCTGCCTTGCACCTGGCAATCCACTACAAGACACTGAGAAAATTCTATAAAAATTACATATGCTTTACGATGCTAATCAGTGTTTTTACTAACCATGCAAAATTATTCATCCACCACTTCTGGAAAGTGCAAGGCCACTTCTTTTAAGGGGCTATATTTGAACTCATTGCTGGGATATAACTCTCACAGTCACCGCCATGATCACAATCCAGACAGAGATGTTATTCAATCAACTAAAAATAAATCAGTGGTGAAACAGCCATAAAACAGCGTTGCACTGCTTTGCCTCTCCTGTAATCTGTCCCAGAGATCCCATGTACTGGCCATATAGCTAAAATATATAGTGTTTGGATAAGAGGCATGGAACAAAACAACCTTTAGATATCAAGAAGCCTTTAAGTTGAATCCTTTGAGGAGACAAATTCTTGTTACAATATATTTATATATAGATCTGCTTCCATTTCACCCCGTGACTAAAGTTATTCCTACAAAGTACTTCAAAATCCTGCAAGCACGTGAATTGCTTGAAATCAAGTGTATGGGGCTTAATCTAAAACATGAGTTCATTTAGGGAAACAAAACATCCTTCATCAAAGACAGCCCAGATTCAATCACACACAAACCACTTTGAGGAAGTGAGCATTCACGATTCTTCTCTCATCTCTCCCCAGCTCTTTTCCTGCTGCCAGGAAAAAGTAGTAGCCTGACAGCCCTCCCAGCTTTTTGTGGAAATGTCCCACTTCACTTCCCAGCAACTTCACCCACTGCCCTCCCCAGTCTCAAGGGAAGCCCATATCCCTTCCCATTCCCAACAGATGGCTCCAGGCAAAGCCCTGCTTCTCCCCCAGCCCCAGCAGCATGCACCATGCCAGCTCCCTGTCCAGCAGAGGCCTGCTGGCCCTTCCTGCTCACCAGCAAGTGTGTTGGGATTAACTTTTCCAGCAAACACCAATACAGAGTTCACCTAGAAACCTCCAACCTGTGCAAGAAGCAGCTGGTTTGTTACCTCCTCTCAACCCCCAGCCCTGTCCTCCTCTGACCTCAGTGATAAACATGCCTCTGCTCAGGGAGGGTAACAAATTACTGTTTACACAGGCTTGCAAGAATCTCTACAAAAGAGGTTTTGTTACCTAAGCCACAACTCTAAAAAAAAAAAATAGAAGCTTGGGGTATTGTCTTGTCTCAACAGGCAAACTGTCCAATGTTAAGTCACACCATTATTTTTCTTTCAGTTGTGAATCACGGTGCAGGCTCAAAACAACACAAAAGAGAGTACATTTGATATTTGGGGCATAACTTTATAGTTATTTTTTCTTAAAAGACCAGAGCTGTGAACCATCTGATTAAATGCTTATCTCTGCATCTCATGGGCCTTGGGGGCTGCATCCCCTTTCCAAACAATGGAGAGAAAGGTGTTATTCTAGAGAGGTCTTCTCATCCTGAACCAGACATCTAAATCTGGTGAGATAAATCCCACTCTAGGTTTTCTTCAGACTGAATTCATGCTGAAATCAAGGTCTAATCAGCAGTTACGTTGTGCATTGTTGCTCTGCACAAGTCTGACTGAGCTGTCTCCTTACCCAGTGTACTGTGTCTTAAATAAGGGGTGGTTGGCCAGGTCCACCTCCCTGCAGCTCAGCTCAAGTCCTCACTCACCTCATCCCTGCCAGCTGATGGGGACACCCAGGCCAGCTTCCAGACCACTCGGACCAGCTCCTCCACTGTCCTCTCTCTGATAACAGCTAGAGATGGATATGGCATTGGACAATGGAGAAGTCCATAGCAGAAAGACAGGACGTATTTACTCCAGCATCAAACGACTGTGAGTTAGACCTAACCAGAGGCCCTCAGAAGAGACTCACTATCCTTTTAAAAACATACACTCACTTTTTAAAATCTGGATCTTTCTGCCAGCCATATAAATTTCAATGCTTTTCAATATTGCTGAACTCTTTAATCAGATGCTTTCCAGACCTGCTGTCCAGAGTCTGTAAAGGTATTTCCTTAAAATCAGTTTCAGATTTTGGTAACTGAAATCCTGTCACAGAACCTGTCCTCCAGTTGTACCTGATGGGAACATAGTCGATCTCACTCTCAAGGAAGGTGGCTGCCTAAGCTGGGAGGAGACAGCAACTGAGGGAAATAGATGAAGAAATGTATCAGGTTGGGTACCAGGAAAGGCTTGAGTATCAGTGTGTCTAAGGGCAACTCTTCCAAATGATCCCCAGCTAAGACGAGCTGTGACTTCGCTGGCATTTTTAAAAGAAAAATTCTGAACTGAATTCTTAATGTAACCATCCAGAGAGACTTTCACATGTCAAAAGTAATGTGAAAAATACTCAGGAATTAAAAAAATAAACACTCTTGCGTAGGCTTTGCACATGATAGCAGGAAGCTTTTACTGTGTAGGAAGCCTGAAGTCTTTTTATTATTCTACTACGGTGATGATTAAACGTCGAAACGTTTTGTTACTAGAGGCTGTATTTCTTCAAGTGCTAATTTTAATTATTTTAAACTTTTCAGATATTTAACATTTGTACCTGTCTGTTCTTAGACCTTTCCTTCTTATACATAGAGAGTAAGTGCAAGAACACTGGGGAGGAAATACCAAGACAATAGAGAGCTCGAATCTCTATTTGAAACACAAAACTAATCTCAGCTGTAGCTATGGAGCCATGATTTCTGAGTGATATTATCCTCATATCACCTGGTAAGAATAAAAAGAGGACATCTGTGCACAGCAACGCTATCTATTTCTAAGATACCTTTATGCTGGATTTAATGGAGAGTACCAGGCCAGGTTCTCCACTGAAGACAACGCTAAATGAATTCTTCCTGACTGACATCTTTTTTTCAACTCAGAACAACCTTGCTGATTATTTGAAGATTGACATGAAGAGCATTCCTCCCTGCAACTCATCAGTATGGCCAGCATCTAAAAAATGGCATAATGAATATTAGCTCTTGTATATCAACAACAGTGCAGCCGAATGCTACTCAAGCCACCAGTTCTTGGGAGGAGGCTTGGCAGCAAAGGCAGCAGTTAGATGGGATGTTTACTGGATGTCTTCCACCAGCTGCACTGCGTGGTGGCTTGACTGTTAGATTATAAATATTTCCCCTTGTGAAAAAGGGAAGTTGGCTGGATGAACACTGATTCAGCAGGACATATTCATAGCCTCGGCAGAGATTGATGTGTAAGAAAGCAGGAATGGGAAGCATTGAATTAGGCCTGGGAAGTCCCCTCTCTCCACAGGCACATGAGCAGAGCACTTATCTCTGGAAGCTAGTCAGCATGGCACGTGGGCAATAGGAATATTAATAACTTCTCTACAGCGAGATTTCTGGGGGCAGGATGGCTCACCCAAACCACAGCCTCCGTGGCCACTAGGTGCAGATGGGCAACTTCTGCATTGAGGAGTTCCTTCTGCAAAGGCAAACCGAGCTGCTGGGCTGGGTGGGGGTGCAAGAGGCACCCCAAAACCCAGGGAAGAAGTACTTTGGGGATACTGCTTTACTCACTGTTGGCCACAGGCAACAAGTCACTCAGTCAGTCCTAAGCATCGTACCAAGGCCAGTGGGCCACGTGAGCCTTGCCAGTGTGCCCGTGTCAGTGAGCAGCAAAGACCTGGCTGGCCATTGCAGTGTCTGATATGGGGAGTATCAGTTGACAGGCCTTTTGGAGAGCTGCACAAGGCAGACATTCTATCTGGAGGGAATGGAAAAACAGGCAGTGAAGATGGATAGGATGTGTAATCACAGGCTCTCATCCCTCGTGCAGCATGGCTATGAAGAGCTAATGAGGATCAAGTGGTAAGAGCAAAATGGAAATTTCCTTTGCCCTGCAGAAGCCTTCCCAAGAAGTGTCAGAGTGGTGGGATAGCTCTGGAGTTTGTCTCAGTGCTGGCTTTGTGCAAGTGGCCCTGAGTCACCAGAGCAATTCTGGACCAGGGGGTTTTCCAGGAGGCAGGGGCTGAAATCCCCAGGGATGTTGGTCTAGACAGGGTGCTCTTCCCTTTGACCTCATTGAGGGCCTCAGCTTCCTCTTTATGCAAGTAACACCAGCTGCCAGGACAGGTTATTTTGAGCTACAGAACAGTTACGAAAGAGGAATATGCTGAGGCTTTGAGGAAAAAGATGCTCCTGTTGTAAGTATCCTTTTCAGACCACAGTTGTGCCAGGACATTCATTGCTGCTGCTCACAGGAAACAATTTTTATTCCTGACTTCTGAAGAGACTCAAACAGCCTGAGAATGGCTCTTTGCCTGACACTGGTCGAGAGCGAATGATCTCCATTTCCCCCAGGATAATCAGAGGGAAATCCCAGTCATTAAGTCTTCTGTCAAGTGTTGACGTAAGAGGGATTGCAAATTAATCCTGCTTCCCATTCATCTCATCCCAGCAGAGATCCCGCTTGTAAAACCAGTCCTCCAACAGCCTCAGGGAAATCCCAGACCGTATCACAATGCTCTCCTGCCCTTTCCTGCAACAAATATACCCTCATATTTCATGTGCATGTGTTACATCTTCCATTCCTCAAGAGCTGCTTTGTAGGAGAAGGCACAGGCAAGGCGTGAGTGCAGTGGAAGCACAAAAGGCTTACAATATTCTGTGCTGTGGAGATGTGTGACCCTCTCTCTGCTTTCTCAGCAGCTGGTCCCTGGCTGCCTCACCTGCCTTTGGTGTCTCATAACTCCTCAGCAACAGCCAGCCTGGCCTGAGCAGGGCTGACTTGTGGCTTGTGAGGAAAGGACACGTTTTGCGGGCCGTCCTGGCCTGTCCCATCCTTGCTGCCCTTCCCCACTTCTGTCTTCTCTGCCCTCTCAGAGGCTTTCTGCTACAAATAAACAAGCAATTTCAGTGAAATGAAGGAACCTGCTAACCTGGGCAGCCAGAAGATGAATGCCCCCTGTCTAGCGGCAGGAAGCACCAGGAGCTCTGCTTGCACATGGGGTCATTGTCATGGGCAGCACTGGACAGAACCCGCTGGGAGCAGCATCACAGGGGCACGAGGCTGCACTGAGTTGTGCATTGAGGAGTCTGTGGCCAGAGGAGTCACACAGACCTTGGTACCAACCCAGGGAAGCCGGATTTTGCTGTACGGTCCTTTGATTCTCAAACACACTTTCGGAAATGACTCACTGAATACACAACACCAGCCTGTGCCACTCCAGGCACTCCATATCCCATGGCACTGGCATGGACCAAAGGAGAAGAAGGTAACAGAAGACACAGGGAAACACCAGGTGTTCTGCACTGTAGGGTTGACATTTGCATTGCAGCAGGGCAATTCCTCAGAAATCAGTGAGATAACAGCCATCAATGGACATTCAGCAAACAATGTCCCCCAAGGACATGCAAGCAACTTCCAGCCCGCCTTGCCAGGCTGAGGGAAGAACTGAATGAGGAGGGACCTCACCATGTGACAGAGATATTTCTCCTCTCATCCGGCCGCTTCGCTCCTGTTGAGCTTTCACCTCCAAGAACTCATGGGGGAGATGAACAGACTTCATTTGTCCTGGGTGGTCTGAGGTTTTGGTTTTTTTTCGAGCCCAGCATGAGGAACTGCTCCTGTGGCTGCCTCATTCACCTCTTGCCATGCTGCTATATATATCAGTGATTCCTGCCTCCAGGATCTGTCTGGGATCCGAACCACCTCTCCAAAAGGAGAGGTATTCAGCACTGTCATATGACAGAGGTGGAGGGAGAAGGTGGCAGAGGTCCAGGGGACACAGCACATATTACCTTCACAAGTGGGCACTTGTCCCTCAGGCCAGGAAAACAGTTTTAAACCTTTTGTCCTTTTTTTTTCCTTTTGTTGTTGTTTTTCCATAAATAAGGAAAAATGTAGTGATTTTCTCCAGGGCTCTAACCATCTTTAGTGTTTGACATATTAACTTCCTCCCCTTCACAAGTCTTTAACCTGTCAGCTGATGAGGATGGAGAACATTAGCCCCAGAACTGACAATGGGACACCAGAGCACCCATACGGACACACAGACATCAGGGAAAGATGTGCCCAAAGTCACAGAGCAGAGCAATGTCACACAATAACAGACTACCACATTCCTGGCTCCTCTCCTCTGCTCAGACGAGTAAACCAGACAAAAAATATCAAAACAAACACATCCAAAAGAGAGCTGAAGTTAGACACCTTCTTCAGTGTGTGCTTTGGACAATGACACTGTTCCTTTTACCTAGTAATCAGGAGCTTTGAGCAATTGAGATTTCTCATGTCAGCAGGGAAAGTCTCAGACCTAATCTATGTGTCTATACAGGAGTGTAAGTGACTGTGTTCCAGCTTCTCATCTAGGCTTTTCTCCTGGCCTTATTTTCCTGTTCTTTTTTTTTTTTTTTTTTTTTTTAAAGGGTCTGAGTCTCCACACAGTGTTTTCTGAGTCAGCTTTTCGCCTCCTTTTATTACTACACAGGCTGTGGCTCCACGAGGTTGCAAAGTCAGCAGAGAAGGGGAGCTGGCCAGCTCTGCAGGTCACCTCCCAGGGGACAGCAGCAGCTCTGGGTTCCAGCCCACAGAAGCAGGTTTGCTAGGAAGCTCTGGCAGAAGTATTCCTGTTCCAGTACTCCTCTGCTCGGGAGGTTGGCCTCAGACTCTGTGAACCCAGAGCCTTGAGAGAAGCCCTGCTCCGCCCACGGTGGTGTCCATGCTGGAAAAGCGAAGGTCAGCGCAGTGCTGAAGCCCAGCTTGCGTGTGAGCGCTCAGCCTGCATTCCCAAAAGGCGGCGATGAGGCATGGAGCCGTCCCCGTGAGCCTTCGGCAGCCGTGCTCCCCCCTGCCGCCTCCTCTTCCACACATCTATCCCCTGCGGCCACACACCAGCCTCGCTGGCAGATCTTACTTGAAAGCTCTGGCAGGCTGTGCCACTAATGGCAGAGCCCTGAGCCGGCTCCCTCCGTCTCCCTGGAGTCCCTGCGCAGACGTAGGTGCACGTCACGGCCTGCTCTAATTTTATCCGTGTTTGATGGAAGAGACGAACTGAGCAGCAGGGAGGCAGCTATTTTGGTTTTCTCTCTGGCGGTGGGTTATATAAAGCATCTTGCCATGACCCGCGTCGCTTGGGAGCTGCTTTGCTTTCAGCCGCCACAAACCAGAGGCTCGGACGCTCGCTGCCGGCAGCCGAGACCTGCATGCGGCTGCGTGGGCCAGGTGTGCCGGGCGTGCCGTGTGTGCCGGGTGTGTGTGCGTGCGCACGGAGAGGCACAGAGTGTCAGCGGGATTCAGGGGCGACCCTCTGTGGGGAGAGCCTGGCTCTCCTCCTTGCCGTGCGCTGTGGCATGCACTCAGGGCTTTCACCCGTTCCAGCGCCGGCACATCATACGTGCTCCCCCAGCAGCACGGCGGGCACGGGCACAAGCGGGCAGCGGGCTGCCCGAAGTGTGCAAGCTTTGGCCGGCCGCCGCAGAGCGCTGCCGCTCTCACCTCACCCGGGCAAGAGGAGCGGCTCCATTAGGTGGCAGCAGCAGCAGCAGCCACAGCAGGAGGAGGCTGGTCTCTAGGAGGGACCTCTGCGGGTGTGCAGGAGGCCCACGGGGCCACAGAGGGGCTTGGCACAGCCAGGCAAGCACTGGCACTGGGTGCTGGGCAGCTCGCTGCCGTTGGGTGCAGGAGACGTGGGGGACCATTGCCCTCGCTACCTGCGCTTCCTGGTGCTCTGGGGTACCTTTGTCTGACACTGGCCGAGCCGCTGTGACACCTCAGGGGCCGCTCCCTGGGCTGGCCTCCCGCACGTAAGGCACGACGCGGTGAGCAGCCGGTGGGGTTCCTGTCCCGTGCGAGCTGACCGCAGCGCCCAGCCTCCGCGCAATGGCCATTTCCCAACTGCAGGGAGCGGAGGCATTACGCAGGGCTTCTCGCCCATGTGGGCTGTGGCTCCTCCGCGCCTGGCCCTCCCGGGTGGTGTATTCGTCAGCGATGCTCCGGTGCTTGGTCCCAGGCTAGCGAGGCAGAGCAGCAAGCTTCGGGCTTGCCGGCTTGGGAATTTTTGGCAAGAGGCGGCATGACCTGGACTCCTTTCCGTGTCTGACATAGGAAGAGTCTGCCAACATCTGGGTAAGGTGCTAGAGCCCACTGCCTGGAGGGAGTTTTGGGGAATGCCTCTTGCTTTTGTTTCTTGTACAAGCAAGCAAATTTAATAGCACAAGCTAAAGTAATTAGGACGTGTCACGATGTCGATTGGCACCTCCCCGCTTCTCCAGTCTCTGGGTACTGCTTACCCTGTGCTCAGCTCTGCTGCTGACTCATGTCAAAGCCGCCTTCTCCCTAATGACCAGGGGTCAGGCTAGGACCCAGCCTGCTCCGTGGCTCTCCTCGCTCCCACGCAGTTCCCGCTGGGCCTCCCGCCGTGGCACCGGCAGGACGCACCCACTTCCTAAAGAGTCACCTCCTGGGAACACCGCCGAGCCTCTGCGGTGGCCACGGCACCCGACTCCCTCCCCCTCCGGGCATGTGCCTGCCTGAATGCCCATACCTTCTGTCTGGCCGCTCCCAAGGAGGCACTGCCGGGTGAGGGATAACCCGCAGGACAAGGGGGTTGCGGTCCATGAGCAAACACCACCCACCCACCCAATTTGCTACTGGCTGGGGTGGAAGAATTGCAGCCTTGGGGTGTTCCCAACAGGACCCATATCTGTCTTCCTCATGCATCCCCCACTGGCGCCAGGAGCCCCAGCCCCCTCAGCACACCACCGCATCCCCGGGCTGGCACGATCCCCGGGGAAAGCGGCGGGCGCAAAAGGCATGCCGGAGGAGGGACGGGTGTGCGTGCAGGAGCGTGCATATGTGCACGTCAGGGAGAAGGAAGCGGGGTTGTGAGTGCTGGAGGCGTTGTGAGCGCCAGGCACAGGCTGACAGGCAAGGGCTGCCGCTCCCGTAGGAAGATAAACTGTTTCACAACAGTCACGATCGCAGTGAGTAGTTCACTCCAGAGTGCTCCTTCTTGCTAGGGTGGGAGAGGATAATCAGAGCCGAGAGGAGGAGTGTAGGATACGGGGGAGCATCCCAAAGATTATGCGAGTGTGTGTGCAGGGAGAGTATTTGTGTGGAGAGTGCAGCAGCTCTGTAAGCCCCTACAGATGGGGCGCGGACACAGGAGAGAGTAATGCTATCGCACGGTAACGCAGGAACGCAGCCCCCTCCAGCACTAATGTGGAATGCTGCCCGGGGGCAGAGGTCACTAAACCTGCCAGAACTGGCACCAGAGCAAACAAGAAATGCACAAAGAAACTAAAATACTTCAGGGAGCGAAAATGTTATAGACTCGGAATATACTGGAATGGGAGAGCAGCCAACTAGCCTCCTCTCAGTTCTGCAGAGAAGTGCAAATATATTCAAATATTGTATGAAAGGACAAGCCCTCCTGTAGGAGCTCAGCTCCAGCTCTCCTTTCCTAGTGCAGCAATTCAGTAAAGACTTGTCCCAGGCTTGGATTCACAGAGACTCCGCTGATATCTGGAGCCCTGTTAGCTTAAGGTCGCCTCTGCGGCCATGCTTACACCTTTTTGGTGCTGAGGCTATTTGAGGTGGTCTAAGCAATACCAACTCCACAGGGCTTGCTCAGATCTTCCCTGTTGTGCCAGCACAACACTGTACACAACTGCCTGGCAAACCAGATCCAGGAACTGTTCTGGCAGAGGAGCCATCACCTTTTCTCTTTGTGGGGTTACTCGTCTTCCAGCACAGCTCATTGCAAGGCTCCTGAGCAGCACTGTGCACCCTGGCTGGGCCTGGAAGGTGCTGGCTGTGCCTTCCAGATTTGAATCAGCTGATATAGAGGGAGTTGGGCAGCTGCCAGCACCACACCCTGTGTCGTGCCAGCACAGGCGAGTGCCCATCCGCCCGGGTTGCAACTCTGCAGCACTGCAAGCTGAGCTGCCATAGGCTGGCTTTTCCCACTCCTTCTGGCATGGGACCTAGACTTCTCCCTACACTGGCTGCTGACTCCTGGCTCTGCTCTCAGTCAGTTCATCATGATAAAATGGCAGAGGACAGATTGACAAAAGACAGCAAAGGGTTTTCTCTTGGGGTAGCACAAGAGAGCAACTCCTCACCCCACAGCTGAGACCAGGACCTGGCAAGGAGTGGGAATGGAGTCCCCCATTGGGGAGGGTACCCCAGCAGAAGCTCAGCCCATGGCAAGCCTGAGCAGCAAGCAGCCTGAGCTGGCCTTCAACCTGCTGAAATAAAGTGTTCTGTTTCCATCCTTGTCGGCTCTCTGAACTGGCTTTCCCCATGGCTACAAAACACTACATCTAGTGCAAAGAAATTAAATACGTGACTGAAGCAGGGGGGGACTAGGAGCACCACAGGCTACACTGCTGCCCCCCTCACATCTCAGGTCTCCAGCTGCTTGCTCTTGTCCAACAGCATCATTCAGCCAGGCCTGTGAGACACGGGGCAGGACAGATTTGGGATGGAGCAGAAGGGGCAGGGTTGGGCAGATGCACTTCTGGGTGTGAACTCTGTCCTCTGCCCTGCTGCTCCTTCCCTGTCCTCTGCCCCACTGCTCCCTCCCTTCCTGCAGGTGAGGTCCCATAGTAGACAGGGTGGCAACCCAGTGGCAGCCCTGGCTGGCAGGATAGGACACTGAAAATATCCAGTTAACTGAGACGAGGAACGAGCAAACGAGGAGGACATCGGGCTAATTGGTCTCTGTGGCTCCCTGCAGCCCAGGAGCGCCTGTGCCTGCAGCACTGTTGCCAGCGCCCTGGCATGGGATGGGGCCAGAGGGCTGACAGCCTGTTCTGGGACAAAGGGAGCAGCGGAAGTAATTCGAGTAATTAGTGGCATTTTTCCTTTCTCATGTCAATGTGAAACATGGAGGAGAAGCCTCTTACCGTGGGTACCAGCTGCCTGGATGCATCAGGAGCGTTCCCCCTGTGCGGGTGTCAGTAGCAGGCACTGCCCGGGGCAAAGGCTGTGGGAAGGTACACGTCCTGGTGGGACATCCCTCTGGCTGGCTTCAGTCCCCCTGGCAGGTGACTTTGCACATGCTCTGCATTGCAGCCCCAGACCCCAGGCGTGATCCCTGCCTTTGACCACCTACCCACACTTTCCCACACGGCCAGCGGTCTCCGGGAGCAGGTGACCGGGTACCCGCGGAATGCGGGGAGCTGCCGTGACCATGCGGAAAGCCTTTTCTCACGCCCGCTGATTACCTTCCCAAACACCGGCACTCCGGGCTTGCCCTTGAGAAGCAAACACTAATTTGAAGCCGCACCCTTTCCTGCCCTGGGGCTGCAGGGCGAGGGTATCCTCAACGTACGCCGTGTTCCCCACCGAAGGGTGTGGGACAGGAATCAGCCCTCGTAAAATCGCCCGGATTGAACCTGCTGCTCTCAGCCTGCCAAACTAAACAGAGCTGATGTAAAGCAAACAGCAGTGACAACAGCCTGGCTGCTGGCGAGGGCTGGGCAAGCAGCTGGTTTCCAGTTTGCTGGCCTCAGCAGATGGCGGCGGCGGGAACAGTCGCTGGGAGTTCCCACCCCGCAGGCACCCGGCGCAGCGGCCGAGGCCGGGGCGGCCCCGAGGTTCCCTCCTGTCCTGTCTGCCAGCAGCGCCTGCGCAACCCCCAGTGCAAAGACAGCTTTTGGGATTTCAGGGAGCCACCCAGACGGCCCTGGCACGGGGAAACCGGGAATGCCGGTGGGTGG
Source organism: Mohoua ochrocephala (assembly GCA_013398855.1). NCBI lineage: Eukaryota > Metazoa > Chordata > Aves > Passeriformes > Acanthizidae > Mohoua > Mohoua ochrocephala. The sequence goes on along the minus strand of VZTA01021753.1, from coordinate 272,133 downwards.
GTCCCTCCGCCAGCCGCTCTCTTCGTCGGGTGTTTCACCTAGAAGGGCTCTGGCCGCCACACGTTGTAGGGGAGGAAGCTGATGTCAGAGGGAAAGATGCCCGAAGGAACACCCAAAGGCCGGCTGCCGGGGAGGAAACGGTGCACCAGGAGCAGGGCTCTCTGGAGCAGCCCCTGCTGCCCCGGAACGCAGGGAGGAGCATTCCGTCTGGCTGGCCTCTGCTGGGCACCCCCGCTGCTGGTGACAGGAGCATGGATGGCACTGGGTGGTCTGCTGGGCAGTTTTGGCAGAGCAGGCTTTTCAGAGGATGCTGCTAGGAAAGGATGCTGAGGGATCAGGCCACTCTTTAAGAGATGGACCGGAAAGCACTGCAACATCTGTGGTTCACTTCTTAGTTTCTTTCCACTTGTTTCAAGGCTAAATTTCTCAGGTTTGTTGGACACACACTTCACATCCACACTCCACTCAGCAATCTGGATGATGGGCACAGCAGACCTGTGGCACATGTGCTGGGGGTGCTCAGCCAGTACCTGCAGCAGGGCAAGAGCTCATGCGCACTTCTCTCAGAGCAGTGCCTGCATAGTGGCCTCTGTGGCCCATCCATCCGTCCATCCGACCCTCCCAGCTCCGGGCTCTTCCTGCAGCTAGGCTGTTCGCACTGCCGGCCAGGCTCCTCAGTGCAGCGGGCTGCACCGCTAACCCCAGTTAAAAATAAATCCTCCTTCTCAGCGGCAATATTTTTAACCCTGGGCCCATCTCCCTTCTCAGGTTACCAGCCCGCGCCCTCCCGGCGCACGGCGGAGGGGCGCCCAGCAGCTACGAGCCGCCCGTGGGGCTGCCGGCCGGAGTGACCTCTGCTAACCCACAACCCACACCGGTGCCTTCTGCCCGTGGGGAATCCCGGGCTGCGGGGCTCCCCGGACCGGGCCCGGCCAAGGTGCCCCGCCGGCAGCCGCGTGGGCAGGAC
>VZTA01021753.1:245387-257818 GCA_013398855.1 Mohoua ochrocephala | reverse complement strand
GGACGGGCACCGGGGCGGGCGGGCGGCCGTGCTCCCCGGCAACGGCCCCGCGGCCGGGCGCACCGCTCCCTGCCTCGCCCCAGCCTGCCTCCTCGCAGGTGGTGCCCCCGGAGGGCTGCCGAGGCTACCGGGTCTCCGTTCCCCCTCCCTCCCCCGGCGCTCTCGTTCCCTTTGCGGGGTGAGGTATCGGGAGGAGGAATGGGGATTTCGCGCAGCCGAGTGCTGAGTCCCCGGCGAGTTCACACGTAACGGTTTGTAGCTCTCGCTGTCCCTAACTCGGCTTCCGGGGCATCACCCCTCCACCTGGAAAACTCCGTAGTCAGCTCTGAGCTGGAACAATTGATCCGTGATGAAAACCAAAGGCGATACAATTTGGGTTAACATAAAAAAACCAAAACAAACAAAACCCCCCAACACCTCGACCCCTCCCCATAATAAACAACTTTCTTCTATCTCCATTAAGTGGAAGAAAATAGTTACCTTTGTTTTTTTTTACTGCAGTTGCAGCACAGGAGCTGCCCTATGAACATGGCTGCAGGGTACCGGGTGACCGGGCACCTGTATCCCTGAACCTTGCTCTGCCGGCTCCCGTGCCATTTGTCTTTTTGTTACTTTTTTGTTACTATTTTGTTACAATAAATCTGATTCTACCGTTTTCTGTCAAAATAGAAGGGGAAGCCTGCCAAAAAAGTTACCAGAGCCAGTGGATAGTCAAAAATAAACGGATTATTCAGAGGAGATAAGGTTCTGGAGAAAAATTAAATTAGTATTTTGCTCTGTGTTCACTGTAGAGGAACTTAAGAATATTCAGAATATTCCTGTGCTTATACTTTATTTTGCGAAAAATTTATCAGAGGATACGTTTCAAGCTGAAGGCCTGTAGAAAAGGTAGTGAAACAAATGGCTAAAAAAAAGAGTATTGAACAAATGGACTGCATTATATTCATCCAAGAGTTCTAAGAGAAGTCAAGACTTAAGTAGCTGATCTGCTTACTAATGTTTTTTTGTGTAACATTGCATTTAGAAGGGCTTTGATAACAGAGAATGGGAAGATAGTTAGTAGGCCAATTTGAAAAAAAAAAAAACAGCCTGAAAAGTTCTGGAGAGCTGTTGAGCAATGAACCTGTTCTCTGTACCAGCCAAGTCAGGGAAAACTTTAAAGAGGTGAACAGGGAGAAAATGGTACCATGACAGCTGGCAGAGCCTTTCTAATGAGAAGTCCTGGCCTCACACACTGTTTGGAGTCCTGTGAGGGGTCAGCAAAGCACGTGGACGAGAGACACTCAGCTGCTGTTTTCTACCTGGGTTTCTAAAAACCATTCGACAAAATCTATGAGCAAAAGCTTCTGAAGAAACTGTGGAATAAGAGAAGTTTTCATGTGGATGGATGACCCTGCATTAAAGATAGGTCTCTGTAAGATGGAGCAAAACCATTTCTCAGTAGAATGAGTCAATATGCAAAGTTCCACAAGGATCTGAATCGGAGCCTGTGGACTGAGAGCAAAGGTAGTAAAATCTCACAATACAAAGTGAGTGGGTGGTACAATTCGGTGTACATACATGTAAAGTGTTTTAAATGGAAGGTAAACAATGCATTTCAATCACACAGAAACAGCCTAGAAGCTGATTTATCACTTGGGAACAAGACCTTGGCATAATAATTGCTCTGCGGAAACCTCAGCTCGAGGCTTGGTGAATGAGCGAATCGAGTGTTAGGAGGCGAGGAATAAGAGCAAGGGAATAAAAGCAGAGAGTGTCATTATGGCACGGGATAAATCCATGGTGTGCCAGTGCTTTGAATGTTGTGTACAGTTCTGATCTTCAGAAGGACATAGAGCACCGTAAGAGGCTCAGAGAAGTAGATAAATGTTAGGAGGCGTGGGACAGCTTCTAGGTCAGAAGCAGGTGAGTTAACCAGGGCTCTTCAGCTGCACAGACCCAAGTGAAGGGAGGTTTCTTTCAGTGTAAGAATGACATACAACAAGCGAAACTAGGGGAAACATGGAATAAAACCAAACTTGACAAGGTTGCTCATTCCATGTTGTGGGTACTTGTAGAAAACCTTTGTGCCTGATTTTGTGGATACTACAAGGGTTTGTTTTTTTTTTAAAAAAAAGTCCAGAATATGAACACAAGTAAAATCTAGTGAGGACTATTAAATACACAAATATTCCCTTTGTCTGTGCAAATCCCAATTTTGAAATTTCTGGGGCCTTAGGGAATACTGTGGTGAGGCAGCGCTACACACTGACCACTGACTTTGTCCTTACTGCTCTCTTCAAGTGGCTGCGGCCACGTAGTGTCAGAAGACTGTGGCTGATAACAGAGAAGGGCAAAAGCTGTGCTTGATTTAATCAAATGTGACTATTTCTCTGTGGGTTTGTGGGGATTTAGCTGAACTTTCGCTCTTTCCTGTGCTTCCATATTGTAATGGTGTTTGAAATTTGTTTAAATTACCAGACGATGTGATCTCATATGTCCGTGCACCTTATCTGTTCAGATCTTTTGCTGATAAGGTTGTTCTTTGGCGCTGCTTCCGGCAGCCTTTCCAGGCAGAGGTAGGCTGGTGACCCAGTGAGGTGCTGAAGTGAAACCAACACCACCCATTCTTCTCGTTGGGAAACAGCGGATGTTCACAAGGAACCTGGATATTATATCAACAGGATATCATGGGAAAACAAAAGAAGGCTGGAACTAGCATGTGGACAAAGTATCTTTATTATTTCCAATTAAGGAGCTCTTGTTCTGTGGTGTGGTGTCCTGTCCCCTGCCACTCCTCTGGCATCTTTAGTCTGCACAACAACAGATTTTCAGCTCTTCTTCACTGATTACATTTGAGCTCTGTTTTTATACAAATGTTTTGTAACTTGGTCTGTTGGCTATGGACAACCAGCTGCAACATTAAAGGAGTAATTTTAATTCTGATTGCATCGGATCTTCCACTTGGTAAGGATTGAGTGCTTTTTAAATAGCCCATCTTGAATCTTCTCATGCTAGGGAAGAAGGGAAGAGAAAGCAACTCATAATACAGTATTTATCTGGTTTTGTTTGCAAAATTAAATATTTCTCCTGAATAGGTAACAGTATTGCAAAGGCCAAAAAAGTAGCAGTGTTAGTCTTAAGGAATATAATCTGAAAGGTACATGGAATTCAGGTATTGCGAGGGTATTTGGGTTTTTAAGTGAAACATTATGTTGACACTGCTTTGAAGTATATTGGGTGCTTCGGCATGAGAGTGATGAAATTCCTGCTATGAGGCATTCGAACTCTAATTGTGGGAAAAATAACAGTTGCCAGGTAGAGAAGGACAAGCTCTGTTACAGCATTTAGGCATGTGGTATGGCAATTGAATTAAAATAGTAACGTAACCTAACGATGATGTGTCACTAACCTCGAGGACACCGGGGAAGATAAACCAAAGTAATTTGCTGTCATTACATAAGAACTGAGTACAAAGCCAAGAACGGGGTTTCGGCGCCGATAAGGATTTCACTGAAGACTTTCAAAGAATTCAGTTCTTCAAAGCTCAACTATTCATGGGACTCTCAGATCCTCCCATCCTCTTAGCCCTGCCTCCTCCGTGCTTTTTTCTGCTATTTGTCAGCAATTTCCAGGTGCCACAAGCTTGGGTTCCTTGGCTATGCCTGTGCTGCTAAATCAGAGGGTAGGAATCAAGCTTGGGCATTTGACTCCTGCTTTTCCATCGTGCTCTACTACACAGTAATAATTCTGGTCTCTGAAACAGCCTTGGCATGTACCAACCAGCAACCCTCAACATGATGGTTGGGTGTAGTTCAGAGGGTAGCATGTGTCCCATGAGCAGTGGGCAAGACTCTGTGAGACTGAACCTCCTCCACCCTACTGGAGTAGAGCATCCACAGCAATATCCCAGCAGGTTTCACACCGTCAAACACACCTCTGTGCTTTGGCATAGGACAAGTCCTTTAGCTTCAAGTTGTAAATCATCCCTCTGGGCTACAGCACAAGCTCTCTTTTATTAAAATCTGCGTGTTTGAAACAACGCTCCTGAAGTGATACTTACCGAAGACCACGTGTAGCTCGGAGGTGACCACTGGCCAGGTGCTGCACAGTGTGGATGTGGTGAGTGACTGCCCAGCCCTTCCACCACAGAACGGTTCCTGGCCCAGCTTCACTTGGCATCGTAGATGCCGCCTGTGTCAGGCTATAAACAAGCTCTGGCAGGTTAGAGGATTTACCTTGCTGTAAGGGTTGTGTAACACGTTCAGTGCTCCAAAAGGAATCCCGATGACTGCGGTGTTTGATAAATTATCTCCAAATCATCCTACATATGGGGAGGGATTTAAAGGAACATTAACGGATGTTTTTAACTGAGTGGCAGATACGTAGCTGTAATTGGTGGCAAACATGGTGAAATAACACACAAGGAAATATGTTATTCTACCTGGTTGTTTATTTTCAAAATCTTTGTTTCTGTCTGGGAGCTAAGTCAAGGGGCACAGCAAGGTGAAGGGATGGTTTCCACACTTTAAGAACCACGGAATAATAGTCACATGAGCGACATACCCCTCATCCCTCAGAAGGGATGATCCTGATTAGGAACACTTATTTGAGAAGTTTTATCCATACTCTACATACCTTTAGGTTCCGAGGGCAAATGCTTCACTGGATCTCAGTCTCAACACATTTAGTCAAGACCTAATGAAATTCCTTTTGTTGTCGCTGTAATCCTTATTGCAGAAAGGCACTGCAGGAACGCAAGACTCTTTCTCATTGCACCAGAATAGTATTGACATGGCTTCTTCATAAACCTGTCATATAATCATATGTCTTTAGCATAAGCCAAGATTTGCCAAGAAAGCTTTATCACTTCAGAATTGAAGGGGTTTTTTTTCATATCTTTTAGAACCTATAATTTGAGAAAGATTTTGTCGTGCAAGTATTTTCATGCCAAAAACAAATGCAACTTATTTGCTTATTACTTATAGAGTAGGTAAGGATGGTTCTGGAACCAATAAGATGGTTCTGGAATGGTGATACTTCTGTGTTTGTGGTAAAAGTGACGACCCATTCCATTTGCTGGATGTATGGAATAGAGCGTAACTCCATGCAGTCAAACCGAGCAAAATCTCTTTTTCCCAAATCATTTTATGACCAAAGTTGGCAATATTTTTCCACTCTGTGCCGCTTTGTCACTTGCTGTTGTATCATCAGACATTAACTGTGGCTGAAGGCCTAGGCTGTTGGGTGCATGTGAGAATGATTATCATAGCTAGCTGAAGGCACGTGTAGTAGCACAGGGAATGACCTCACAGCTTCCAACCTTGTAATAAATATAGCTTAATTGCTGGATATTGCATGACAACTCGTGCCCTGCAGGTGATCAGGCACAGAACGTGGTAAAGACCAGCTCTGACTCTTAAGCAAAGGTTTGTATTTCCTTTTAAGATATGCTACGCTCTGATATAATCATCTGTGTGTATGAGAACAAAAGTATTTATTATATAATGATTTCCACCCAAGGATCTTATGGGCACTAATGATTGAAGTGTTCTGTTCTAGTTTGCAGCTTACCATGATCCATTCAAAGCAGCATCTGAGCACTTTCCCATTAACCCCAAAAGTGACTAACACACAAGTATGTGGTTTGTTCCCCTCTCCTCTCCCCAGGGGATTTTGTGCTGCAGTGTGTTTGTGCTACAGGTGTAAGCAGCATACCTTGCAGTCTGAACAGGCAGGTACTGAAGAGTCCTTAGGGAGCTCAATCTCCAAATTTTGGAAAATTGTGTCCCTTGCAAAGGCCAATATTACATTATTGCAGAGAAGCTACAGTTACAGGATCTCTTAAGTCAATCTTCACGTGTGCTCCTGCTATCTTGTCTGCTCTCCTCCATGCCATTCTGTTTTATTCTTGGCTTCTACACCGTTACTTGTCTGACCTCTCAATTGAATGGTTCAGGAAGTTACACTGGCACAATAAATGTGTTTCTGTGGGAGAGTTAAGCTGCTCTGAATCCCCAGCCAAAGTTACTGCAGAACCAGTGGAGTGCTGTAGCTGACAGAACTGTATGAACTCCGGTGGAACAGCATATCCAGGACCTAATTGATTTGCCTAAGCTCAGTTTGGAGTGTTCACTCTCCAGAGCATGCACTGAAATCCTTATGTTTTACCCTGACAGTGGTCAAACACTGGAGCATGTTGCCTGGAGAGGCTGTAGAACCTCCAGCCTTGGAAGTAATCGAAACTTGACTGGCTGAGGCCCTGAGCCACCTGCTCTAACCGACCCTGCTTTGAGCAGGGATGGGAAAGGCAGCCTTCAGAGACCCCTTCCAACTTTTGCTGATGCACTGAGTGTATGAATGGCGGGATCGGTTGGGTCACGGAGAGCCGAGTAATGCCCTGGTGGTGTGTGAAAGCAGCTGAGCGGTAACACACAGGGTTTGCGGCAAGGAACTACTCCAGATGTACGAAATGTCTCTATGTATATGCATGAGCATCTCTAAGATCTGGATGACATGCTCTGACAGATCTAACTAGCAGTTTAAAATATTATCTTTGCTGTCTACAGGGTTGCTAGCTCTCCTGGGTGACAGCCTGTGCTGTACCCTTGCCCATGCCCAGAGCTATTAGCTAACCAGGTGACTGAGGAAAGGGGCTTGTGCAGAGCTCCCTGATGCCCAGAGACAAGGACTGATGTTCCCATTCTTCGTCTGCCTCCCCTGGAACCAGGGTGTTAACCCAGGTCAGGAGAGCAGGATGGAGACACTTAGATGGGAATGCCTGCAACCACCCCAGTCGTAGTCATCCACCCCAAAGTTAGACCCCTGAGGCAATACTTCTAAGCTCAGCCACCTCTAAACCCAGATTTTTGGGGTCCCAAGACATCCATTTGCTGGAGTTTCTTTTTGCCCCGTGTCTGATTTTCCATAGGTGTCATTTGCAGATAAAGTTCTACGGTTTAAATCAATGTGCTATAATTTATACCGGAACTGACAGCAGCGTGCAAATGTCTTTGTGGCCTTCATGCTCATTTGCCCTATCCTGAGCTGTAGCAAAGCTGACCAGTAAAACAGCCTGTGTCTCCTGGGTTTTGGCAGGTCCGTTGTCAGTGGAAGAGCCTTGATGCTACTTGGGATTTCATCATCCCGGTGCCTGGAGTCATGTGGTTATGTAAGAATTTAAATTTCGGTGTTTGTTAAGCATGTGTTTATATCTCGAGATCAAGGAGGAGAGTTAGGCAATATGAACCCTGCAGCACCAGACGCTTGAAGCAACAAGCAACGTCCAACGCTGACAGCAGCAATATCGGGAAGATCTCGGGAGCTCTGGGAATCAGGCTCGTGGGCTGGCACCCGTGGGCGCAGCCAGCCGGGCAGCCCCCTCCGCCCGACTCCCAGCTGTAGAAAACGCCCCCGACCTCTCCGTCCCTTGGCCGGGTCCCCGCGAGAGTCGCCACCCGCGCTCCCCGTCGTCTGCTCGGCTCTCGCGTCCCCGCTCCCCGCTCCCCGCCGGCGCTCCCGGCCGTGCCCCGGGCCCGGGGGGCGCATCCCACACTGCCCGTGCTTGGCCGGTGGCTGGCCGGGGCCCTTTCCCGCTTCCCTGGGCTGGGCATTCAGAACTTCGGCCCCGGGCGGTCCCGGCATGTGTCTGCAGCCTCGCAGGAATGCTGCTGGTCTGGTGGGTAAGTCTTCATTCCTCGCCTTTCACTGCTCCCTGCTGGTCTCGGGGAAGATGAGCACTGGGGGAGGAAAGCAGAAGCGACTAGTCCCAAAGGAGGAGTATTGAATCAGGGTGCTCTGACCCCAGAGGTCATCACTCCAGCCACCGGCTGAAAGCAGGTCCGACACGAGTGCGTTGCTCACTGTGTTGTCCAGTCGGATTTTGGATATCCCTGGGAATGGAGGTTCTACAACATTTCTGGGCAACTTGATCCAGTGTTTGATCAGTCTTACGGCAAACAATCAGGATCTTGGGGACCTGTTCTGAAGAGTTCGTATTTCCTCGCTGCTTTCCCAAACTTTTTGCAAATGCCAAACACTTTTTCAGTGAAGTGGCTCCTCAGCCAGGTGGCACTCAGTGCTGTTTTATGGAGTTATTCTCTCCCAGGTGACAGACTTTGCATTTGACTATTTTTTTTTCATGAAATTGTTATCAGCCATTCCTCCAGCCTATCTGGATTCCCCCAAGTGGTAGCACTGCTCTCTAAGCATGTCAGACACTACCCCTGATTTGGTGCTGTGCATTAATTTGCTGTCTGTAAGCTTTGTCACACCATTCCAGGATGTTATTAAGGGCATGACAGAGTACTGACCCTTAAGAGATGCCACTTGAGTCCACTGGTTGTCACTTGGGCATTGTGCTGCTGACTGACTTTGAGTGTGGTGATCCAGACAGTTTCCAACCCACCTCATTATTCATGAGGCAAATATCTGCCTATCTCACTAATTTGTCTCTAAGCTTAGTTTTTAGGGTAGGTGGCATTGAAAACTTAACTAAAGTCAATTATTGGCTCAATCAGAACCAAAGAGCTGATGCTCCATCCCCAGTGCAGCAGCCTGCTTTGCCAGGACCCTCTCGTCCTCTCCACACCACCTCTTTCCCAGTCACTCACCTGATCCCACCTCCCATCTGCACTGGCACTGCTCTCAGGCTGCCCTCCTTCCTCTCACCCATCTGCTTTCCCACGACTGCCCAGCCTCACAAGGGTGCTTCCAGGGGCAGGACCAAGCAGGCAGGTAGACTTTTCATGGAATGGACAGGCTGCTGATATATGGCCAGACCTGCTCTCAGAGTCCTTTGCCTTGCTGTGTATCTGCTGTGCAGTCTGATAATTGAAACACCTTTTGATGAAATCTTGTTCTTAATCCTCTCAAATACGTACATGAGCTGATATTGAGTCTAGTTCATCTAATGAAGCTTTGGATAGAGTGTTCCTGTAAACACCATACAGACCAGGGGCCTGGCAACCTCTTATCAGATTTTGCCCTAGGAAATAGTAAAAAGAGAGACTGTAAAGTGGGATCTGGCAGGGACTGTGAGGCTGGGATCTGGCACTTGTGAGAAGTGCTGAAGACTAAAGCACACCACACAAGGGGCTTGGACTACTGCAGGCTGTGCTAGTCAGGGGAAGAGCCTTGCTTTTGTTTATTTTACTGTTTTTTGACTCTTTGAGCTGTGTTCCGCAGGAAGGACTTAGGGAGATCACAGGTTAAGCCTATCTTGGGCCACTGAGAGAGCTCAATACTGAACAGTTGACAGAGACTAGATCCCAGAAGGGGTGTCTTGCTGTAATTGCTGTGCTGGATCTTCAGGTGGCACTGAGGCTGGCAGGAGGCTGCTGAGCTTCTTGGATTCAAACATTGTGTTGCGAGTCTAAGTTCTGGGTCTTTTCTAAAGGAAGTAAAAATGTAGGAAAATACATCCCTGGTGAAAGGTACCTCAAAACTTTCTGCACTGCTATTAAATTACTTACGTCCTTGCAAAATGGATAGCAAGAAAAAAGCTTTGTCAACATATGACACATTACATTTTTTGCTGATCTTTTGAGCCCAGGAAATCCCAGAAATCCCTGTGTGGTGAGAAGGGAAGTTGGGATTAAGACTTGGATAAGAGTTTAGGTGAAGTGCACAGTAGAGCAGTAGCACTGCAACCAGTTCTCAAAAGTTCTTCACTCCTGGCACAGTGGAGGAGGAGAGACAAGTTAGAAGACCTCTGAACTCAGCACTGACCTGTTGCTGCTGCTATCTCTGATGGCCAGAACTTTTACATGGTTGAAGAGTGGGCAGGGGACAGATGCTGAGGGCAATTTGGAAGTGGCTGTGGACAGCTGAGGAGGTGAGGCACCCCGAAGCAGTGTTACAGACATGCCAGGTGCAGGATTGGAAGAGTAGCTTCCTGAACCTGTAAAGGTCTGTCCAAACACAACTGACATCAACATGATAGGTACAATGGTGCTTTGTTGGCTCTGCAATTTCTGAGGCAGTTCCAGAAATAGTCATGCTTCTAGGAGTTTTTCTTTTCTTGCTCTCATCTAGGAAGCATCTACAGGTTTAAGCTAATCTGATCTCTTGACTTCCCTCGTACCTAACAATCTGCCATGTCCAGCTGCTCACCATGCCAAACCAGAGAACTAACCCTCAGTAGTTTGAGATACAATCCCTTTGTTGCGCTCGTTTGGGTTGATTGGCCGTCGTGTCCTGTCACCAGAGAGGCCCATGGAGGTCTCTCTTCAAAAACAACATAACCACTTTCATTATTTTATTTTCTCACCAAGGACCATCTTTCTTCACCCCTACCTGCTGACATTCCGCATGTTGATGGCAGAGCAGAGTGAGCTCTGGTCATTGCAGCCAGACAACCATTGCAGCAGTGCAATAGAAATTGCCACTGCTATGCTTGTAGTAGTGGGTAATTATCCGGCTTGGAGAGGAAACAGTTTGTTAGCACTTGTTCAGCGACCGAGTCCCACCCGTCTTACAAACTCCACTCTGTTCTCAAGTCCTTCAGAACAAAAATGGAGGCACAGTGAAATGTACAGGCAGCAACAAATGCTGCCTCTTGTTCTGTTGGTGCTGGGAGTGGGGGCATTTTGCTGTGCTGAGTTTCCTGGTGAGGGTAATAGTCCTTGAGAAATTGACTTCCTCTCCTGAGGAATGTCAGGCGTATTCCTGACCTTCCCTGTGGGAACCCTGCCATCGGAGTTGCCGAGCTATGTGTGCAGAATTACCCCAGTGACCCTGAAGGAGCTGGCTTTGCTGAGCAGGCTTAATAGCTGCAGTACCTGAGGAGCCTCCTCTGTTTGCTGAGCCTGACACAAAGGTCCTTCTGCTCCTGCTAATGGCCTCTGCCCAAATCCCTCTGCATGAGCTAGCTCCTGTCAGAGCTGGAGAGGCTGGGTGAGTCCAGCCAGGTGTTTGGCTAATGCTTTACAAGGACCAAGCTTTTCCTTTGCTTCCCTCAACCCCACAAACCTTCTGCTGACAGGCAAGATATTAAAATAAAGGCTGTGTGGCCCTTATTGATTCTACCCAAGGCTTTTCTTTTTTTTTTTTTTTCCCTGTGGAAGCCTGACACGCAAAGTCTTGCACTGCGCCTTTCAAATCAGGCTCTGGATCAAGTCTTGCAAAGATTGAGTGCAGCTGCAAGATTGCTGGAGGGGTTTTTATCCTCACATCAGATGGAGCTGGGGCAAAAAAAAAAAAGCCAAACCAAAACAAGGGTAAATCACAGAGCCAGCAACTTTCTTGGCATCTCTGGGATCGTGGCTCCTCCTGCCCCTCCGGCCTTCAGAAATGTACTCGGCAGAGCTGCCCGCATAGAAAAACAAATGCTTCCCAAACCAAAACAGAGTTGGGTGTTGGTAGTGAATGGGCCAACACTGCGTGCTGGCGTCATCTCTGCCCACTGCCAGCACGTTGTCATAGGAACAGCTGGATTATTTTACAATCCAGCTGTGGAGCCAATTCTCCAAAGGAGTAGCCTGGAGGGAGGAGAGAGGGGCAGGCAGAAGGCAGCACTGCTGTATTTTCTGGTAACTGGAGGGAGGAGGATTATTAATGGAGACAGGGAGGGAAGGATTACCACTGAGTGCCATCTATCACAGCCTGAAACCGCAACTAGTCATTTCCAGATAACTGACTGCTGTTAGCTGCATCTGGGAATTACAGGCTGCCCTGTGGGAGAAGGGTGGTGAGGAAAACAGCAAGTCTTTTTGTGTTGAGGCTGATAATGTGTCTCACAGTATGCTGTCCTGCAGAGACCGTGACTTGCCAGCTGTGGGAAGTGTCATGCACCTGTACAGGTTCCCACCACCCCAGAAATTTGTAGGTGATCAATTAATGGGTGTTAGCTTACCACAAAAACGATTCCTCACTGTTTCCCTTGCCCTCTTTGCAATGTTTGTTGCCCCCTTTCCTTTCTGGAATCTCCTTGGATCCTATTCTGAGGCTGCAGAACACTGAGGGCATTGTAGGTGCCTAAGTGGAGGTTAGTCTTTGTGCTGGTGAAGGTTGTCATACCAAAGTGAACACGCTTGGTCCGACGGCAGGATGTTTGCTCTTCAAGTGAATTCCAGGCCTTGTGGTTTAGCAAATCACACTGGTTTGGGGCTTGATCAGTACCCACAATGAAGATTTGACGACAAAAGCTAGGAACCTGCAGCGGCTGGAAGTACAAAGCCCTTTGCTCTGATACAGCTGGGGCTGCTACTCTTCTGAAAGGGGAATCCAGGCAGAAGGAATTTGCCTGCCCGCAGAGGGCTCCTGGCCCAGGGAGAAGTGAGGGGAGGCAGGGAGGCTGGGCTGGAGGCGATGGCGTTAACAGGTCACTGCTGTGCCGTGTCCAGGGCACGCTCGTGGCGCCTGAAACGAGCCGCCCGCCGTCCCGCGGTATCCCGTTCCAGCGCTGGAGGCGGCGCGGCGGCGGCGGGGGCCGCGGTGGCGCTGCGGGCGGC
>VZTA01021753.1:231054-244546 GCA_013398855.1 Mohoua ochrocephala | reverse complement strand
GTCAAATTTTGGGCCCCTCACAACAGGAAAGACACTGAGGTGCTGGAGAGTGTCCAGAGAAAGGCAGTGGAGTTGATGAAGAGTCTGGAGCACAAATCCTCTGAGGAGCACCTGAGGGAGCTGGGGTTGCTTAGCCTGGAGAAAAGGAGGCTCGAGGGAGACCTTTTTGCTCTCTACAACTACCTGAAAGGAGGTCGTAGTGAGCTGGGGGTCAGTCTCCTCTCCCAAGTAACAAGCGACAGGACAAGAGGAAACAACCTCAAGTTCCACCGTGGGAGATTTAGATTGGGTATTAGGAAAATTTCTTCACTGAAAAGGTTGTCAAGCATTGGAACAGGCTGCTTAGGGAAATGTTGGAGTCACCATCTCTGGAGGTATTTATAAGACATGTAGATGTGGTTTTTAGAGACACGGTTTAATGGTGGACTTGGCAGTGCTGGGTTTATAGTTGGACTCGGTGATCTTAGGGGTCTTTTCCAGCCTAAACAATTCTGATTCTCACATGCAGTTTTTGCCAGCGCTGGAAGGGCAGGTCCAATTTTATTCCTTGATTTTGAAGTGATGAGTGTGTGAAAGATAAGAACCACAGAATGCCAGTGAGCTCAGAAGACTCTCATGCAGTGATTTTGCCCTTTGTCAGAGCTCAGAAAAGATACTGAGCCTTTTTCCGTACTTCACTTGGCATTTTTGTTTATCTCATGTATGGGTTGCTGCTGTGTGTGCAGACTAGGGTCTAGGAGAGATTTGAAAGGGCAATACATGTCCTGTACCTTATTGGTTCTTAACATTTTAATTAAATACAAGTCAGATCTGCAAAGAAATATTTTAGGCACTGTGGTACCTTCTTCCATCCCTCTTTTCTCCATTCTTCTGGCTCCTCCCAGTGGTCTCTGTTGACCCTGCTAGTGAAGACTTGCAGTCCCCTTTAGGGTAGGACCTTGAGTACTCACATCCAGCCTAGTTTTCAGCATGTGTGCTTCTTTACCAACACGTCTCCAAACTTGTGAGAGGAGCTCCAGTGAAAACTGGCAGATTTAAATTATTTTCAGGATTTGGGCTTACTAGTGAAGACACCTGTTTGAAGAAAACTACTTCTGGGCTCTTTCAGTAGTGCAGTCCTGGACCTGGCCCCTGTTCTAAAGGAGTTATTTGCAGATGAAAATAGCAGTAGAGAAGAGGTCAGGGTTTGGCCCATAAAATATAAAAAGAAAATGCTTTGTGTGGTATCTAAGCTGCCACTCTAGTTAACTGCCACTCCACATTTTTGAGGAGGTAGAGAGATTCCTCTTTTCTCATTTTATTTTTGGTCTCTACTGCTTTGGGGACACGTTTAAGGAGGCAAACTGCAGGCAGTGACTAATGAAGTGTCTCAGATGTCTTTCCATGATAAGACAGCCACCAGTGTGGAAAATACTGCACTTCTTCTGAGGGGAATTTTGTCTCTTGCTTTCTGCTATAAGGAACCCACTTTCTTGTTCTTCTTTATTTTAGGCTTCAGCAGAGAAGGAAGATTTAGGGGGTTTTAGGCAAGTCAGAAGGACCTTTTTTTTTAGAGCTTCAGCAGCTTCTCATCACTGCCATGCTCAGGCAGACTTTCTTTCCAAGTTACCCCCAGTCTCAGCTGTTCCACATTTACCTGGCCTCGTCTCCCGTGCAGCCTGTCACCCTGGCGCTGTGCCATCACTTGGGAAGACCTGCCAGCTGTGTGTGGCTGCTGTGGATCATCTCTTGAGCTGAGGGATTTGCCCAGAGCAGCGACACAGGTCCATGCAGTGCAGCAACAGCAGTGGCAGCCCCGAGCCCGCTGATGCACAGATAGGAGGCTGTTTCCAGTGCCTGGATCAGCTCTTGTGATGCCTGTCATGAGGGCAGCAATTGCTGCTCCCTGAATTTTGCGTGGATGCAATGTAGGATCTCTGGTTGCTTGTGATATGGCTGCATGGAGCTTTTATTTTTCAAAAGGTTGGTGTTGATAGGTCTGTCCATCAGCAGAAGTTACTGAAGATGAGACATGGAAGCTGGGGCAGAATATGGGAAGGAAGCAGAGAGAAGCAATTAAACTTGCTACAGGGTAATTGTGGGAGGGAAGGGGAGGTGGGACATTGGCTTTTATGGGAAGTTATTAGTGTGGGTCCAGGGAGGAGTAGGTAGCTGAGAATTGTCCTGTGGAGTTACTTGATCCATGTTGGCACTTTGAGGGTGCCATGTGGTGGAACCCAGCTCTGCTCCAGGAGCTCCCCAGCAATTATAGGTCCCTAGTAAGGTGAACTGAGACCTTTAAAGTGCAGCAACGTTCAGCACCCCGGCTGCTGTGCCACTGCTCCTGCCAGTGCTGCTGGTGATGGCAGGGTGGGAAACATGCAGCAGTTAGAGCATGCTGCTGCCCAGCTCCTTCTGGGTTTCAGGTTCTTTCTCTTCTTAAATGGTCCTGTGTGATGCACTCATGGCCAGCGATGGATCCTGTGCTTAATGCTGCATCTCCAGAAAAGAAGCAGTTCAGCACTGAACCAGTGCTTAGCTGCACTCTCAGGCAGAAATGCCCTCACAAAAATGAGTTTCAGGTGCTCCAGTGCATTGTTTGACATGGGGTTTCCCAGACTCCTGTGTTTGAGACTCTCTTGTAAGGAGTCCAAATGGTTTTTTTGGAAAGGGTCGTTAACAGACAGTTCTGCAGAGCCCCTGAATGTGTTTGTTGTCTTGAACTGCAAACACAGATAGGTGTGATGTTGCTGGGTCTTGGCATTTGGTACCCTCCCAAGCATCAAGTATACCACTGAGCTTCGAGTAGTAAGGCATTAAAAAATAATAATGTATCATGTCAGAGTTGATTCCTCTTCCTCTGACTCCAAGAGTTTTTCTGCTTGCAGGCTTTTCAGTTTCTTAAGATAAATTTCAGGCTTTTGGTTTTGTTTTGGGTTTGTTTTTTTTTTTTTTTTTTTGGTAAGGAAACATGATCAGGTCAGTTTTGACCCTCTAGTGTAGGCTTTAGCTAGTAGGAAACTTACTGGAATCACTTGATGATAAAAAATAAGTGATCAAGTGAAGACTTTTTCCAGAAAAAATCAAACATGCCTTTGCTCATCATGCTTACAATCTTGGTATTGCAACCATGAAATCCTGTAAAGGAGAAAGGCTTAAAAGTATGGACAAATACGAAATTAATTAGCTCAGTGTCATTGTCCAAGCTGAATGAAGTGCTGAAAGAAAATACACATTCACAGCCAAACACAGCATGGATCTAAACAAATTCTTTTAGCTTTAGTAATAATCTATAGGGCTTCCTTACTAAACTAATGACTGGAGAGTTTTTTATTTTAGAGCTGGGTTTGTACTCTGACGCCATCACCACTGAAGCTGCGCAGTTCAGCGCGGACCTGCTCTCGCCACAGAGGTCCAGCCAGACTCTCTCTCTCTCTCCTGTCAAAGTGTTTCCTTTTGCAGGCAATCGTGGTAGCTGCATGTGTCCACTAAACATGCAGCTGCACACATAGTTTTTGATTTGGACTCCTGCCTTTTAGGAGATCAGGCCATGAGTGACTATGATTTTTAAATTTGCTTTGGAACTAGTACAATCCCTGAGTGTGCCTTCATTTCCAGAAGTTGCTGGTCAATGGATTTGTCTTTAGATAAAGAAATTTCTATCCTCTGGCCTGGGTGGAACTTGTCAGCTGCAGGAAGGATTGTAGCTGCAGTTATGTGTGCTGTGAAATTCCCAAGATTCCCATCACCACCCTCATTTAAACATCCCCCAGCCCTGCTATAAACAAGTGAGAGACACTCACCCTGCACCCTGGCTGTGAGCCAGGGGTATCGGAGCTCTGGCTGGAGACAGAAGGGGAGAACAGAAAATAGTGTCAACTTGTGAATCATCTCAGTGAGGATCGACACCCACCATCAGCAAAACCAGAGGAACCTGGGGTTGCTGCTTAATAAGCAGTTTGTTTCTTGTCCAGGTTACAATGTGTAAGTGAGCTGGAAAGGCAGCGGAGCACCACTGGCAGGCAGCTGCCCGTGCTTCATGCACAAAGGGCACCTTCTTGGCCTGTCCTGTTGCAGCAAGATACCTGTAGGGCTGTGGATACAGTGTATGAGGCTCTTGGCTGGTTTTGGATGGTTTCCTAAGGTGACAAAGTTTATGCAATCATGCTGTTTACCATGGGGCCCTTCTGGCAACTTTTGAGCACGTGGAAGAGTTTCAGCCGAATTTGAGAAAGAACAGAAATTCCAAAGATTGTTACATTTTCTACAGGTTTTGTGAGGTTCTACAGGTGGACAGAGGAATTAGGCCTGGTTCAGTGCCATGCCATGGAAGAGACATGGAGAGTGCAGCTGGTTTGGAGCCTGGCCTGGCAGCTGTGTCCAGGGATGTAGAGGCACCCTGTACATGCAGCGAGTGTGTGTTGGTATCAGAGCCAGCACACACATGCATCAGAACCAGCCAGAACAGGGGATGGGAGAGGTGGGAAGGTGCAGGATCAGTGCTGTGTGGGAGAGGCGTACAAAGGCAGAGGACACCAATGTGGAAATTGGCTCACCTGCTGTTTTCTTCTGTTCCAAGATCCTTATCTAGACTGGCTTGAGCTTCTTAATTCTGGAAAGAAATCTTGACAGTCTGTGCTCACGAGTGAAGATTTAGATACACCTCTCTGTAGCTTCATGTGCTTGAGTATGAGACTCACTTGGTTGGCTGCATTTTCTAAGCTCCTCTTTAATGAGGCTTGAAGCTTGAAAGCAGTGCCTCCATCCTGAGGGACTTTGCAGGGATTTAGGGGCAACCTATGAGGCTTGAAGCTTGAAAGCAGTGCCTCCATCCTGAGGGACTTTGCAGGGATTTAGGGGCAACCTATCAGCTCTTGGCAAGTTTTCAAAGTGGCATGGCTTCTTTTTGTGGGAAGTCTTCACTGCCTGGTCTATATATGTTGTCCCCTTGCATCAGGTTTATGGGTCAACAAAGACTAGGGGGGTGCTACATAGCAGCTGAAGTTTCCCTTGGGTACTGCTTGTGCAGAAACTTCATGGCCCCACAGCCTTATGTTTGTTTGCTTTTTTTTTTTTTGCTTTTTTTTGGGCATAAACAGCCTCATACCCAAGCAGGAACCATAGTTTTTGCCTTATGGAGCACTTTACCACGTTACTCTGGGAGGGCTGTAGCCGCAAGGTGATCTGCCATACAGCTGTTGCCAGTGGATCCTTGAGATTATTTGCCTTCCTTGAGAGTTCCTCCTTCATCTGTGCCACACTGCAGTGCGTGCCATCTGAGCTGATTTGCTGGGTTGACCGCGTGCTCTGTGACTCTGGGGTCACCTTGACTGGCCACCCTCCTCTCCCTTTGGATCTGGAGCGCGTGGCCCCTTGTCTGTGGTTTGAGGGCGCAGGCAGCCCCTTCTGATTGCCGTGCTCCCTGCTTCCGCAAGGTTATACAAGGAAAGCTGAAACTTTCTTGCCAGAGGCAGGGGAGCAAATTCAGTCTCTGGCAGACCTGGAACAATGAACAGCTTGGAGAAGGTGTGCTTCCAGGACACATGCCAGCACTGAACCAGCACCCGTGGCAGGTTTACAGAAATGCCACGGGCAAAACGAGAGCTCTGGCAATTCACAGGCTCCCCAGGTTTGACAGGCAATCATCCAGCCTCACCTCTTGTATAAGACTGGCCCCTTCATTTCAAGTAGTTACCTCTGTCCCACACGCAATAATATGGGCTCGCCAGCAGCGCTTTTGGGAGGTTAACCAGCCTCAGTGCAGAATCCAATGGAGACAGGGGATCTGCCGTGTGCACGGCTTGGTCAGCCACACTCCACAGAACAGGGTTTTATTTCTAATCAGAGCTTGCCTGGTAATGGCATCCGGCTGTGGTTCCCGTTCTTCCTTTCTTCAGGAGATTAAAGACTTTTTGAGTGCTCCATGTTTGCTCCCTGGGATTACAGTGGAATAAAGACACTTTCTTCTGTTCAAGACGCTAAACAGGCTGAGCTTACTGTGGGGCAAATAGTGCAGCCATTGCAGTCTCTCTTCCTCCTCCATTCCCCAGTGGTCAACATCCCTTTTAAAGTAGGGAAGTGATGCTTTTGCCAGTGCTGTACACTGGCATCATGTACTTTCCTTTACCCCTACCCACCATGTTCTTCTCTGACTGTCTGCTGTGAGGACTCAGGCTGGATTTTAACCCATATTCCCAATGGGAAGTGCATGGAGCTATTTCGTATGATGCAAAGTGCATGTTGAATCAGACAGGGACAAAACCAGCAGTAACATAAAATCTCTTCTGAGTTGTAAGGGCCAAAAGGAATTAATCACTGTTGGGAAACAGGCCCTCTCATCTACACAGAGGGTGGGAGAGAGAGAAAAGGAAGTGCCTTAGAATGGAGAAAGGAAAGAAAGGTCCTTGCAGTGTCCCTGTCAGTACTAAAATAAATCTCTGAAGAGAGAGAGAGAGGGGGGAAACAACAGCAGCAGAAAGCTGCCAGAGAGATGGAAGAGCAGAGCCTTAGGAGCAGATCTCTTCCTGGTGAAAGGCTGCCAGCTCTGGACCTTTGTGGTTAGTTTGCTTTGGTGAACCCAGTAACTGCTGCTAGCATGCACTTGTCTTTCTCATCCGTGGACTGCTTGCTAAATGGGCAGAGTGGTGATACTGAGGGCAATATCCTAGCAGGAATGTAGCTGAGCCATTGGATCAAATACTGGATTTGAACTAAACCAGTCTTGTTTTGGAGCAACTAAAGTGTCTAGTGGGCTGGAAAAAACTCTAGGGAACCTTGACTAAGGTTGCTAGAGAGCAATGTAGCAGAGAGTTTCCATCCAAAAAGGATCCAGGCAACATGTCCTTACAGTAAACAGAAGAAAGCCTTGCAATTCTGTGATCCTTAAGCATAAGGGGGAGTAGATGAGGCTGCTGGGAGCAGGCTGACAGCCCTGGGATGTTTTATACTGACAGAGCACATCTGTAGAGCAGAGCTGCTAGGCTGTCATGCAAACCCACCGGGGGACCATTTCACACATCAAGCACATGCTGTCTGCAACTCTGGGGCTCCTCACACCTTCCTGGGCGTGACTGCAGGCAGGGAAGCGGCTCAAATCATCGGCATCATTAGCAGCAAATCTGACATCTGCGCTGGCCGGTGGAACAGCCCAGGCATTTGGTTTGTTTATTTTTCTTCTGCCTTTGGCACTTTTTCTCTCTGCAGAAGGCGCCCTGAGTGCGTTGCTAACACACTGCTTGGGGTAAGCACTAAACGAAACCTCCACTATTTTGAGGAACCCAGCTCAGGCATTTTTTTAAACGACTGCTGGGTTTTTTTTGTGATTCTTGGACAAATTGAAACTAAAACCTCTTCGCTGACACATTGTTTTTGTCTGTCATGCTGGTAGGCTGCTCTGTGGCTGCGAATCTCCACAATAACCAGATTCTGCTCTCACTTGGCCTAACGTGACACTCTGGACTAATTTCATTAACGTCAGTGGAGACATTTCCTCTTTATGCTGGTGCAGAGCTAGTTTGGACATGAGCACCACCGTACCTAGAGGAGAGCTACAACTATCAAGATCTGTGCAACAGGGGTGAACTTGCTGGAATGCAGAACGTGAGCACATAACTGCTGGGGACTAGAAAGAGCTGCTCTCCTCCTCTCCAGCTTGCAAATACCTTTGCCAAGAGCAGGTTTTCAACTGGGAGCTGTTGATTTCCCCAGGACTTGCTCTGCAGCACTAGGGAAACAGACCTTTGCATTGACCTTTGCCTGGTTGGAGATATCCTTGGGAGACACCTGCTCTCCTCCTTCTTCTTCCTACTTCCAAACCTACCTGTCAGCATCCTGGTGCCTGGCATCATGAGCCGCTTGCTTTCTTGGTCTTAAAAACAATGGGACTCAGAATGTTAGGCTCTGTGGAGCAATTAGAGTCTATTTATAGCTGAGCTGCTTTTGAGGGCAGTTGAGTGGGTATAGGTACAGTGTCCAGGGATGAGATCTTGGAGGCTTGTGACCGCTAAGATGCTGAGCAGAGGTCTGGTGAGTCTGGCAGCGGGGTTCACTGGTCCCTCTGGGGGTGTTGCAGGGAGGGGGCTGGGGTGGGTGTAGCTGGTGATATGTATAAGCAGCCAGAACCTGGTGTTGTAATGTCTGAGACGCTCTGAGTTTGGAAAAGGCCCCGATGATATCACCCTGCAGAACTGTTAATAATGCAGGAAAGGAAACGTTCACAACTCCTTTCCAGATCTTTAATGGAGAGGAATTAATACTCCCTCTTCCTATGCCCATCGCGCTGTTTGGAAATGGCTTTCTCTCACCACCAGCCATCAAAAGGGACGGTTCTTTCCCTTTTTTTTCTTCTCTTTGCTGTTGCAATCTCCCTACCACGTGTAGCAGTGAGTGTTGAGGGCAAAGAGTGTGAGAGCAGTGGCTCTTCTGCATGAGCTCCCTGCAAGGACACTGAACTCTGCATACCATCCTTCAGTTTTGCTTAATCCACTTCCAGAAGAGATAAACAAGCAATGGTGCTTTTAGTGCTGCCACAGATTATGCAAAAAAGAGATTTAATTCTGCAGGAGCTCTCCCGTGCTACTTCTCCTTTGCGGCTCCTCTGTCTCTGCAGTTCTCCCTACCCCACAGCAACCCAACATGACCACCAGCCCTCGTCAGAGCCCCTTCCAAATCCTGCAACGGAGACCTGCTCGACTGCAAGACATTCCTTGTTCATTGCAGCTGTGGCCTGCTGCTTAAGAAAGCATCTCTTTCTTGGAAGTGGGGAGTGATAGCTACCGTGCAGAGATTGTTTAGTTGCTCTCAGCTCTGCTTTCTTATCATGATCCACCCATTGTCACAGGATCCTCGGGAGAGTGGGAAGTAGATGGCCAAAGCTAGAGCCAGTTAATGTGAACTAAGTGAGCAGTACTCCACGTGGCACAAGGAGCATGAAGAATGATGTCAACCAGTGACTGCATGAACTAGGCGATTATCTCTGTGATTTTTCTCAACCAAAATGTGAAGAAGAACTGAATGCAGTAAGACTTACAGACTGACTGGGCTGGTGTGTCGTACTGAGAACAAGTGAAAATAAGGCCTGCTAATCTGCTTTGCTGGGGGAGCTTTCTCTTGTAGCCAGCTGCTCATTGCCAATGCACAGAGACTTGCTTTCCTGCTTCCCTAGTGCATGGGCTGGTCTTCCTTCTGCCATCTGTGATGGATGAGATCAGCGTGGAGCTCCCGCCCTCCCGCATGCAAGAGAGCCGAAGTCGTGGGCGATTTGAGACGGGGGCAAAGCAGGTAACAACCGCGGCTTTCACAAAACTTCGTGTGCTGTCCATTCCAGCACGGACACTTGCCTGCAGGCTGGCTGAAAAAGGACTCTGATAATTTGTTTGTGCTTGTGAGCAGCAGCTTGTAGCAAGCATGGTCCTACCCTTTATGGAAACAGAAAGATAAGAGATGGAATCGATTCTCTAATGACTTTCACTAATTTTTGGAGTGCAGCCCAAAGGACAGCAGTGGGGAGCCAGTCAGGCAGGGGGTCTGTGTTACGTTAGGGTTGTGAGAAAGGCCAGTGTGATTTTCCTCTTGAGGAGGGGAGTCAGGATCTCTCTTGAACAGTTTACCAAATATTGTGATCTGAACTGGGGGCAATTGGAGGTGTTGACAGACGGGGGAGATAAATTGAACATAATGCTAACCAGTTTAGCCAAAAGATGACATAGGTGGGGGAAGCATTGCTGTCTCCAAACATCTGTGAGGAGATGGGGACTGCGTTAGCAAAAGGGGAAAATTCAGCATCAGGAAAGTACTTCCTAGAAGTGAACTGTGTCTCCCCAGGGAGGGGGTGGGAGTCCCATATCTGGCGAGATGGAAACAGCGATAATAACGAATCTGATTACTTGCTATGTAATGATAACAAATAATGTAAAATGAGTCTTGATAAAGAGCTAGAGTTGTCTGATAGCAACCAAATGCACAACCCAGGGGTGAGCAGGGTGGGACTTGGCAGGTGGCTGATGCTGACAAGGGTGCACCTGGGAGTTCTGCTGACTTCCTTGAGCCACAAAGCCTGTATTTAGGTTTTTGTTCACTCGATACTTCAGAGCAGAGATAAGTTCAGTTCCTGGCCCTTTCTCTGAGGTTTTTCATTTGAAGGAGAAGTCTGGTACAGCAGTGATCAGTTTGTGCTTTATTTGCTGGCAGTGGGATCCCAGAGACCTGCCCCCACCAGCCTGATTCATTCACATGCTGTTTGGAGTGGAAGGATCTCCCAGCAAAGAATGCAGAAAGGCAAATGTATATTTTGGTTGGGGACTGTTCTATGATAGAGCCAAGGGCTGGAGTGGGGTCTTAAATGGACAATCACATCCAGGACTATGTGAGAATCATCTCCTCTGAGATGTGGCCAAGACCCTAGACACCCTGGCCAAGGGAGCCCCGCCTACAGAGCAGGCAGAGCTGTAGATGAGAAGAGCGACTTGGTCTATGGACCCAAGTGAGCCCCAGACACCCAGATTACAGGGCCAAGCCCCCAGCTTTCTCTGCAGCTCGTTTCTTGGAAACAGACTAGCAACAATCTCCTATTTATACACCACTCAAAAAGATGGGGTTAAGGCCACTGTTTTGGGCCTTTTGGTTTTGGTGACTGATGAGCCCTTGATTTGCTTTGGTAACCCAGGAGGAAGATGGCAGCATTTCATTTTGTTGCCACACTTACACCCTTGGTTTTGTTTAGCATGAATTATAGTGTCAGCCCTGGAGTGTTAAAATGTGAAAGGGGAATGCCCTTCACCTGCACCCTTACCCAGTTGGTCTGCTGATGATTATGCCCTAAACAGTAATCATAAGATAAGAGGAAAATTATGACCGAGGAGGTGCTGGGAGAACTGCGCCACTCCTGTGCATCACCTGCCCCACGAGTGGAAGAGGAAATGGGTGACTCAGGGCCTGGGAGCACAGCTGGGGCAGTTGTCTTACAGGGCCCCGTTTGAGAGTGGCTGAATGCTCTCCATGGGGCTCAGTCCCTGTCCACGACAAGCTTTGTGAGGGCTGAAGGAGAGGAGTTTCCAGCCCTGCCTTACGGCAGCCCCGCAGCACAAAAATGTCCAACCAGAGGCACTCAACTGTGCAAATGTGAGGCACAGGCAAACATGGGGAAAAGAAGACAGAAGATGGGCTGGTGGTTGAAGACATTTTTTATCCTGAAGCACATTTGTTGGAGTACACAAGGAGTCCTGTCACAGTCTGTAGGAAAGCAAGCACAAAGGGAAAATAAACTCTAAGAATCAGGCACCTCAACAGTCAGATCAGCAAGGCTGTTGTCCACAGTTATCTCAAAATAGACTGCATCATTTCAGAGACACTTTCACTCCCCCTGGTCCTGCTACCTTCATCCATGAACGGCCCCACAGCGTGCTCCTGCCAGGTACTTGTTAAACTGCCATGTGGAGCTTGGGGGAGCTGGATGCAGAGGGGAAAGGGTGAAGAGTGGGTGCTGGCTTGGATGTGGTGGCCAGCCCAGGCAGGAGGAGCACAGCATACTTGGTAGGAGATCCACCTGGATCCTTGGAGAGCCACCTGATGGAGGCTCTCTGCTTCCCCAGGATCACATGAGATGGCTACAAACTGTTGCTTCTAAGGATGCTTCCACCTTGCCCTGATGTGCAAACCATACCTCCTCTCACACTATGGCCCTTCCTCAGCTAAAGGCTCTCTTCTTTTTTGTGCTGTGAAGG
This sequence comes from Mohoua ochrocephala, assembly GCA_013398855.1. Classification (NCBI taxonomy): domain Eukaryota; kingdom Metazoa; phylum Chordata; class Aves; order Passeriformes; family Acanthizidae; genus Mohoua; species Mohoua ochrocephala. The sequence goes on along the minus strand of VZTA01021753.1, from coordinate 232,847 downwards.
GTTCAGCTCCCTGTGTCCTTGAGGCTGAAATGATGGAAGTAATACCCAATGCTCTCAGGTCTGTTTTCCATCATAAGAGCCCATGTGGCTTCCCCAGAGCCAGCTCAGTATGTGGAAATGGATCGAGAAGAGTGGCCTGTCATGGGACAGAGCCAGCCTGCAATGGCAGCACACCTCCAGTGCAAAATTGGTGGTCAGCTTTTCTCTCAGGTGTGACAGATCAGTGAAGGGAGCCCCAGCTGGCAGCACACACACTGAGTGCTGTATGAAAGGAACCTCAGAGCTGTGTGAAATCCATTAGCAATGCCACCTGTCGCTTTTGTCTGGCTTATGGGCCTGGCTGAGAGCTGACCAATTGTCCCACCAGGTCCAGCTCTTTTTGTGACAGCAGTATCTAAACCAAGCAAGCCCTGAGCTCACCTGTACTGAAAGAGCTCCCACATCTGCCTGCTGAACTGGTGTGGCACTGCTCAGGAATGTCCCACAGCGGGAGGCCAAACTGATCTTGTCACAAGAAGAGGAACCACCACAGCCAGCACAGCCAGCACAGCCAGCCTGGCTTTGCAGATCGCTAATGCGGGCAAGCACTTGGGGGAATGGTTGTCCCTCCACCCTTCTCCAACTCTGCTGCTAGAGCCTGGCCTGATTTGAAGGCTGGATACTAAAATGTATAAGGAATGAATGGAGAGTCCCAGGAGCCCAATACTGGGAATGGTCTGGAGTGCAAATTTCCCTCATTCCCTCCCTAAAACAGACTTGCCCTGGGCGCCACGAGGGCCATGGAGAAGTTAACTCTGCAGCTGGGGAGACATCTGCAATTTGGCGAGGATAGGTTCTTTCCACAGAGGCTGCTAATTCTGCATGACCTAATCTGGGTTTGCTGCTTCTCTGCACTGTGAGTCACAGTGTGCACAGTCCTTTGGTCACTGTGGCAGGCTGCAGGACTTCACAGTGGCCTTTTGCTCTTCCTACAGGCGATGACTGTCTTTGACTTGGCTGTCATGTGCTGTTTGATGTTTTCCATTTATATCTAATAAGATCACCACAATCTGCAGCAACTGTTAAGTTGTCATACTAAGATCTTCTCAGCAACAAGCAACATATTAGCTGGTCAGGAGTCACACTGGTCCAGAACAAAGCCTGTATGAAAAAAATTCCCCCAAGAAGCCCTTGATAACTCTTAGGAATTGAAGGCCTTGTTGTGGCTGTCTTGTGAAGGTAAAGCTTTACAGAGCTGGGTGGAGGGGAAAAAACTTTTGGTATAAAAATAAAGCAGAAGTTGATCATTCGTTGAAAGGTGAGTACTGTCTTCCTTATCAGCCTGCCCAGCACCCATGGAAAAGCCGATGCCATCAGTAAATCCAGCCTCTTGACCGGAGGACTCTCTATCCTAGCCCGCACCTACTGGGACAGCTGAGCCCTGAGACTGTGCAGATTCCCAAGCTGCAAGCGCGGGGACATGGGTACCAGATTAGCTCTTTTTATTTCCTTTCATTTAGCAGGATCCTGCAGAGCTGGGTAGCTGCCAGTCAGTCTGTCAAGACGTGAACTATTTTGGGAATTTTTATGATGGAACAATATTTTTTTGGTAAACAAACGGAAAGCTGTTAAACAGGGACCTTCACCTCACAGCTCCCGGTTCAGCTCCCTCACTGCTGCGATGGCACAGTGACTGTACTGTCCACTCTGCAGAGCTCCCTTCATGGCTCCTGCAGGGGCAAAACAAATAGCAGCTCTTTTTTTTTTTGCCTTTTCACTAACTCCTCAACAAAAAAAAAAAAAAAAAAAAAAAA
>VZTA01021753.1:220133-231037 GCA_013398855.1 Mohoua ochrocephala | reverse complement strand
CAAAAAAAAAAAACCAAAAAAAAAAAAAGAGCAAGAGAGAGAAGAAAAAGAGCAATTTTGATTTAAGCAGCAGAAGCACTTTCTTGGTGGACTTAACCCCTAACACACCTGAGGGCAAGCTGTATATTGTCTCTGTGTGTCCTGTTATCTGACCGTGTAGCATCTAGCCACATCCCAGGCTGGATTTCCTCAGGCCTACTGGTGACACATGGATCCAACAAGCAGTGACACAGGGCTGACTGTGTACACCAGGAAGACTTCCTTTTTCACGGTGTGTGTTAATAGGAAGCCCTGATGGAGTCATAGAGTGCACAGAGGAAGATGTTTGTCTGGAAGAATTGAGCAGGGAAAGAAAGGGCAGAAACATTTCCCACTCTAAAATGGATGTAGTGTGTTGCTCAGGAGAAAAACCCATAAGGAGCCAGTGAGTCCTTCTTGCTGCCACAGACTAAAACTAGTTTCACTGTTCCTAGGTACTGATGGCAGTGGAGAATCTGGTCTCACATGGGATATATCTGCCCCAGCCTTTGGGGGAACTGATTGGTGGCTATCAGTTGGAATGAGCCAAGCCATTTGTCCACTCCACATGTTTTGTTCATGTCAGAAAGGCAGTTTGTGGTTTTCCTCGGTTCCTGGAAAGTCCAGTCCAGTTTGTACAACAGTGCTGGCTCACGCAGTCCCTGCTGGCAGCCCATTAACTCCAGAGCATGCAGATCACTGAAGAATCTCGAGGGATGCCATTCTTCTTCTCTCTCTGCCCCTTGTTCCACTCTCAGACTTATCAAGGAGTTATAGTTTGCCCTACTGACAACTCACACAATGGGATCTTTTGCTTGCACCATGCTTATTCTGCCTTGGGGTCCCTCCTGTAATTCATTAACTATTCTTACTCTGAGACTCTGCTACTAATGATTGTTTTGGAGGAGTCTCAGTAAAGTTGCCTGTGAGCAAGTGCACCTTCTCCCTGGCCAGCTGTCTTCCCTTCTCTGTGGGGAGTTGCAACCCCTGCACTTCCCTCTCTCATCCTCCAGTTTCTAGGGTTTTTTGTTTGCTTTTGCAGCCTCAGCAGGTCAGCTCTGTCCCTCAGCCTTCTCCATTTCGCTCTGATGCTTCCTGGGATTCTTCCCGTGTCCATGCGTATGCATGAACCTCTTCTCACCTTCAGGTCTTCAGCACCTTCCCAGGGCAGCTTCCCCAACCCACTGCTCCTGCTCTCCCTGCCCTCTGCACAGAGTGGCTTCCTTGCCTCTGTGGTTTGCTCTCTGCCATGTCGGAGCAGAATTCACCTGGCCCTGCTGTGAGAGTGCCTCTGCTGTACAAGAGGACTGGGAGTTCCAGGACTGCTGGGAGGACACGGGCTGAACATCTCGGGAACTGCAGCAGTGATGCAGTGGGAGAGATGCACACCAGTCCTCAAGCTCCTCGGCATTTAAGGCACCCCCATTCTGCAGCTGAATGTACAGAGACTGATTTACTCAGGTCTTTCAGGTCCCAGGTCTGCATTTTAAACATATATCTAAGCTGTCAGGAGTCCTGCAGCTCATATCTGCCATGACTGCTTTTTCCTTTCTGCCCTAAGTTATTGGAATCTCGCTCCTATTTCCTCTTGGTTTGGCTTTCCTGTCTTTACCCAGTAGCATCCCCTCTCTTCATTGCACCCCACATTTAGGCCCATGATTTGAACTTAAGTGTGCTTAGTTGGTCCATCTGTCCCACAGGGAACGTTCTTCATCGTCAGTAAATAGCTCAGCTCTCTTCCTTTTGATCTCTTTTCTCCTGAACTGTGTGTGCTCTTCTGTGGGGCTTTATCTCTTTAGCACTCAATGGCTTACCTAAATCAGTGTCGCTTATGTCTATCACTCTTGTTCCTCCTGCTCAGCCTCATTCCTTCCCTAAAGAAGGCTTATCTTTCTGCTGCAGTTTTATTCCTCTAGCTTTTCTCCATCTTGGTCTCCCCCAGGTTCAGGTGCACTTTGTTTTCTATGCTGGTCAGGGAGCTGTGCTCCAGAAGGATCACCACATGGCAGAGGGGACAATCCTACAAGTCATGGCAATATAACGTGTTTTGCTTCTGTTTGTCTTGTGCCTCTCTGGGCCTTAGCCTATAGTTGTCCAGCTCTGTCTTGTGTCAGACCATCAGAGCCAGCTTTATGATCTCCTGCTTGAGTCTGAGCACTTGTCACACGGAGGTGCAGCAGAATACATGGCTTTTGTCCCAGCAATGCCTCTGCTGTGACTTGTAGCTCTAGACCCAGGGCACCAGAAGGACCCTCTGCATCTCTGGTTTTTGTGGCTTTTCCTTCAGTCAGGTTGTAGATAAATATCCCCACAAAACTGGAAGGCAACCTAGCCCCTCTGCAGCTGTGACAACATCCAGCTGTACTACCTGGTCAGGGTGCCTTGCACTTGGGAGGAGCAGGGAAGAGGTTTCACATGGTCCCACCGGCAAAAACAGCACCCTGGGCAAGAGCTCAGAGTCCTGCCTCACCTTCGCTTGGTCCACCTATGCCTTCGTGAAGGATGTTCCTTCTCAGCTTCCAACCTGCAGGCATCTCCTGGTCCTCTGTTGTTTATGATACTGCAATTTGTTGCCTTGGAAATAAGCGCTGGTTTATCCCAAACAAAGCCTACAGTTTCACAGTGCAATCGAGCGAGAGGAGCAGATGGTTACCCCATCTCTTCTGTTGTGTTTCCCATTATCCTCATCCACAGCTGGATGACAGGAATCTATGATTCAGTGCAAGTATCTGTGGCCCGGCTGCATCTACCCATGTAAGCTGGGAGCCATGTTTCTGCTGGGATGTGACATGCCTTTGTGTCTAGCATCACTATTTTGGCTTCCTGCAAGTGGAACTTGACCAAAAAGCAAAAAAACCCAAACTTCTCGCTGACTTCAGTGGTGTCTAGGAGCAGGGGGCAGAAGGAAAGTTCAGTACCTGCAGTTTCTGTTTCCCAGGGCTTTGTAGTATCTATCCTTAAGCTTTCAACCCTCTGCAACCTCATTTTACTGTTTTATATGTCGAACTTTGGACAATATACACCTTGTACTCTCTGCAGACACTGGCATTCTCCTTTCCTGCAGCTCTCCTGGGCCGAAGCTGCAGTTTGGCAGCAGCTGTGCTAGGTAGGACTCGGGGAACTGCTTGGAGCTAGGTCTTCATGCAAATGCCTTTGCTTGGAAGCAAAGTTTTCAAATTGAAGAGATGTGGGGACTCTACAGAGCTGAGGAGCCTTCAGGATCTGAAACGGCTGGGGGAATCAGCACTTCCAAGCCCAAGATTAATTGCTTTGCAAACAGTTTTGCTTTCATTCCTCAGTCCTATTCTTCGTGATTCAGTCTGATTTGTTTGAATTCTGTTCTGAGGCTTATGTCCTACGCAGCACTTTGCTGCATTAGTGCTGTCTTTCCTTGCCTGAGCAAGTTAGGCTTGAGATTAACAGAATATTTTTTTCCTTTCCAAGTAGTAAGATCCTTGGGCAGCTTTCTAGTGAGAACAGGGACAGCAAAATTCCAATTGGTTTCAAGATTGAGCCTGGTTAGTCTATGAAGGGAATTACATAAGTAACGCTGTGTTAGTGCTTGTGGCTGGATTTTGTGATCCGGTGTCTCTTCTAATTCTACCTTTCTGGCAGCCAGCTATGTTTAAAATTCATTTGAAGAAGGGGAAATTATCCTCCAGGTTCAAATGTTCTGCATTAAAAATGGAAAATGGAGCAGAGGAGATTGAAAACTGGTTCTTGCCTAGCAGCAGGCAGGCTGCAGAGCCAGGTCAAGAAAGGAGGTTGGATTGTGGAAAGAAACAAATTTGCTCCAGTTCAGTGTGGCAATGTGGCTTGGGGAGGGCAAGGCCAGACCCTGGGGTGGGCAGCTGTGAGTGATGAGGCCAGGAAGGAAAGCCAGGGGTGCAGGCCTGTGAGATAGTGGAGGAGAAGAAGGGAAGAGAGTTGCTGCTGTTCCTGCACATGCCATATCTGGCTCTTTGCTTATCACTGAACTTATCCTTTCTGCAATGAGTAACTGACTAAGGCTCCTTGTGCTGCTCCATTAATCTGTGGCTTTCCATTAACAGGCAGGTGCTTGTACCCGGGGGACCACCATGCTGACTGCCAGAGATTCCTGGCACCGGGTACTACAGAGTTAAGCAGCCAGGCTGGAGTGTGCAAACAAACAGTGAGACCTGTACTAACAGCCCTGCTTTGTGTTAGTGGGAAGCACAGGCTCCAACTTCTTCCGATTTCTCACCTGTCCAGACTGGTACAGAAAGAAAATGCCTCTTGGAGTTTCAGAGAAAACCACACCTATTTACAGTGGATTCCCCAGGGCCCTCCTGTGGGGTATTAACCCTTCAGCCCCAGGCCCACAGTCTCCCTTTGGTAGGAAGAATTCCCCAAGATCCCTGGGGAAGTCAGCCCTTCCACCTCCACTGCAGGGATTTCTCCTGCTTGTGGCCCAGGGCTCTGGCCCATCCACTCCCTAGAGCAAGTCACTGATTTCTCTTTTTTTCCTATCTGTACAGTTATCTCTGTCCTTTGCATAGCTGTGTGCTGGGGCTCTTTCTGTGTGAACTGGGCTTCCTGACCCAGCTCCTTCCCTCAGAAAGCAGAACTTGCTCTGCTGTGTTTGGGTTGGACCTGTGATCATGTCTCTGTGTTTGTCTCAAACCCCACCAAGTTTCCCTGAGATACCAGCTCATCCCTCCCCCTTGAAATATCTATGCTTTCTTCAGACTTCTTCCTGGTCTCACTGTTTGCTTTCCCTCCTTTCCCTGGTTTCTGAGTTTTCTCGGAAGGAATCCCGTGCTCTGGCCTCCTCAGGCTGGAGTGTTGTGTTGTTGTTTTCCCTTTCGTCGCTATGGGCAGGGATTTTGAATACTGAGCCAAGGAGAGGGAGGGAAGAAGGGAGGCAGTGAAAGAAGGAGGGAGTACAAGGGGAGGGATGAAGAAAGCCAGAAAAGTGAGAAAGCGAAGTGTTCAGGGGAGCAGGGTAAGGAAGAGATGGTGGAGAAATGAAATGGAGAAGGAGGATAGAGGGCATTGTGGAGAGAAAGAGTTTTGGATAAATATCAGGAGAGCTTTTTCATTGGCTCTTTTATTAATAACACTATTGCTGCAGACAAAGATACCCGGAGGAAGGCAAGGAGCCCCCACCTCTCCCTGCCTCAAACCTCTCTAGAACACAAGGCACGAGAGGTTATTCCAGGCAAAGAAATCCTTCAGAAAATGAACATTTAAGCCTAAAGCAGCCGGTAGGTGCATAGGCTGCAGTAGGGAATATGTTAGATGTGAATCTGCCAGGTAGGGAGAGAATGCGAAGCACAAAGACCCAGTAAAAATTATAGGACCTTCATTCAGCCTGTTGAAGCCTGGGAGAGGACTGAGGTGTTTTGGGAACAGGGAAGGAGGTAGAGTAGCTAAGGAAGCTTAAGACACTGCAGGGAAGCTGAGTAATTCCTACACCAAAAAGAAAAAGAGAAAAATCCCCCTAATAGTGCGTCTCAGCTGCTACAGAGAAGGCACCCTCAGGCAGTGAGAACTTCTAAAAGCAAGGCTGGTGTCTTAAAAAACAACAGTCCTCAGGACTGGGCACCAGCACCTGAAGGGCAGAGTGCTAGAGAGGAACAGCTGTGTGCAGCAATAGGGGAGGGCAGACAGAGCCAAGGAATTGCAGACTTAGGTCTTATTTCCATCCCAGGTAAATTGTTGGATTCTCATTAAGGATCTGCAGGCCCCCATCTACCTGATTGGCTACACTGCAGCAAGAAATTTACGGTTCACTTTCTCTGCGAAGGAAAACCATGCTCCTGGAGCTGCTAGAAGTTATGGAGTGTTTCCTGCTGTAGGAAATAACAGCAGGACATGGATTTTCAAAAAGCTAGGAGCGCTGTCTTTCACAGGAACTTCTTGACGAGGCTAAGTGGCCACAAGGTGATTTGTGCCGGCACTGCTGAAACACTGCAGAGTAGGAAGCGTGGGCCCTGAAGGCTCAGAGCAGTCTGTCTCTGGGAGCCATGCAGGGGTGCCTTTATAGCAGAATGGAAACTAATCCAGACAATAGTGAGCCTGGGATAGACCTTCGGCTGGAATATTCTGTATGCTTCTCATCGCCCATGCTGGGGAAAATAGGGGAAATAAGGCAGATAAAGAAAGTTACTAAAAAGATGAAACTCCTTCCACGTGAGCAGGGATTGCAAGGAACGCAACGTGTCAGTTTACAGAGAAGATACATGGGGAAGGGATATGAATTAGATAGAAGGGTAACTCTTTTAGGAAATATATATTTTTCAAAGTTTAGGCCAATGCCTAACTGAGAAAGATAAGAAGGAAATTCCTTTTTGAAGAGGTTATTCCACAACTGTCCAACATAAAGATCATTTAACTTAAGGATCTGGCACTGTCAGAGACAAGCTGTTGCACAGCATTTGCTGGCCCTGGTATCTAATCAGTCCTATTTTTATAAGCAAGAAATGTGGGGATCAATCAGCCCATCAGCCTGTGTGGCACTGTCTGACCGCTGTGGTGGTGACCACTCAGACCTCAGCACTGCCACCAGCCCAGACACAGCTGCTTTCCCTCAGTGACTTAGAGGCAATTTACCATCCTCTCACTCCTACTGCTTGTGGGATTTTTCTCTTTGCTTCCCAGTCCAATTCTGCAAAGTGACTGGGAGTAATATTTTTTTAAAATCAAAATAAGACTAGAAATGAGTTAGGGATTCACGAAAGGAACAGTTAGATCAGAACTCTGTTGTGGCCAAGAGGAGGGTGTGACATGTAGCCAGAGGTGACCAAATGGCAGCTATGTCTTTACTTGTATCCCCACCATACCCTCCTGCAGGATGAAGCTCTTTCTTGCTGCGGACAGGTATTGTACTCTGGCTGACATGAGCTTGAATGTGCAAGTCCTAAGTCACATCCTTCGGTGAATGGTTTTCAGAACTGGCCATCAGGATTGCATACTAATACTGAAGACAAAGGTCAGGAAAAAGGGAAGCAGATTCATGAGGATTTGGGTGATTAAAGTAGATGGGTAACAGATGAAATGCACTGTTTCATACAGCAAATGTTAGATGGCAAGTGTGGGAGCGAGGAGCAGGTCTGAGCAATCCCACTTAGGCAGAGACACAGCACAGCTCTCTCAGCCTCAGTGGGTAGGAGGAGATCACTAACCCTGTCAGCCTGCACAGAGAGGCAATGCCAGAGAGAATTTCACGTGTAGGACATCAATGTGGCTTTCTGTCTGCCAGGCATGTCCCACATGCATGTTGTTGTGCTAGTCAGCCCTGAAGAGACTGCAGAAAGGAGGTGAACTGGGATGGCTAACATCCTGATTAGACTTAGGATATTGATTGATTTCAAGCACATAAAACTGTGCTTGGACATGCAACAGAGATGTTTAGGTCTAGTGTATCATTGGCTTTCTTGGCCAAGAATGTCCCAGTGAGGTTACTGTGAGCTCATCTCTACTGACAGTGGCAACAGGAGGGTGCAGAGGGCAATCAAAGGACTACCATTGCTGGGCTCTTAAAAATTCTCTCAGTGCATTTGGACAGGACACATTAAACATCAAGGAGCCTCAGGAGCCCTGTCCGTGCTGTGGCTCCTGTCGCTGTGCCACGGACAGGGCTGATACAGCGAGAGAAACCCGGCAAGAGGGACCGGGACTGACTCTGCCTCCCCTGCCCACCTTCAGAAGACGTGGGCCTGCCACTGTCAGGGCAGTGCCCACTCCTGCTGCGAGAGGGCCAGCAGACAATCCAGAAGAGGGGTGAAAGAACAAGGGTGGCCACAGTGCTGTTTTGTGGTGCCCTGGCCTAGGCCTGCACCCAGCCGATGAGCTGCACGGTTCATCCATGGAGAGAAGGCAGAGGAATGCATGCTGGCAGGCGAGAAGCAAAGACTTTTCCCGAGGACTGAGAGCAACTCCTTTGCAGTCAAACTTCTCTGCTGGTGCAGCTCTGTTTTGCTCTAGAGTTCTCCCTGTTCCTGATAACTTTCTGGCCCCGTGTTGTGTTGCAGGGGCTGTGTTTCCACATCCATGAGCCTTCACCTTCCACACACTTTATTTTGGACAAAAATATGCAAATCATCCCTTTCATCTGAAGAGAAAGCCATCTGCCAAGCAGCAAGGTACTGACAGCTTTTTATGTTCTGTGCAGCGGAACTTTTGCTTTTTTTTCTCAGCGGCTCCTGTCTCCGTTGCAAATGCTGCCATTCACATTGGATTAATTTGTCTTTGTCAGCACATGTTTCCACAGCAGTGGCAAGACTGACCAGCCCTGGTAGGGCCAGACGTGTTTATCTGCATAATTTGGCAAACAGCCTGTTGTTGGTGACTTTTTTGTTCACTTTTACCCACTGAAGCCACAAATTCTGAATGAATTGTTACGCCTTCTCTAGCCAAAATGAAACTATCTCAAAAGTAAACATATTTGGTGTTTACATGAGGCAAAACCCAGCTTGGGAAAAGAACAGTTCGAGTGCAGGCGGCTGCAAGAGCAAGGAAAATTCCCCTGTGAGACAAGAGTTCCCAAGTCGAGGAAGAATGATGCAAGTTTGTCCCTTTAAACATGTGCGTAAGCACTGTCCCAAACAAGGATTGCTTCCCTGGAACTAGCTCTTCAACAGTTAAGTTAAATAAGTCCCAGTTAGGACTAACTTGGGTTATTGTAATAATGGAGGCTCAGCTGCCTCCAGGACCTGCAGTGGGGAGGCAGAGAAGGAAAGACATTGTAGGCTGATGGGCTCTCCTCCCCACCTCCCAACCTTCTTCAGCACAGTCTTGAAATCAGCGCACTGCAAACACGCTGCAAGTGCTGGTCTTATACGGAGCGGGGGCTGTTGGATCCCTGCTCCCATCCTGTGGAGGCTGTCTGGGAGGAAAGGGGCCAGCACTCAAGGCTGGGGCAGTAGATGTCTATGTTGCAACGAGATCTCCCAGCTCTGCCCATCAGTGAAAGGGAAATGAAAAAGGGAAAAACAGTGGAAGACAGAGCAGGGAGAGCTCTCTTTCTTCCAGCCCCCAGCAAAGAAGGGGAAATGGCACTTTCCCACCTTCCCCAGGGTAGGGAAAGGCTGCAGGAGGAACCATGTGCTGGACTGGACCTTGCTCAACCAGGTCATCAGCCTCTTCTGAAATCCCCCTGGTTTGTCCTCTTCCCTTCCCTCAGGATGCAGCAGTTGAGAGGAAGCTGCCATGCCCTGAAGGCAACTTGTCTGATTTGCTAGAGAGAGATATTTTTTGTCAGCTCCACTGGGATACCTGCAGCTTAAGGCAATAGAAAAGTCTGTCCTATCCGATGTAGGAAAGTGAAGGAAAGCATATGTAAAAAATATATCTTGGCTCACATCTCTCCTTTCCTCCCAAGAGGAGGTGCCAAGATTAAGGAAATATTGGGGTTGGATGCAAAAGTGTATAAAAAGTATTCTGCCTCTCTGAAAACAAACAAACAAAAGAACAACAGCATGAGAAGATTAGGAATGAAGATACACGTGCAGTGTCCTGCCAAGCCAGGGTGTTACCTATTTCTGTAGGACAACTTTGGCAGGTTATATCCTATATTGAACACAGCATTTCTGATCCTCTGTTCCTGCTCAGTCCCAGTTCTCTCCAACTGAATTCTCTTCCTCTTGCTGAGGTACAGATGAAGAGGACAAGGCTGGAAGTGCTGATGGCGAGACCTTGTAGATGATGAATAGTGTGAATCCCCAATTGTGAAAAGAAATTAAATTGGTGAATGCTGAAAAGAAACAATGACTGACAAGTCAGGGGAAGGAAAACAAGGTAGGGTGGATGGTGCCTCTGTGCAGTTAGGTGGGTCAGAGAAGTGGCACTGTCACTTAGCTGGGTAGTGCTGCTCAGCCCGGTGGTTTTGCTAACCACTCCTAGGATTTCGTCTTTCCAAAGAAAAAGGAGCCTTTCTGTCCTGAAATGCTTTAGGAGCAACAGCCCTGGAGCATCCAGTACCTATGGCAGGTCCAGCATGGTCCTCCAGTCGTGCAAAGCTTTGCTTCCCAGAACAGTTTGGCTGATGCAGCTGGGAAGGGGCCAATGTTAGAGAGAAAGAGGAAACAAACAAACACAAATCAGTTATCGGGAAGGCCCCAGTCTGTCACCTGCTCCACCATCCCCATCTGACATCAAGGTGCTAGAACACCGGGCACCATGAGTGTGCCTGTGATTCAGGCGATGTCTGTCCCAGACGTCCCACTGATGATAAGGGAGGAAAACACAACAGCTGGTTACTCTCCAAGCCAGTCAAGGGACTGGTGGAGCTGGGGGTGACAGCCCTTGGCCCTTGTAAGAGGGAGACGGCATTGTGTGGGGCACGAGCAGGCCAGGCTGGGGGAGGGATGAGATGAGAAGGTTCTTGCCTCCCACCGGCCAGTGCAGTGACCCTGCAGCCCTCTCTGCCCCTGTGCCTTTGCTGCCCTGGGTGAGGTGGGCTTGCTGCTGGGGAGCACTGGATACTCTCTCTGGTCCTTTGCCTCCTTCTTCCCTGGCTCAGGCTCAGGACTGAGGAGCGGAGGCTCCGCACAAATCGGGCTGGCTCGGGCACGGCTGTGGCGGCACCGGGCCGCGTCGCCGGGGCTGCCCGGGACCGTGTCCTGGCGTGCGCAGGGGAACGGGAGCGACGTGGAGGGGAGCAGAGTGAGTGTGGAGGGGAGCAGACAGGAGCGCGGAGAAGGCACGCACACGGTCGGGGGGTGCGAGGTCCCGGGGCGCCGTGGTGCGGAGGGGTCAAGAGGTGCCGGAGCGTGCCGGGGATGCCGGCTGCGAGGGCAGAGGGTTGCCGAGGGGTGGCGGGTGCGGAGTTCCGGGGTGCAGGATGCGGAAATGCCGGGCCGCGAGGTGCGGGATGCCGCGCCGTGGGGTGCGGGATGCCGAGGTGCGGGATGTCGGGGTGC
>VZTA01021753.1:200244-219483 GCA_013398855.1 Mohoua ochrocephala | reverse complement strand
CGCTCGCCGCCTCCGCTTCACCTGCCGGCCGGGCGCGCAGGTGAGGGGCGCGGGCTCCCTGCGGCTGCCGGCCCGTGCCGGGCGGGCTGGTTGTCGCCAGCCGTGTCTCCAGCCCGGGAGGCCCGGGGAAGGAAAGGGGCCCTGGAGGTGCCCCCACCGCGCGGTCCCAAGTCCGCTTTAGCAGTCAGGCATGGAGTTGAATGGAAGTTGCATTCTTTTGCACGCTCTGCTCCAGGAGGCACTTTTTCTTTTTTCCATGGAAGGGAAATAGGTTTGAGAGCAAATTGGGGGAAAGGGAGAAATACCAGGGGAGCAAGAGCCACATTATGTTTCCATTTTCCTTTAATGAAGGCCCTGTGGAGGTGTATTTGAAAACACAGGGTCTCCTATGCCTTCAAGGAGGGTGAGAACACTGTGCTGGCTGGTTCCAGGGCCATATGCAGCGTATGGTGGCCAATGAAACGGGGCCTGGCTCGTTCTCTTGCTTGTCTTGGCAGCCTGCTCCATGGCTTGCATTACCAGCCCTGGAACACAACCACTGCCAAACTGTGAGTGTGTGTGCGTGTGTGTGTTTGGACTCCAAGAGCTCAGCAGAAGCAAATGCTTCTGCAGCTCAGACCAGGATTTTAAAGCTAGTTTTGAGCAAACTTGCATAAAAAACTCTGTCTGGAGGCTCTTGATAGAGTCTGCCCTGGGAATTTGTTGGTAAAAGCTTGTGTGAGGGCATGTGGTAATGCCAGTCAATGGAGTTCAGATTCTTAGTATGAGTCCTAATGATTTAAAAATGCAAAAACCTGCCCATCTAGGGGATGAGCGTGTGGGTGCAGGAGCTGCCATCCCCCCTATTCCTGGGTCATGCAGCGATTGGTTGCCCCCGGTCTCTGGAGTCTGGGAGATTAACAAAATCTGCTGAGTTAGTGTGCAGGTTATTGCCTCCCCTTCCTCGTTGAGACACCCATGGATGCTTTTTCTGCATCTTCACAGCTGAGTATTTCCCTCCTTACAGGATGCAGAGGTCTCTGTGCTACGTTCCTTGCCAAGGAAGAGTAAATACTCCCTCACACCTCTTGCCTCCTCCTGCCTGTGTGTCCAACTGCTCAAGCAGCATTGAGCATCTGCTCTGTGGTCTCCTTTCCTGTGCTAGTGTTTGCTACTTCAGCTGCATTGCCTGGGCCAGGTACTTGGCAGCATGCAATGTCTTGAATGTGAAGCTGTAAGAGGCTCTTTTCACTGCAGTGGCTGTTTGTAGTGGGCCTGGCCCCAAAAGCCTGGGAGGCAGAGGCACGGACCCCTTGCCAGCATGTGTGTGTCCTGCAGTGCCCGTGCAGCAAGGAGGGGGCACTGCAAACCTGGTGCCATCTGTCTTTGGCTGCATCTCTCAGTTGCTTGGACTGTCCAGAGTATCCATCCAAACATTGCAGGCTATTTTAACATGCAGCCAGGGAGCTGAAGGCACACACGGGCCTCTCAGCTGAGCAGTGCTGTTGCAAACTAGCCAGAGCTGGTCTTTATATGGATTAGAGGTCTTTGTGGATGACCCTGGTATTCAGGGCATAATTTTGAGGAGTTTGTGGGGGGGGTGGGGGGGTGGAGGGTCTCATCTCTGAGGCCATCCTTGGCCCCTGAGGGCACAGCTTTGTGCTGGAGCAGGATTGTCTTCTTGAAGAAGATTCTAGCCCTGACCACATGTGGTTATGGAAAGTCCTGGGTAATTTCAACAAGTCAGTTGTTAGGCTGCAGCTCAGACACTGAGGTTTCCTCAGACCAGGATATTCCTTCCTTCTCGAATCCCTTTGAGCTGCTCCAGGTACGAATAGGATAGCTTTTACCTTCCTGCTCTGCACTGCCGTCCAGTGGGTGGTGCAGCCTCAAATAATTAATTGCAATCTTAATAATACTGTGATAATTAATGGCATTTTTTTACAGTTATTGCAATTAAGTATTGCAGTAGGGGAGCCTTGCTGTGGTAGGTGCTGTACAGAACCCTGCTGTCACAGGCTGCTTGCAAGTCGATCGCTGCATTGCAGTGGTGGGAGAAGCTAAACCAGAGCCTTTTGCTGCCCTATGAAGGTATGGAGGAAAATGCTCAGGAAGGAAGGACTGTGAGCTGACTGCTTTGCTAATGGCAAATGGGGATTATTTCTAAAGCTGAGGACTGGAGAACCAGTATCCCTCCTCCTCATGAAAGGGATAAGAAGTCCAAGAATTAGACAGGCAGGTGTGGAGGCCTAATGGTGGGACTCAGTTGGATGAGAGGCTGCAAAATGGCATTTCTGCCAAGGAGATGCTGTCTGCTCTGGGCTGCCCCGTGTGCACAGTGTAGGAAGCTTTGAGTTTCTCTGGTGGAGAAGGTGGGGGAGGGCAGCAGGGCTCTCCGCATTCCTGTTTTTAGAAAGCTTTTCATAGCCTTCTGTCTGTGAATGACTTGGATGTTCCTCCTGCCAGCTAGATGTGCAGGACCGAGCCAGAATGTTCCCACTCATGAAGTAGGTTTAGAATTCCATCTCCTGAGGAACAGTTCTTCATAGCTCCTTCCTCTGTTCAGCACTGTGGCCCCCTAGTCGCTCTGTGAGCTGGAGGTGGGATGTTACGTGTATGGGTGTTCACAAACCCTGCAACTCTTCTCCCACTGCATGGGGTTGCCTGTGGGAGGAAAGGAACAGCAAGAATGGCAGCTCAGAGTGTCTCTGGGAAGGGCACAGATGCGTCTTTGGACCTGCAAACCTAGAACCTGGTTGTAGGAGCTGTCTCTCCCTCCCGGGATGGAAATGGAGTGGGGAGCTATTATGGTGAGTAGTGAGGTGCTACAGCGTCCTGCGTTCTGAGGTGGTGTGCTCCACCCCAGTGCACTTGGTAGGCCACGCTGTGACCGTGCCTTTAACTGGCCTTTAAACAACAGGGAGTTTCTGTGATGCCATAAAACACTAAATAACGTCAGGTGCTCGGTAAAGAGAGAGCGTGCATGTTTTGATCCCGGTGGGTATCACTGCAGCTCTTCAGTGTGGTACAGGTGGTGGGTTCCTTAGCATCAACAGGTTCAGCAACTGAATGAATGAATGAATGCACAGTGGCTGTTGTTAAAGTCCATGTTTACCAGAGCTACTGCGTGGGTATCTGAAAGGACTGGTTACCCCCAAAGGGCTTGTCCTTTGCTGTGTTCTGATGTTTGGCAAATAACTTTGACACTGATCCCTGTGGTGCTTGGCACTGGCACTGCAACTCACCGCCTTTAACAGTGCAGAGCAGAAGCAGCTGGACAGAAGATATGACCTGCTGTAAGGTGCTACTCAAAACTAAATCCATCTAGAGCAGGTAGCAGTTGTGTGGCAGAGGGAGAGTATCGTGTTTTAGACAGCAGAAGAATGCTCTAATTGCATGGCAAGGTGCTTGTGGCACTGGGAATGTGAGGTAGTGTCTTTCTGCCTTCATCATGCTTAATGTGGCGCCCACTGGGGCTGAACCTCGAAGTGGGAGTGGAAGAAGGTCTGTAGGCTTCAGACCATCAGCACTCTGCAGTCTTCTCAGACAGAAGAGTCCATATGGAAAAGAGCAAGTGGCTCAGAGCTTCAGAGAAGGAGTGATAGCCAACTACCCTGTCTTTGTTTAGGAAGTTACATTCTTGGGGCATGAGAAGTTGGGTATGTCAGGAAAGGGCTTTCATATAAATCATCCTTCTGCTCACAGAAGGAACTAGATAGAGTCAATGTATGACATACAGACTGAGGTAACTTGATATCATCAGGAGCTAAAGAAAAGTTTAAAAATGGCAATAAAGCCATAGTAGAATCTAAGAACTAGAAGTTGGTAGTGCTTCTTCTGATCTCCAAAGCAGAATTATTGTTCCCTGTTGGCCAGGAGCAGATGAAAGGCCAGTTGCTGTGACTTGGGTGCTCCAAGACAGTACAGACAAATGGCAATATTGTGTTAGGTGCTAACACACTGATGAAGAGATCAAAGATTGCTTGCGTGGTGGCTCACAGACTTTGGCAGCGCTCTGATGTGTGGCAGCTGACAAGCAATGGCAGGCACCCAGGCTGAGCCTGGTGAGAGAGTACCAGGCAAGCGTGGCCTTTATTCTGCAGGCAGCATGGAGAAGGGCTGGTAGGACAGACTATGCCTTAGTGCGGTGCTTGACGTGGGCAAAAGAGGAGCATGCTGGTGGGTACAGAGTATCAGAATCTGCTGGCTGGCAATATTAGATGCTAGACTGGCTCTCTGAGCATCAGAAGTGTTCTTGGATCAACCATTACAGATGTCAGCACACGTAAAATAGCTTATGTTGTAAGAAACTGTGATTGTATTACCAACAGCAAAATTGAAAATAAGGCTGCAAATAGCCCTCACTCTCACCAAGGAAGCTGACACCAGAGATAAAGCAGGAATGGCAATTTAAATTGAAGTGTAACTGTCAGAGCCTGCTTTGGGATGTCATGGTTGTCTCTGCAGGATGATGCTCTTGATGCAACGGTAGCAACTGCATTTGGTTTATAAAGAAGCAAACAGCGCCTCTGGATAAGCGAGGATGCACAGGGTGGTGGATACGAGCTGAGGCAGCCTATGTGCAGGGAATTGAATGTATGATTTCAACACAGGTAGGCATCCCTGTGCCAGTTTTAGTCTGTGGGTAAGAATAGCAGTGAAGAGGTGGCAGGAGGGGGGTGAATGCAGGCTAGCAACTGGAGTACAAGCCCCCAGGGATACTGGGTTATATGAATTGTGCCTACGCACGTTAGATTTATGCTGTAACTGCTGTGCAAACATCAGCTTCTTAAAAAAACCCGAACCCAAAGCCAAACAAAGAGTCCCCTGAAAAAGCAGCAACCAAATCAGTATGGGAAGAGAAAGAAACCCCAACCCATCAAAAAAACAAAGCCCAAGAACGTGAAGATTGGAACTGCAGGAGAAAGAATAGAAGGGTATGTGGGGACACGGAGGAAACTGAGCAGCTGTATGGGACAGAAACAACTTGGTAAAGCTTCTTCTCTCTAGGTTGTGGGTTCCAGAAGATAACAGACTCTGGAAATAGGAGAAAAACTAAGAGTAATGGGCGCTGTCTTTAACAAATATTAAATCAACCAGTGTCACAGACTGCTGGCCATAAGGATATAATTGGGGAACAAAGCACAGAAACACTTGAAACTGGTGGGAAAGATGCAGCAAAACAGGTGAGCAAAGAAAGCTGTACTGTTGTCAGCTTTTTGGGGATGAGACCGCTGATAAAATAACTGAGTTGACTGGAGGCACAGGAAGAACAGTGCCAAAGCAAGGATGCAAAAGTTACTGCAATAATTAGGAGGGTTTACAGACATTTTGGCAAGAGGTCGAGTCTTATGTTACAGTATTTTAACCAGAATAAGGGAGTGTAGAGGCAAAGCTAAGGGAATACAAACTGAATTTTGACCCATGAAATCACTTGTTGACCAGATTTTTGCTTCAAAGATAGTTGCTGAAGAGAGCATTGAATGGCATAAGCTACTCATCATTGAACTGAAGTTGTAAGAAAGCCTTCTCTGTCTCCTAATTCACTCTGGAGCATCATGATGTCATGGAAAAAATCCTGAATAGCATTGGTGCAGGAGGCAGAATTATGGTGAATGTAAACTCAAGAAGCTGGTGTCGTGCTGATCCAATGGTCATATGCAAGACTGCATTTTCTCTTTCCTCTTGCTGTGTTGCTGTTGGCTTCATTATATGAAAAAGCATAGCTGATATGATGTGTACAAAGGAATTGTGTGGTTCAAATGTAGGACACCAGAAAACAAGGTTTTACTGAAGAGGCGACATTTCCAAGCTCGTGTAAGGAGATGTTGAAAGACCACCTGGCATTGAGGGAAAAAGGCTGTGTTATTAATCAGTTCTGAAAAGAAAAAAAATCTAATAAGAATCCTGACTAAAGCACTGTGTTAGAAAGCAAAGGAATATAGAGGTGAGTTTGTTCATGTGCCTTAGAAATAGGAAATGCTGCAAGGGAATATCCAGAAAGGAATTAAGAATTGGGAAGGCACCAGGTGTGTTCACCCCATCCAGCAAGATGTGGCTGTTGAAAAGCTGGAACTTAAAGGTCGAACTCAGATCCTGAACTTTAAAGTTCTGCCCTGCCATGTGAACGTGGTGCAAATATGCTGGAGCTATAGGTAGGCATGCCCGTGTCTGCCAGGGTAACAGCCTTGGGAAGAAGACTGAAGTATTAGATAGAATTCCATGCTGTGGCTTTTTTTACATGATCAAAGTACAACTTCTTACTTCTGGCACTCACCAGAAAAGAATGGGAAAGTAGCTGGGACTTGGGATGAAGAGAAAGTTGTGCTTACATTAGGAAGAAGCAAAGGAGTGGAACAGAATTGGAGTTTGAGTTTGAGTCTCTCCAGTCAGCAGGAGTGACAGTGCCTGGGGCTGGGGGCCCTCAAGAACTGGGGAGATGATCTGTCACTGCACCCCTGCTCTGCAGAGAGGGCTGGCACCTCTCCTCATTCCTTTTTATTTCCATGGTTATAGCCCTGCTGGGAATGGTGTTATGTTCCTCTCCAAGGTCTAACTCAGCTTGACTCTTGGCAGTTCTCAATGTGCTCCTGAGCTTTCTGACCCCTGAGCAAGATCTCACTTGCAGAAGACGCTTTCCCCCCTTTCCACCTAGTTCTCAGCTCATCTTAATGTGCAGGTTTATGGTTTTCCAGAAGGCTTCTGGCACTTTGGTTTGATCAGCTTAAGATTCAGCTTACACTGATGCAGGTGTAATGTGGGCTTTGGCAGCGCAGTCCCTGGATCCGGGATAAATTTTTAGAGCATACTGGATGCTGGGCCAGCCCCTTCACTCTGACCTGTGTTGTGTTGCACTGGTACAGAGGCTATTTCAAGGCATATTAAGCTACCAGATCAAAGACACAGAGGGAAAAAATGTGCTGGAGAAAACACAGTGTTTTCTCAAATCTTTATCCAGTTGTCCCCAGGGACCTGCCCCAGGCTCAGGAGTGCATGGGGAGGGTGCTGAGTGGTCAGGTTGTCCCACAGTCTGAAGAATGGATTTCTCCTTGCTCCTTATTTCCTAAATTGCAGTGACCCTATATTCAGCCTGCCTGAGGACCTGGACTGTCTAGTGTGGGTGCTGTCAGCTGCATGTCATGATGAAAGACAATTAAGCACAGCATCGCCAGCCAGGCAAGGGAGGGGATTGTCCTTCTCTGCTCCACACTGGTGCAGCCTCACCTTGAGTACTGTGAGCAGTTTTGGGCACCACAATATAAAAAAGATATTAAGCCATTGGATAGCATCCAAAGGAGGGCCACAAGGATGGTAAAGGGCCTGGAGGGGAAACTGCATGAGTGGCTGAGGTCACTTGGTTTGTTCAGCCTGGAGAAGAGGAGACTGAGGGGAGACCTCAGTGCAGTCTGCAACTTCCTCAGGAGGGGAAGAGGAGGGGCAGGTACACATCTCTTTACTCTTGTGACCAGTGACAGGACTCGAGGAAATGGCATGAAGCTGAGTCGGGGGAGGTTTAGGTTGGATATCTGTGGGATTGCTGGTGCGGGGTGTGCAGCAGCTTGGCCCAGGCTGTGCTACTGTTGGCAGGTGTCTTCCCCAGTGCCACGGCATGTCACCTTGACGGCAGCGTCAGGGAAATGGCCAGCTCTGCAGTGTGCACAGCCATCCCAAAATGGTAGGCTGAATTTAACTCCACACAGCCCTGCCTTGTGGCAGGGGCTCCTGGGAAGAACCTCTAGAATCACCGCCCCTTTGCCATGCCACCTCATTGACCTGGCGCTTTTCTGCTGGAGAGGGACAATCTCTGAGGAAGGTGGTAGGGATTTAGCCACACTCCATAGATAACGTGTGTTTTCCTGTCTGGAGTGCAGCCTAAGGGTGTGATGGTGCTTGTTTCTGGAGGGGTGAAGCATCTTAGCCATATGTAGGCCTGAAAGGAAGGGGGAGGGAGGTAGCGTGCAGCTTCAGAGCCCGGCTGCACTGGGCATCTCTGGGCACCGTACAAGATGTTGGTGCAGATTCCAGTACAAGATGTCAGTACAAGATTCCACTGCAGGTGTGGAATCACAGTTGTCTAGTTTAGAGATCACTGTGGAAGAATGAATACTTTGCATCAGTTTAGGTCCTCACAATCTCAAGGAGTTGACCTGTAGTGTTTTCTGAGGTCAAGTATCATTACCAAGTATTTTCTCTTTCTTTTCTGTCACCAAATGGGCAGGAGTCCATTTCATCAGGTAGTATCACTTGTCCTGAGAAGTTGTCTGTCTTTCCTGTCTTCTCCTTTTCAGGCTTTAATGACCTTATGCAGATCACCTCCCCACAGCTTCCTCTCCCCACAGCAGCGCTACCAGCACTGCTCAGCACTGGCTTGCTCTCCCCTTTTTTTAGTCTCCTAAAGGATGACTGGAGCAGAGGGCTTGATGCCTGCTTGCCACCTCTTTATGGTTTCTGTCTTGCTGCATTTGCTTTCCCTGTCTTAAGGGATCTGTCTCAAGCCTTCTTGGTCGCAGCTGAGCAAACCCTGCCAGGGGACATCTCCTGCTGACACCTGGACCTTTTCATTGGCAGATTAGACTGTATGACAGCTCACAGCTCGTTGCAGCTTGTAGGCGCACTCTGCTGCAAATCGTTCTGTCTGTCACAGCAATACAGCTTGCACAGCTCCTGTGCTGGAAGCTGTGGAGCTTGCATTAGCCTCTCTGCCCTTGACTGTATGTATGCTTGTTTTTCCTTCCCTTCTGCTGCTTATCGCTGGCTCCTTCACATTAACAAATATATTAAATAATCTCTTGGGTAAAGAGATGTGCCAGTGCCAAGAAATCCTTAAATTCTCTGTTTGTCATGATTGACCCTGTTCAGCCTTCTCCCACTGACTCCACCGGAGCAGGGCAGCTGGACCAGGCAATCTCCAGAGGTCCCTCCCAGCCTCGACTGTTCTGTGACTCTGTGGTCCAGCAGTTCTGTCTCCCATGCAGCTTTACTCAAGTTTTCAGCCTGGTACTGCCGTAGATTTGTCACCCCAGAATGGCAAGTGCTGAGCAGCTGTGGCAGCTGGCTTGGCTCTGTGTGTGTGAGTCTGCACAACTGTGCTGCCTGGGCCAAAAGTCTGTGTTGCCTGTTACCTGATCTCTCAGCAGATGAGAGTGGATGCTTTTGAAAGAGCAGGGCAAGGGCATGTTATCCCTCATTTAGTGCTCCTCCTTGCTCTGACACTTGGTGCTGTGAGAGCCTCCACGAGTCTCCCCAGCTGTTTGTTGAGTCCTGCCTTGTGACTGGCTCTTGTGGTTGCAGGAAGCTGCACAGTGAGATTTTGGGTCCACTCCTTTAGCCTATTTCTTTCTCTTGACATTGCTGGCCCTTATCCCTGCTGTGTTGGTGCCTCCTGCACAGGGGCGGAATGGGGTGGATGCGTGGAGGCTCCTACAGTGTACTGGGATTTCTCTGTCTGGGCAGGGCAAGGAGAGCAATGCACACACACTGGGACGTGTGGTTGAGTTGAAGAAGAGGGGCAAATGGCTGCTGTGTGGACTGAGGTTGACTCTGCATGTTGTAAATAGGTAACTTGTGAGTGTCCCAGGCCAGTTACGCAGCAGGGATGTACTTGCATTGTGGCCAACAACCATCTGCTCCCATGGCTTTTGGACTGATGCAACAGCTCCAGCTCTATGGACTTCCCATTTTAGGCTTAATTTTATTATCTCTTTGCTGTTTGTTCTTCATATTTACTGTTAACTCCCTTTCTCCTCCCTATAAGTGACTTGCTGAAGTTTGCCCTGATCCTATTCTCACTTTTTTTCCTTTCCTGATAGAAGATGACTTTTGAACCTTGCACCATTTCTCTTCCCCTCCAGCCTTTGTTTTCTCATGTCTGTGCTGGGAGATGTTTGTACAGTGGCAGGTTTTTTTCTTGCAGTTTTATCTGTGGTCTTTGTGTGCTGTGTCCCAGCCCTGACCAGTGGGCTGAGCCTGTCCAGAATAAATCCAGCCTAGGGCATATTATGGTCCTCTTCGTGCCGCTTTCTTCTTGTACTAATAATCCACACATTAATTAATCAGAACTCAGTTAAGAGCAAACCTTGATCTGCTGTACTCCAGAGAAAGCTGTCCATGGGATCATATCACTGTCTTTGCAGCCAGCTCCTGTTCTTCTGGTGCGTTGCCCCTCAGGTCTCTTCCCTTCCTGATCTACACCCCAGTAGCCTATTCTTCCTAGCAGGATTCATCTCTTTTGGGTTCTGTCATTCAGATTCTGCATATTCTCTGCCTTTGTCCTTCCTGGGGGAGAATGTCTGCCTTCCTTGATTCGCACCCCTGTAGGTGATGGGACTGTAGCATGAGTTTGGCTTGTGCTGTGTCATGAGGCCCCGCAGCTGGGTTCTGACGGGATGTCTGTCTCCCCCTGCAGCCTACGAAGCCGTTTCCCCTGCTATGATGCCAGGGCAGATCCCCGACCCGTCGCTGACGGCTGGCGCGCTGCCTGGGCTCGGCCCCTTGACAGGACTGCCTGGCACGGCCCTGACCGCCGAGGAGCTGAAGTGCGCCGACATCCGCAACATTGGGGCCATGATCTCGCCGCTCCACTTCCTGGAGGTGAAGCTTGGGAAGAGACCCCAGCCTGTCAAAAGTGAGGTAAGTACTGGGGACTGCTGGCTGCAGGTGGCCCTGCAGGGCTGTTGTCTGCACTTGCCTGGGTTTCCCTCCTGCCTGTGCTTGGCTGTCGTACGAGAGTGGCCAGCAGCGTGTTTTATAAGCTCCCTGTGTGGTGATGTACATGCATGTTGGTGGCTGCTCCACTAGCAGCCTCTTCCCCCTGCCTGACACTCTGTCCCTGGCTGGCAGTGTCCCTCAGCATCCCAGAGCTGACTGGTCCGATGCAGCCATTGGCAGCCAGCTGAACTCAAACTCTGCCTGTGGAGTGGGGTCTGGTGCAGCCAGCACGTCCCTAGGTTGGGGCATGCACCCCGAGTAGAAGTCCTACGTGTCACTTGAGTCACACACTGTCACTCGTGTCAGCAAGCCCTCGATGCTTCTGGCATTGGTGGTGTCTCTCCAGCAGGGATGAGGTGTGTGGACAAGTGGTGTGGAGCAGTGACTCAGCCTGGGCCACAGGCGCTGCTGGCTGGGAGCTGCCCCTGCCCCATTGCTTGGGGTGGGCCCTGGC
Organism: Mohoua ochrocephala; assembly: GCA_013398855.1. Lineage (NCBI taxonomy): Eukaryota > Metazoa > Chordata > Aves > Passeriformes > Acanthizidae > Mohoua > Mohoua ochrocephala. The sequence goes on along the minus strand of VZTA01021753.1, from coordinate 208,343 downwards.
TTCACCTCGAGTGTCCTGGGATGGGGAAGGTGGGTAGTTTCTGCTTGGTACCACAGGCTGCCATGTCAGGACCAGGCTGAAGGGACTAGGGAGATGCTTGGACAGTATTTTCGTTGTATGGCTGTCCCATGTGTTGGTTGTCTAGTCTTTGACTCTGACTGGTTGTACTGGTGGTGAGTGTTTGCACCTCCTACTGCCTGCAGATGGAGCTGGGAACCCACCGTTTCAGAGGTCCCACGTTAGTGAGGGTGGTGGCTGCTGTTAGAAGGTCCAACAAACAGCCTTCTGAGCAGAGCATCTGCTCCCGTGTGAGGTTACCTCGGATGATGCCGTATGAGGATGGGGTGATGTGTGTTCTCTGGAAGCGTGAGCAAAGGGGTGCTAGATGATGTGAGAAGCTGCCTGTGGTGAGCCGTGAGCTGAAGGGGGTAAAATAGCAGTTCTCGGGAGCAACCTGCTCTCTAAATGGTGCTGACACTTGATTTAGCTCAATTCTTTTGGCAGAAGCTCAGCAGCAGCCAGGTCTACCTGTGCAGAGCATCCCTGTTCTTTGCCCCCAGCCGCTTGAGGTGGACTCCTGTGGGTAGAGCTGGTATGGAATAGTCCATTTGATCACCTTGCACGGGAGCTCAGTGCCCAAGAGAGTGTCCAGTCGCCTTGTGCAGCCTGGAGGTCACCTGGGAAGGACTGGGCAGCTCTGCAGTGGCAGGAGCTGAGGCTAGGATACTGTGGGAGGCTGTTGTAAGGCACTGGGGGATGCTAACAGCTTTCATTTCTCCATGGGCAAAGTGGTCACGGATTTGCAGCTGAAGCCAAATTCTCTTCCAAGCTCTTGGCCTGGGTATTATGCAGCAAATGGGCTGCAGTGCCTGCCTGGCTTCATGGGTTGGGGAGGAACAAGGGTGACTCTGTGGCCATGCTGTCTTCCCGGGCCCAGCTCCGTTCCTGGGGCGTCTCGAGCACCTCTGAGCTGGCCCTGCAACAGCTGCTTTTGCTTTTTGTGGGCATGGGTATGTGATGTCACTGGCATCTGTGTAACAGAGAGTGGGCAGTTCTGCCCCACAGCAGGTTCTGGAATTGCTGAGTGTCCTCTGAGCCGGCTGTTGAGGCACCATGTGGAGGAAAGATTAGAGAAAACCCACTGGCAGCCCCTGCACAGCTACCTTCCATGCAGCTGGTTCCTCCCCTGCGTGGCCTGTGAAGCTGAGGAGTTGAAGACAGCAAATGGAGCTGCCCTTGGCAAGGCTTTGCAGCAAAAGCCTGAGGGAGCTGAAGCAGTAGCTGCTTATCCCATGAGTAGCCAAGAAGCTGCCCACGCATGGTTTTGCAATGCAGCCTGCAGCTGCTTTCCTCTTGCAGGGAGCTGGAGCCCAGGAATGCTGGGTGCCGGTGTGCCACTCTGTGCCGTGCCCGGGAGGACAGGCTGCTCGCCATGAGCCTGGGCAAGGCAGCTCTTCCTGCTCTGCTGGGGGCACCAGCATCTCCTGGCACTGGGGTGTTTGTGCCTGGGGGCACACACAAAACCCACCTGGTGGGTGTTGGGTGCTGGCTTCTCTGCAGGTTGAGGGACAGCCCCACTGGGCAGGCTGCTCTCCTCTTGGACAAGTGTAGAGAGGTGCTGCTGGGCTCCTCCACCACGGAATCCCACCTGGGGTGCTTCCTCTGGGACTGAGCCCTGCCCCTCGAAGCAGATGATTGCCTCAGTCTCTGAGGCTGCTGACTGAAGCAGTTCAAGAGGCATCCCCAGACCTTCGACCCACGGGGATCCCCTGCAGATCAGCTGCTGAGACATGCTATCGGGTGATACATCATCACTGTCCCTTGTGCCTCTGAGTAACATCCTAACCCTCAGCACCAGGGCCATGTCACCTTTCTGAACTGAAATCAAGCAGAAGCAGATGGGGAAAACCTGCTTTCTTGAAGAAGAGAACTTCTCAACCCTGAGAATTTGTGGATTCCCTGTACCTGGAAGTGTTCAAGACCAGGCTGGATGGGGCTTTCAGCAACTGCTCTGCTGGAAGGTGTACCTGCCTGTGGCAGGGGGGTTGGAACTAGGTGATCTTTAAGGTCTCTTCCAACCATAACATTTCTATATTTCCATGAAGCTACAGGAGCTGTGGTCAAAAAGCAGAGCTAAGAGTTCAAGCTGCTTTTATCTATGCTGAGCCACCTTCCTTGAGCATCTGTACTCCATCTAAAGGACACAGACATCTGCTGGGCCCTCTGTGGGCTGGAGACGAGGTCAGAGACAGGTCACTTATTCTGTAATTCTGGTCGAATGGACCAACAGGGCATGGAAATGTCAGGCAGTTCTCAGGGCTGGTGCAGTTGCTGGTTGCTCTTCCAGTTCCTGTTACACCCTAAGATGTACTTTTGAAGCCAAGTTTGGGGGTGATTTTTGAGCTTTGGAGCTGTGAGCACGTTGCCTCTCTGCACCCTCCTAGTAATCCTTGAACTAAAATGCCAAGAAGCTGTCTTGGGGGTGGACGAGTGGTTGGTAACTGTGCTGAGGGGAATTGCATCTACCCTGATGTCCACCTCCTCTTAATTTCTGTCAGGAAATTTTGTAAGAGCTGGCAGCAGAATGTAGAGTTAGAGCCTTCCAGATTACTTCTGCTAACCTGTCACACCCAAGTTATGTGGGTGCAGTGTGAGCTGTCCACTTCTGACTGGACGTGGGGGTATCAGTGCAGTTCCGATCCTAGTTCTCCCAAGTGTGGTACATTGGGGCCCCACAGCACTGCCTTGGCAAAGGAATGGTGCCAGCCTGGCGTTACGGAAGTCTGTGCATAGCTCATGCTGGCTTTGCTTAATATTTTAGTCCCAGCTAAAATAGCAGCTTTGGTGTGATGCTTGGAAAGTAAGGTGGAGAAGATGCAAAACCATTAGTGCTGTAAAGCTCGGACATTGCCTTCTACGGCGTGCTGTGTGTTGGACATGCAGGTTACTCAAGCTGCCCCTTCACCCTGCGTTTGCTGAGTCCGTGTTTTGCCCAGTCCTTGTGCATCACATTGGGATGTTTTGATTGGTGGCTTTTGGATTTGGTGACTGTTAGCAGCGTGCACAGTTCAGTGTAGATGATGGCACCTGCAGCCTTCACTGCCATCGGGCGCTGCTGGTGCGCTACACGTGGGGTCATCTTGTGGCCATCGGGTATCAGTCCATAGGAATGAGGCAGTTCCGTCTGACGCTTCAAATTTCAGAGACCCAGGCAAAATGTGGATGAAGGCACTGGGGACCTTTTCTTCTCTATCCATGCTATGAAGTATAACCTGATTTCACAGGGCTTTCCAGCACTCAGATTTTTCTTGAAGGACCTAGTTTGGGTTCTTGGATGTAGGCACGCCACAGGCCATTTATACAGGCTTTGTAGCATATATCCATAAATACTTTGATTATGGGTTTCTAACCCATAGGGCCTATTGGCCTGGCCTGTGTGGTTTGAGTCAAAGAGCACAGAGAACTGAGTCATGGCAAACAGTGCAGGTACTGCTGTGTCCCGCTTCCTTAGGGGGGAGGCAGGACCTGTCCCCTCCTCACTGTGGTTGGCCCTGTGACATCTGAAGCTGCAGCAGACAGGTATTGGAATGGGGCAGGCCCAGCTGGGGTATCTTCTGGGTTTTTCTGCCTCTCGTCCTTGGCTGTGTGTGATGCTTTCAATGTCTGTGCTCACAGAGCTGAGCCTGTAGATGTCGGTGTGACAAACTGCCCATGTTTCTGGGAGCGGGTTCAATTCTCCATCTCCGCCCTCTCTCAGGGAGAGAGCAGCCTGTGAAGGGTTGTCTGTCCCCTTCCAGCCATGTCCTCAGCTGGGGGTACAGGTCTCCCTCTCTGTGTCCCCACAAAGTGGAGTTAGAGGCTGTAGCAGCAGCACACCTGGTTCCAGTGAGGATTAAGTCATGTTGCTGGTGGCTGCCACATTGCCCTGCCACGCTGCCATGTGCTCACCCCTACCTCCTGCCCCGACCCACACCTGGCTCTGATCTGGGTTTCTCTGTCTTCTTGTAGCTGGATGAGGAAGAAGAGAGGAGGAAAAGGCGCCGGGAGAAAAACAAAGTAGCGGCAGCACGATGTCGGAACAAGAAGAAGGAGAGGACGGAGTTCCTGCAGCGGGTGGGTGCCCAATCTGTCCCAGGGCACAGCAGGGACCTCCCTAGAGTGGTGCTCCAGACTGTAGGCAGCATTGCCTCTTGAACTGCCCCTCTGCCTCCCCTTGCTCCAGGGCCCTTATCTGGGAAAATACAGCCTCCCCTTTTCATGAGGCTGTAAAGGTGGTGGCCATGTATGTACCCAGGCACAGCTTACCCATGGTACCGGGGCTGGAGGTGGGCTCTGGGCTTGTGGTGAGAGAGGAATGATAATGTCTCTGCCTCGGTGCTAGGGCAGGAGCACCCATATGAGTGTGGCACAGGACAGCGGCTGGCAGCGTGCTGGCCCCTTGACCAAAGTGCTAAAGATTTTCCCACTCGGAGGCCAGATGCTCACTCACCTGTGACCCCAAGGCAGGAAAACTGTCACAGCACCTTGCTGTTTGTCTGCAAACAGTGGTGAGACATGGGCAGATGACACAGCATGAGACAAAGTCATTTCACAAGGGCAGAGCCTTCCAGATGGGATGGGTGAAAACTTAATCATGGGTTTGTTCCCAAGCACAGAAAGCAGCCAGGCAGAGGTTTTGCTGGGGTACAGCAGACACCTGCCCCAGGCTGGTGATGGCACTAAGTAGCACAAGGCAGCAGGGGTGGGGATGAACTGCCTGGAGGGATGTGGTGCCTTGGCAGGTCTTCAGTCCGCTCCCCTGCTGCGGGGGCTGGGGGACAGCGCTGGGCAGAGGTGGCTTGTTGGCCAAATTGTTTCTTGTGTCTTGTCCTGCTAGATAAAGTCACATGCGGTTGTGTTCCTGTCCTGCTAGGAGTCTGAGCGTCTAGAGCTCATGAATGCTGAGCTGAAGGCCCAGATAGAAGAGCTGAAACAGGAGAGGCAGCAGCTCATCCTGATGCTGAACCGGCACCGTCCCACCTGCATCGTGCGGACAGACAGCATCAAGACGCCCGAGAGCGAAGCCAACCCACTGCTGGAGCAGCTGGAGAAGAAGTGAAGGTGGCACTGGGCCAGGAGGAGGAGACAGTGGCGCAGGGTCTTCCAGGGTCTCTAATGTATGTACTGCATGAAGAACTGTGCACCCAGGCCTGGTGCAGCCAGGACCCAGTGGGCTTCCTTGGGAACTATGGACCAAACATGGGAACAGAGAAGATCAGGAACCTGCCAACTATGTACTCTGAGGCTGAACCTGGGAGCAGGGCTGGTGGTGCCAGCGAGGGCAACCTCTCTGTGATACCTCATCACAGCCCTTCAGCCTGCTCTCAGCCCTGGGACCCACGATGTCACGGCGTGTCCTGCAAGGACCACGCAGCCCGTGGCTAGCAGGGGCTGCAGGCTGAGGAGCAGCAGCTGCGCGGTGCCCACCAGCACCCTGCCCAGAGGCTGCTGCCGCTCCTGGCACGCGCTCCGGAGGGAAACCCAAACCCAAGAACCACAAACACTTGATGCAGCCCCATCTGGTGGGCAGGCCTGTCGGGGCTCGGTGGCGCAGGCGCCCCCCACAAGCACACTCAGTATAATGTTTACAGCCCAGCTGTCCGTGTCGGCCGTGCTTTTGAATGCACATTTTTACACTTTTTTAAAGTATTTTTTACAAAGTTTTTATACAGTGATCTCTATATGGATTTATATAATCACTAGATGTGATCCCATAGAAATGTATGTTATAATGGTCTGTTTGTTACAAACACATATGCCACAGTTATCTCCATTGTGTTACTTGTCCGGTAGCATCCAGCTCCTTTCCTGGCATGCTGGGAAGGGGGTCCAGGCTGCCCTCTGCAGTGGTGTCGCTACCCTCTCCATCCATGTATGTCCTTCATAATATTCAGTTCTGTATCTCTCAGTAAATGTTACCTTTGCGTATGCTGTCCTCCTGGAGCTCTGTTTGGGTCAGCATCTGCCAGGGCTGAACAGGCCAGGTGTCTTCCTGGCTGAGTGGGACAGTGGAGCAGATCCCAGAGCTGCTTCTGGTGGTCTTGTTAGCAGCTGTGGGCCAGGAGAATTCACCCTAGAAAAGTTGGGAACCTTGGAGGCAGCTCTGACTATTGTCAAGCAAGAAGTAGCTCAGTGCTGCACCAAAGAGTATAGTCAGGCATGGCTTGCCCGTTGGAAAGGCAGAGGGAGACCATCTCATCCTTAGCTGGTCCTTCTTGTTTCAGTCCCAAATACAGCAGTTTGAGCTCATTTCAGGGATGAGAAAGGGACAGGGGAGCTATCACGATGTCCTTGTACTGGTGATCCCTTTATGTGCCTTTGTGCTTCCTTCTGCCCGGACTGTGGAGTTCATGGCTCAGATCTGACCTGTTCCTCAGCTGCTGTCAGGAGCCAATCTTCATTCTTTGAAAAAATGTGATACTTCTGTCTTTCATCAAGCTCTGCTGAAAGGACGCAGAGCACGTGCTGGACCTCCTTATCTCATCTCTTTATTTCCCTCTGCAAAGTGTACATGGTAATAAATTTCTTCTTTGGTGGTCAGTGGGAGCTCCCTGTGGATACCAGATGATCCAGGCATCTTGTCCACAGGCATCTTGTGCTTTTTTCTCACCTGGAGAGCCTGTGTGCTCATCTCCATTGAGGAGGCCTCTCACCTGCTACACGCCTTCCAGCAGCACTGGCAGTGCTGTGGGTGCAGGCCATGGCCTTTCTCTGGCAAACAGCCACATTGCAGTAAACATTTCTGCTATGAAAACGGCTGGCTTGGAAGAGAAATAAAAGGTGCCCTTTCAAACCAAGCATGCTCCAAGCAGCCAGCAAAAGCAGCAGCAGTAGAGTGATGTATCTACACCAGTTTAATGCTCAGCTATTCCACCCAAGGCTTGGGCAGGAGCTGAGTCCCAGCAGTGCCCAGGGGCTGGAATGAGATTTATCTTTAATGTCCTTCCTAACCCAAACCACTCCCTGATTCTGTCACCCAAACAACCTTCTCCTGTATTCCAGTCAGTACCAAGGCGTTTGACACTCAAAAGTTTAGGGCATTTCTTTTCAGGCGACTTGGTTGGGCTGTGACACAATGAAGTTAAAGCAGAGGGTTTGGGCCTCTTCCCCTTTAAGCCACAGCCTGTGAGTGTTGAATGGAAAAGATTCCATCTCTGTGCAGCAGTGCTACACTGCAAACCCCTCCTGGTTCCTGTAGGAGACAGACTCTTCGATGTTCTTGACTCTGGTAGCATCTGTCTTCTCAAAGCCCAGTCCCCACCTTCTCAGAATTAAAAATTTTGCTATGGAACAAGTGGTCCACTGGACAGGCTTGTAAATTACGGTGACATCTGGGCATGGGCAGGAGCAGAGGGCAGATGCCAGGCACAGCCTGTGTTGCCGCATGCTGGAACATGCTCCCAGACCTAAAAACCAGTGGTTGTACCTGTGGCAGTGTCCTTGCACTTGGGTCCACTTCATGCACGGACTGGCAATGTGGATTTGCTTGGAAAAGTCAACCAACCGTTCTCAAAGGCCAGGAAGCCACCTCCTGGCCATCCCACACCACCCCATCCTGTCTTAGGTGTCTTAGGTCCACTGCTGGAGCAGAGCTGAAGGGAACTCGTACTTCTGGGGCAGGGCTCGGTGGTGCCAGAGCCGATAGCCTAGTAGTCGTGGGGCTGCTGCCAGCCCCATGTCCCCGGCCGAGCCAGCCGCTGGGCTGCATCCTTCATCCTGGTGAGCGCACGTACACGCACACATGGATCCCTCCCGTGGATGGCTGCGGTTGTAGAGCCGCAGTTGCTGGCCCTGGGCGCAGGAGCCCTGAGGACGGCAGTCACTGCTGGCACACAGCTCTGGTCTGGCTCGCTGGCTGCTCCAGCCTGAGGTTCTCCCGTGCTCACCCAAACCCGCACACGAGGTGTCCGGAGACAGGCGCGCAGGAGCCCGTCGGCAGTGCCCGGGATGCGGCGGTGCGCGGGCACCGGGCATGGGTGGCCGATCCCTCTCCCTGTGCCCCCCGTGGCTTCGCTCCTCACACCGCCCGCAGCCGCTGCCGCCCCAGCCCGGCCCGGCCC
>VZTA01021753.1:172222-200033 GCA_013398855.1 Mohoua ochrocephala | reverse complement strand
CACCGCTCCCGCTCGGTCACGGCCCGCTGCGGGGCCCGGAGTGCCGGCTCTGCCCCGCGGCTCGGGAGAGCTCCCCGAGCACTGACCGCCCCCGGCCCGGCGGGCAGCCCTCAGAGCGGGTCCGAGCGGGCAGGGGGCTGGAGCACCTCTCCTATGAGGGAAGTCAGGGAGAGCTGGGGCGGTTCAGCCGGGAGAAGAGGAGGCTCTGGGGGAACCTCAGAGCACCTTTCCGGTACCTAAAGGTCTATGAGTAAGCTGGAGAGAGACATTTTACCAGGGCTTGTGGTGATAGGACAAGGAGCAACAGTTTTAATCTGAAAGAGGATTTGGATTGTATATAAGAACTTTTTGAAATGAGGGGGGTGAGGCACTGGAACGGGTTTTCCAGGGAAGTGATGAATTCCCCATCCCTGGAAGTCTTCATGGCCGGGTTGGATAGGGCTCTGAGCAACCTAGTCTAGTGGAAGGAGTCCCTGCCCACGGCAGGGGCTTGAAACTAGATGACCTTTAAAGATCTCATTAAATTCAAACCTTTCTGTCATTCTGTGGTTCATGGTGCCATCCCATGGTGTCAGATGGTTCCTGTTAAACATGTGAGCCCACTTGGCAACACTGGTGCTTCCCAGCCATTTCACCTGCAGGCCCCTCTGCTTCTGAGATACCTGAGGTGGCTCAACATCCAGGACCACCAGCAGGAATTTCCAGGGTGCCAGCAACCTCCTCCAGGACATGCCCATCTTCTGTTTTGTGAGATCCACATTCAGGTCATAACTCTCATGCTCCTTCTCGCACTCACTAGTTCAGGCCAGAGCTCTCCCCAGAGTAATGTGATACCATATTTTTCCTGAATCCCAGGCAGGTGAGCCGCATTACTTTTCCATTGTTTAAATGCTTCTAACAACTCTCTGGTGTCCTTCACAGACGACTCCAGTTCCCTCTGCAAAGCCACCCTTTCCTCTTCACTCCTGAGGAAAGGTAGGTGCCACTTTGCCCAAAATCACCAGGCCTGAGGCAGTGTGGGGGTAATGGGCTGGGAGTCCAGCTACAGTAGCTTGGTGTGAGTGCTCCACACTGCATGCCTGATCCTCTTCTTTTTGCTGGACCCTTGACAAGTCAGGGCCCATGGACAGCAAGAACTGGGTTTCCCCAGAAGCATCTTGCCAGCTCCTCACCCCTCTCTCCTGCAATCAGCTCATCCCGAAGAGGTTGAGCAGGCCATCGTTCTCTCGAAGCTTCATTGTGGCCCTCTTCCTTTTGCTCCTCATCCTCTCCCAACCCACTGTCTGCACCCCCTTGTAAACAAGGTGTGTGTGCAGTCCTGGGGACAGGGGCATCCGGCCCCTCCCTCTCTTGTCTTGCAGCTGGTCATGGGCAGAAGATGCTTGGAGGTCATTACTTTGCAGTTTTCACAGTATTGTTCTCACGTTGTCTACGGAAAATTGCCTCCTCTGCCCTTCTTGTCAGGGGCTGAGGGCGACTCCGTGACACTGTGGTAAGTGGTATTAACTAACCTTTGCCAGTGACCTGTCTCTCTTGTTTCATTTTGAGCCAAGGGCAACAGGTATTCATTTGTCTTTGTCCTTATTGGCTCTTCTACTCAACTTGCTGGAAAACAAGCCCCAAAAATCCCCAGCCTTGATATTTACCAAGAGTCACGGAAACTGCTTTGATTACCATGGGTGCCAGACTCTGCTGAGCAGTACTGGCAGCAGCACGGCCCATGGCTGGGCGCAGGACCGGAGCCAGGGAAAACTGTGCTGCCAGGATGCTCACAGAGAAAAGAGAAAAACCAACTGCTGCTTCCCTGAGCCTGGAAGCATCACCTGTCTCCCCGTGGCTTTGCACGCTTTTTGCTTATTTGTGATCACTGGTTACTGGCGACTGAAGCGTGGGGGCAAGAGGGTGGGAGGCGGGCAGAAGCTAAGGGAATGGATCCATGCGTGTCCCATGCTCACGTGGAGGCATCCTGCTCCTGCTGGGCTCAGGAAACTGCTCTGTGAGCAGAGCAGGGTAGGTCACTTGTCTCTGGTTAGGGGCATGAGTCCCCCCACACTATGCGGCTGATGGGGTGGCCAGGGTCATCTCCCAGGTGGGTGATGGAGGCAGGCAGGGCAGCTGCTGTCAGAGGTGCAGCCAGCCCAACGGGCAGGGAGCTTGCTGTCAGCAGCTCTACCACCAACACTTTCCATGTGAGGAAAAGATCCTTCCCCACAGCCAGGAGGTCTTGCTGGTCAGGGCCACCAGGAAGGGCTGGCACCCATGACATCATGGCTGGAGTTTGCCTTTTCTCTGCATCTGAATCCCCAGGAGCAGAAGCCTGGGAACACCTGTCAGCTCGGGCTGACTCCTCCACCGCAACCGAGTTGTAATTCCAGGCACAGCCAGTGCCTGTGATGCTTCCCCAAGCCTCAGCGCCCGTGACAGCCTCAGTGGCTCTGCCCGCACGGAGCTGGGTCTCCTGCCCAGCACAGGCACATTTCAGCTCCTCACCACACACGTGGGGAGAAGGTGGTGAAGGAGATGGGGCTGAGGCTGGCAGGGAGACACAGAGCAGCTCACAAAGGCCAGAACCAGGCTTTGCAGCCCATGCATCACCTGGGGCTGAGTTTGGGCTGAAGATGCAGCGTGTGGTTGTGGGGTAAGAGAGCGTAATGACCCTGAGCCTTTGGTTTTGTCTGTCAGGGTGAGCAAGAAGTTACTCCCAATTAGCTAAAGGGATGGGCTAATTTGGTGGTGAAGGCAGGAGGTGGGTCACTGTAGGTAAGACTGACAGCTCCGCATCCCTGTCCAGCTCAAGGGACTCTGCTAGACAAAAAGGCCCTCTGTTAGCAAGGTGATGCCCTTTTCCAGCCCTGGCTCCTAGAAGATATCAGCATGAAGCTACTTCCAGAAGCCCACATGGGTTTCAGCAAAAGCAGAGTTTGGGTCTGTTTGACAATGAGGTTTCACTGCAGCCTGTCACGTCTCAGATGAAGCTTCAGGAACAGGATCGTTTGCCAGTAACCACCACCTTGTGCTGATGTTATCTAGTTTCTGCAGAATGAACTTGCTGAGTTGTCATCTGTGACACTGTCAGGGGAAGTCCTGACTCCTGACACTGCAGTTCCTGCCTCTGCTTTGCCATGGCCCCAATTCCAGCAGCATCATCTGGGCTGGTTGGATTTGCTGGACACCTGCTTGTGCTGAAATGTCATGAGGCTGTCAGAAAGACCTGGGCAGCAATGCTGTGCTGCAGGCCTGCGGGCTCCCAAATCCAGTGGAGCCACCGGCAGACTAACATGTAGTTTCTGGTTGAGGATAAAATGGCTACTGACAGCTCATCTCAAGGTGATGCTGAACACTCGGCGACCAGACAAGCAGCAAGAGGGGGTTTGCACTAGAGCTAACGTGTGGGTATCAGCAGGTGCCTCTCAGTACGTGGGCTACTGACTTCAGTGACAGAGGCAAACTCTGTGGGTGCCAGGCAGAGGCACTGCTGCATTATGCAGGTGTTTGCCAAGTGAGACATCCCTTTTCTTCTGTGCAGACTTTCCCTGGAGGCAGTGACCTGATTCACTCTAGCTCCAGCCAGCAGATAATGGATGAGTGGCTAAAGCAGTCACGTGCTGGTGCATGCTGGCACTGCTGTATGGCTGGGCAGCGTGATGGCACCCCACGCAGCCAGTGTAACAGGCTGGCAAAGCCAAACTCACTGCTCCAAACTAACGCCCTCAGCTGCCGGTGCAAGGTGTTCTCTGTGTCTGCAAAGTGGATGCAGGCACTGTTCCGCTGTCTGTTGAATACCTGCAGCTCGCTGGACCACGTGCACAAGTTTTAGGAGCAATGCAAGCTGCCAGTGTACCCTGAGTGGCATGGAGCCTCATTCAGGCAGGGCTTTGGAGCAGCACATTTCTTCACCTGATAGCAACCATCTGCTGTGGCTGCGAGGTCCCGCGCTGCTCGGCAGCTGAGGTTGCGTGCTGGGGTAGCAGCACCTCGGCATTTCTCCCAGCCATGCCCTGGAGTGTGCCTAAGTGCCAGTTGGCACTTGGGAGGTTTAGATGAGAGAGCCAAAGGGCTCAAGGCTGTGCTCCAAATTCAAGATAGAGCTGGCTGGTGGGTCCCTCTCACTGTGCAGCAATGGGGAAAGGAGGAAGGCTGCATGAGGAATGAGATGAAGAAGAACACATCTATCCTTTATAACTGTAACGCCATGGTAGATGGGGGGAAGCTTCCCTGGGCTGCTGTATTTGCTTCTGTCTTCCCTGCTGTGAAATCAGGAGACATCCAAAGATGGGTGCTGACCTAAATTAGGGCTGCAGGAAAATTTCCCTATGTAGGAACTAAAAATCCCACTAGTTTAGAGTGGAAACTAGTGAAATGCCACGTGATAGAGATGTGCAGAGCAATTCCTGGCTTAGAGATAAGTCTGTTCCTCTGCTCACCCCCTCACAAGATGTTCAAAGAAATGGAAAGACAACTCATTTCACACTGGTAAACTGACACACTTCTCACAGAGCCAGCAAACTGGTTTGTGCAGGTGGACAAGATGCCCTGCTGGTCAACAGTTTCAGAGGGCTCACAAAGAATCAGATATTGATATGAAAAACAAGGATGTCCAAAACTGAAGTAAAAAAGTTTGTCTTAAATAAGATGAAAGATGGCGTGATTCTTGGACGTCCACTTTGGGGTTCGGGTAAAGAATGGCAGCAAGGAATTTCTTTTTTTCCGTACCTTATTTGAAACCAATTTTGGCACTATTAGTGACGCCAGGAGGACCAAGTCTTCAAGTCAGGGCCTTGCACCATCACTGCTGGCATGGCTTGGGTGTAGCATTTCTCCCTCATCCCAGCTCCAATGCACCATCAGGGATGAGGTGTCATGGGAGGTTGCAGGTCACCCGTGTCTGGGTGCTGGTGTTGGCAGCCACAGACAAAAGCTGTGGGAAAAGCAGCCATGTCCAAGGAGGCTGATTACAGATCACCTCCCTCTTGTCAGGGTACCAAAATGCGAGGGTGGAAAGCACAGGACTCACGATCATCTGAAACTGCTCCCTCTCCCTCCCTCCATCTGCTGCTCCCAGCTCCCTGGGGAAACTTGTGGCCCTCTGAAAGAGCCAGCACTAAGCAAGTCCTCCCTTGGTGTTTGGGCGTTGGACCACGGGCCTCCTTCCTTGTGTTTTCCTCAGAAAGACTTTGAAGAGCCCTGGCTGAGGGCTCTGGGGGATGGACCAGGTTTGGGTCAGGGGCTCAGCCCTGCTGCTGCCTCCCCCAGCAGCCTGCTCTGGGACTCTGGGTTGTCTCCCAGGGAGCTGGCAGCAGGCGAAAGCTGTGCGTTCCAGGGTGTGACAGCACGTGCCAATGCACTGTCCAGGCTGATGGGGCTGATACCCCTTTGCGTGTTTTGATGACTCTGCCAGCGTGGCTCTGCCATTCAGTGCCACTTGCACAGGCACCGAGTGTACCTTGTGCACAGCTCCCCTGTCCTCTCCTTCACAGCCACTCTGCCCCACGCTGCCTGTCCTCCCCCACGCTTCCTCCGACACGCTGGGCTCCAGCGCCGCTTGTACAAGCACCACACACGCCTGGGCACAAGCTCACTGCATGTGAGCCCGTCAGCACGGCTGCTTGTGCTGAGCACCTCCTCCAACCATGCTGCACGAGCTGAAGGATTTGGGAAGCTCTTGTTCCCACCAAATGGGGTGGAGAGGAGGGAAAACCAGTGTACACACCCCTGTAATCCAAATGTGAAGCAAAAACCAGTGTACACACCCCCGTAATCCAAAAGTGAAGCAGATCCCATTGGGGTGGAAGTACAGTACTAGCATGCGTGTTGTTCACAGCCATCTCCTGCCGAGGTGGGTGTCTCAGAGTCTATCTGCAAGAACATGCCCTAAATAAGCTGTACTCAATCCTTGGGAGTCTTGAACATGTTTTTTGATGATGGGTGGTATTGAAGAACATTCTCCTCTGAATGGAGTCATGAAGCGGCAACGTAATACACTCAAGAGTCACGTATTAATTTAAGAGACAAGTGATGCATTCACCGTCCACCCCCATGCCATGGATCATGGCTTCAACCAATGCCCTGTGAACATCAAATCCTCCATCGGGCATTATTCATCCCCTGGGAGCACAACTTTTGCTGCTTGGTTGTTGCAGTTGGATTCACTGCAGCAGTAGCAGAGGCCCCAGGTTGAGTCCCGCTGCCACCATGGTCGGGCGGAACAGCCACGTGTGCCTCTCCTGCTCCTGTATGGCCTGGAAATGCACAGGCTGGAAAGCACGAAGGAAGCTGGGGCCATGGCCCCTTGCCATCACCAGTAAGTCTACCCCTGGGTGGATCAGCCCTTCTGGTTAAACGGGTCACTGCCCTTCCTCTTTGGGCCTTCCCCGTCATCACCGAACGAGACTGCCACCGAGATGAGTCAAACCGTCAGACAACATCTGCACCCTCCACACACCCTGTCCATGCGCTTGGATAGTTCAACTGGTGGGCTCAGCCCAGGCAGCGGAAGCAAAGAAACCCTGGTTGGCTGGGGGGCGTCTGATAGCTGAACCTTCTCAGTGTCCCAAGCGTGGCTGGGTGATCTGGTCCATTTTTGATCGATCCCAGAAGGTAGACAAAGCCTGTGAAGACAGCAGTGAGAGGAAGTTTGGCCTTGAATGGATGTACTCTAGCAGGATTTGGGATCTGCTGACCTGGAGACTCTTGTGAGTGTACATCTGAGTACTTGCTCATGAGCTGCTAAGTCCTTGCCAGGAACAGATTAGAGGTTGCTCAACTAAAGACACAACCAGTTGATCTGTACAGGACAGGGGAAGGAGAATGTGGTTCATCCCTTCAAAGTAGCCTGGGGTGAACTCTAATAATCCATGTCTTGAGACTGAAACTCCCGTATGTGCAGGAGGTCTGACTCTGCCAACCTCCTGTCAGCCCTTCAGCTGGGAGCTCTAGCCAGGCTTGCTCTTCCTCTCCAGTGGGGTCAGACAGACCCCATCTACCTGGAGCTCAGTGTCCATATCTGGAAAGCTAGCACATGTGGCATTTTCCTTCTACAGTTTCCTTCTTTTAAAATATGGACACAAAAAATGCACTACGAATGACATTCAAAAAAACCCACATAAAAGTGACAAAGCCCAGTACCAAAGACTTAGAAATTGCCAGAAATGGGTTTGCCTGGGCAGCCTAGCTTCAGCTGTCTCGTGCATATGATAATTTCCTGCAGTTTGCCCTGGATTGCCACCTCTTCAGCACCCAGGCTGGACCTTGGCTGGAGGGAGCAATAAGCTGGACAGCTAGGCCGCCTCCTTTCTTAGCAGGGCTGGGAAACTCCTATCAAGTTGGTGAAGCAAGAGGCTGCAGAAAGAAAGGAGGTTCTCCTGGGTAGACAGCTGAGAGGTCTCCTCCCTGGAGACCTGGGTCTGTGTCTACCCTTGCCTCGAAGTTACTCTGTGAGTCGGTGAGCCACACAAGCAAGAGCTTTCACAGGAGCAACCACGTCTTCCTCATTTCCCAGAGCTGTTTTACAGAAGTGCTAAAGGTTTGCAGATGCAGTCACAGACATCAGGATCTGGGGTTTGGCTAAATTAAGTGCTATATAGTGCCAAAATCACTGAAAAATTTAGATCCTAATTGGTTCAAAACGTGTATCCAAAATGAATGAGTACTTACGACCTAAATCTCTTTTTGTCTCTTATTTTGCATCTGTTAAATAGGTATAACTCCATCCCCTCATCCCCCACTCTGGACCTGAAAAGGTGGCTGAGAAAACAGCTTCATTAATGGCCCTGAAACACTCATTCAGTGCTGAAGTGATGAGCATTAGAAAGAGTCTGTGAAGAAATGGAAAAGCAGGATGTTGGAGCAGGCTGACTGCAGGACAAGATGAAGGTAACACAGCCATAGCAGGGAATAAACCCTAGTGGATCATGCAGCTGCAGAGCACAGCATGTTACACAGCACGAGGGTGTAAATGCAGGGTGCTGCAGGGATTCAGTTATGGGATTTCCATAATTTTGAGTGCTTGACTTACAGCCCTTGCCATTTATGGGACATTCGGGGTGTAAAGTACCTGTTTCCTGTACACTGGCTGGTGGCACCGAGTAAGGGCTGAAAGTGTTGGTGTTTGCTCTGCGCCAAGTGGGATGAATTTGGTGGGATGAATTTGGTGGGACTATGCTTTAGCTCTCCTGGCACAACCTCACTCTCACACGGAGCTCAGTCAAGATGAAATAGCCCTGGTGACGGAGACTGGGGGAAGCTGCACACGTCGCAGACAGGACAACACGTGCTGGCAGAGTGGGACATGGCAAAAGCGTCTGGTAGAGAGCGGGGACTTTGTTCAACACAGCCATCTGCTTAACACCTCTTCTCAGCACTGATTTCTATGCAAAAGTCTTCAAACTTATGTGGGGAATTATAAACAAGTTGTTGCAATTGTCCAAACATTGTAAGAAATTATTTGCATAAAATGCTACATGTGAAGCAGAAACAGCCTCGGTGGTTTACAGGAGGCCGAAGTTGGTAACTGCTCTAGGCTGGATTTTTAAATAGCACTATGCACTGAATGGCTGTGCAAACAAGATGAGTGGGATGCATGGGGTGAGCTGCAGTTTTGAATGTTGCTGTCATAAGCCTGCTGCAGGCAAGTGCTCTGGAGCAGCAGGTTTACAAGGAAACTCCAGCACCCACCTGTGCTGAGGAAGCTGGTTGCACAGATGGGACATAGGGAAAGAGACTTTGAAGCAAAAGTGCTGGCTGAAAAATACCCCATGTGCTCTCTTGGTTCTGAGGAACCCATCCTAGTAGGTTTTTTTTTTTAAAGTTTTTCGTTATTGAAACCCTGGGAACATAACTCATAACATAATCCATCCCACAGAGGCAGGATTCAACCTGGACTTCTTTCAAGAGAGGTTTCTTCCCAGCCACTTCATATAAAGGGGCTTGAATAACTTTCCTGAATGGCCCATCCCAAGGTCTTCCTAACTTCATCTTGCTTTGAACGTCAGATCTCCGCCTTTCCTGCCGCAGCCGGACCCTGTTGCTTCTTACCCTGCTTTGGCTGCACAGAAAGCAGCCGACCACCCTCTCCATTACAACAAATGAAAGACTGTTCCTTGCTCACCACCCACTTCTCACCCCCAAGACTTCTCTTTTCTAGGCTAAATGGGCCAAATTTCTTCACTCCTTCTCTTAGTGCAGTATTTCTGTGTGTTTATCCTTCGTATTGTTGTTCTTCCAGACTGCTCCACTTCTCGGCCTGGGACTCTGAACGGGTCCTGGCCCTGCACAGGCAGCACAAGGCAGTCATCTCCTCTGCCTTGTCCCAGAACCCCAGGTCAATACTTGACCCCTTTGCTGCTGGCAAACCTTCAGTTTTCAATGCTCTGCAATCCCCGGATTTTTCCCTGCTGTTCTGCTGCTCCGTTGGTTATTCCCCAGATCCTCTACCTACAGCTCGCTTTGCTTTACATTCCCATTTGTTCTTGCTGAACTGCATCTTGCTGCTTTCAAACCATTTCTCGGCAGCTGAGATCATACTAAGCCCAGGCTCCAGAGTCCCTGCAGCCACTCTGTCCTGGGAGAACAGGACTCCCTCCAGCATTGCCTGCTGTAATTCACAAGGGACAAATACAGGACTGGTTGGCCCTTTCCTTCCCTTAAAAACCTCTGGAAATATCCTTTCTCCATCAAGCTGCTGGTATGGCAGTAGCCTAACACTGGTGAGTTTTTCCAGTGCCACTGACAGTGATTTCGCAGCTCCTGTGAAAGATCAAAGAAAACGAAATGATCCCAGAGAGAAAGTCAGGGGATGTTATTCACAGTGTAAATTTAGTCACCTAAGTCAAGCAGAGAGATTAGGAGAGTGGCTCCCGAAACTCTGCCTCATAGCAGGGGGGTGGAGCCTGGGCAGGGGCAGCAGGATATCAGCTCCCCATGTTGTGCCTGCAGCAGGCGCCCAGGGCAGCTCCCACAGAGCTGTGAGCAGATGCTGGTGGAGCCACACTGGTGGTTTCTGCTGCTCTGGGTCAGGAGATCACATTTCTGACCTGAGACATGGCAGGGGGCTCTCACTGCCTATGAGGAGACAACATAGGTCCAGCCCAGACCAGAGAAGCATTGTGAGAGCTCTGCCCATCTTCCCACCAAGAGATACTTGTCTCACTTACAGATGCTTATTTGCTCATAAGTAGCAGGAATTCATTAACATCATGGCCAGTTCAAGGGCAAAGAGTGTGTTTGGACAAGGCAGGAAAAGGGATGCTCTCTTAGTCCTGCTCAGAAAGGCCAAGTGTCCAAACCCTCCCCCATGCTGTTGCTCTCTCCTGAGGCAAACCAAGGTGCGCTCAAAACCTCCCTCCTGTGGATCCAAGAACAGCCTTTACCACAGCCACATTCTGGACAGTTTTGCACTGACTGTCCAGCTCCTGCCAGGACACTCAGCTTCCCTCACCACCTTCTGCCAACAGCCCCACCACCTTCCCAACTCCCTCCCAGACGCTGGCCTTGCTAGATACAACAGGAAGAAATTCAGCTAATTTGTCCAATAATGGAACAAGGATCTTTTTCTCCGAGGAAGGAGCTCCCTCCATGGAGCAGCCTGCAGAGCAGGACAGGCCAGGCAGTCTCTGAGACCTGCTCACCAGCAGAGGAGTGTGGTTTCCTTGGGAGAGAGGGAATCCTGCAGTGTGCTTCCTGGAAAGGAAGCGCCGCACAGGGTTGCAGAGTTCAGAGGAAGTGTAGCGGTGCAGCGAGCTAATGGATCCTTCAAGGGCTGTGCTGCTGGCCCGTGCCTTGGGAGGCCTGAACTCGACACCTGTCACCTCACTGATGCCTTTGGCTACTCCATTTCTGGAGTCAGTGGCACCAGAAGAGCCCCGCGTGCTACAGGGAGGCTGCGCTTCCAGGAAATTGGGTCCCTCAGAGCAGGTCGTGCTGAGCAAACCCTTGCAGCCATGTTAAAATGTGTGGTGGATCCTAGCATTTCCATATAGCCACCAGGAGGAAAAATACACTCAGTGCTGTGAAATGTTCAGATAAAAGGGCTGAGGGTAGAACACCAGTGCCACGGGATATTTCTAAAGGGGGAAATGGGCCAAAATGGAGTCGTTTTGCTACTGGAGCTGACTCAGGAGATTTCCCCGAGCCACCCAGCCTGCAGCCAGCCCCATGCATTTCTTGGTTTTGGCCATGTTTGCTCCTGTGTTGGCTCCATGAGTGGCAAGGACGGGAAGAAATGCCAGCAGTGCCCATGCGAGTCTGCACTGTGTTCCAAGCTCGTCCTCCTTTGCACCTGTGT
The DNA here is from genome assembly GCA_013398855.1 of Mohoua ochrocephala. NCBI lineage: Eukaryota > Metazoa > Chordata > Aves > Passeriformes > Acanthizidae > Mohoua > Mohoua ochrocephala. The sequence goes on along the minus strand of VZTA01021753.1, from coordinate 188,752 downwards.
TTTCTGTGCTGCAATACAGCTGCAACCCCAAAGCTGCCAATACTCTTGCCCTAATGGCCACTGCATCTCAAGTGCCCTTGCCTATGCCCTGCTGCTGAGACTTGCTAGCTGTTCCTGCTTGAGGCAGGAGAAACTCAACCAAAACACCCATAGGCAACAAAACTCAGTAAGCTGGGAACTGGGAATTGCTGTTTTCCACAGGAGTGGGTTGCTGTGGATGGGTTCATGCCTGTTTCTAGATCTGCTCCTTATTGCATATGCAAGAACTTAGCAGCTCCAAAGTCGTGTGCTCCTGTTGATGCCTTAGGTTTTAACTTTTATATTTTTCAAATCCTGTGCTGCCTGGTGTGTAACTCTGGAGTTTCTTGTGGCCTGCGAGCTGCTGTTCTCTCCTGCTGCTCAGACATAACAAACCTCTGCAGGCTTCCACTCCAAGGACACCAGGCCCAAAATGTGTAAACTAAAAGCCTCTAGAGGGGGGCAAACTTGGGGTAATTCCATCATGAAACTGAGGTTATAATTGGAGAATTAACCCTGATATGCAAATGAACCAAACTTATAAAAGTGTGAAGAACTTGTGACCCAGGGTCCATCTTGGGTGTCCACCTGGGGTGTAGCCTCTGGACTGCCCAGGGTGTACCTTTGAAGGCCCTTCAAATAAATACCTTCCTTTATTCTCTTATTCTTGTTTGGTCTCTGTGTTTTAGGTGGCCACCTAAGGCATCGCTGTCTGTGGATGGAGAGCCTGTTGGCACGTGGCCCTGGCTCATCCTGCCCGATCTGGTGACAAGAGCACATCAGAAAGCAAATGGTCCCTGCTTTGGCACCTCCTACACCTGCACTGTCACCTCCAGAGCCACTAGCACGGGGTCCTCCGAGGGTACCCCTGAAGCACTGCTGTCCTAGGGGCTGACTGCACATCTTTAGTCTCCTGAGGCTCATACTAAGGATAGAAGTAGCCCCAGAGAGCACAGACTGGGGAGAAAGAAGGGGATCCAAAGCAGCTTCTCCTTGCTGCTGTCTGCACGGGCCGATCCATAGATTGTTATGTTTACAGCACTTTGTCTGCCAGGGCTGATATTCCTTTATGGGTCAGTGGTCACACATTAATGAATGTTTTAAAGTGCTAAATAGCTTTGCTTTATAGAAAATACTAGTCCCACCCAACCCAGTCCAAAAGTTCTATGACCCTGAGCCTTTCTTCTGAAATGGGGCTGGTGCTTCATGGTGCCCATGTGAACCACCTGCACTAACAGTGTTTGTGTGGCACCTGCTGAGGGTACCCGTCCCCTCCCCGGGACTCGCGTCGATGGTGTCTGCGATGGGGTGACTGAGGTTGCCTGGGGTTGGACTGACCTCCTGCTTGCACGGGGCTGGCATGGGACACAGTGCCCCTGGAATTTCTGGGGCTCCCAGTGGCACCTCCTCCGCACTGCCCTCCTCTGAGGGTCCAAGTTTCACAGCCAGAGCTGGGGCTTTTCTTCCTTTCCATCTCTGCTGTTTGTCTCAGAGAAAACCCATCGCGTTGTTTTTCAACTGCCTGAAGGTGTTTTTCGGGGGTTTTTCAGGCTATTTTGAAGCTCATTTTTCCCAGATGTGCTTTTTTTCTTCTTCTTTTTTTTTTTAATTGGTTTTAAAAAATTTTTTTCTTCTTCTGTAACTTTTCTTCTTTGCCTTAAAGTTTCCGGCCACGTGACTTTCAGCTTACATCCCCAAGGTTCTGAGAAACCACAGGAGGCTGAGACCTAAAGGGAAGGTGCAGAGGCTCTGAGAGGAGAGGCAGCGAAAGTGTCGGAGTGCTGGGCAGGAGGACAGAGTGCTTCTGGGACGAGAGCAGGGAGCCAAGGGCCATATCAGAGGTGACAGAGGAGGACAGAGGAGAGGCAGAGAAGCAAGACAGAAAGCAGGCACACCAAGAGCACAAAGGAAGCTGATCAGACCCTGGGAGCCAGGAACAGCAGCCATGCCCCACAGCTCTGACAGCAGTGATTCCAGCAGCTTCAGCCAGTCCCCCCCTCCCAGCAAGCAGGTAAAGCAGGGACTCTTCTCCCCTCTCCCCAGCTGGAGAGTATTTCGGGGTGGGCCACGGGTGGGCAGGAAGTAGGGTGGCACCCACTGTTCGTGTTTTCACAGCGCAATATGGCAGAGCTTTCTAAGAATGGCTGTGGGGAGAGAGAGATGCAGGGCTCGGCCAAGGGCCTCGGCAGAAGCTTCAGCCACTGAGCTGGGTATGGGCAGAGAGAGATGATGTGGTTACTTGGGGCTATGCCAGGGGCAGCTGGGGGCCCAGGACCCCCAGGCATGGTGGATCCTGTGATACATGCCAGGCAGGCAGGGAGCTTTGGCGTGAGTCGGTGCTCTGGTGAGGAGTCCGAGCGGGCACCTCCTGGCCATGGACCAGGGTGTCTCAGGGGCAGGCTGCCTGCTTCCTGCTTCTGTGGACAGCACTCAGGACCCAGAAAAGCCCTGCTACTTTGGATCTGCTTTCTTTGCTGTTCAGCCTCAGAGGTTTTTCATGTCAGTGATGCTTCACAGAGGGATTTCGTTTTGTTGCACGGCATACCTCAATGGTGGGTCTTTTGCTGGCAGATGCAGACACAAGTCTGAGGTATTCTCACTGCCTTTTCTGGCTAAACTTTATTTTATCTGTCATTTGCCATTTCTCTAGCGCTTAAGACTTTGCTCAGAAATCTTGGGGATCATCAGGGCAGATGATTTTTGGCTTCCAAACAAGGATGGGAATGCATCCTGGCTTGCATCCTGGTAAAGACGGCGATGAAGCACAAGGTTTTCCAAAGGCTAGGGACTGGGCTAGATGCAGGATATGGGAGCTGCTATATCTGAGACATTTTCAGGGTATTGAAGGCAAGGATAAAACGGTTAAGTTCAAAGAAGAAAAATATCTGGGGTTGGGGGGAGGAGGGAGAGGATGTGGACAGATAGATGGGCTGGGAAGATAACTTTTGTGGCTGAGTTTTGTAGTCTTGTGGAGAAGTGGTGGTGTGAATGTTAAAGAGTCCACAAGAGGGGCAGTGCAATATGAAAATAGAAGATGAAAGTCCGTGTGACAGTTTCAACTGTCAGAAGGCAGCAGCAGGACCAGATCTCAGCAGAGAAGGGCTGGTGCGTGAAGCTCATGACCTGAAGCCTGGAGACCTCTGCTCTCCCCTGCTCAAGGGACTCGGGAGCGTTGCAGTCAGCACTGCAGGCATTGCTACCAAGGGACTCCAGAAAAGTGCAAGGACAGAGATCAGAGAGGTGGAACAAATAAGATCTGTGTTAAAAACAAAAGCTCTGAGTCTGTCTAGTTAAAGAAAGCAGGGGCCATATTGTGTTGTGAGGGTCTGCAACAAATGAAGCCTGAGGCAGAAGGGTGATGGAGAAGGGAGGGGCCTTCAGGGGTGCAAAGAGGAAAACACAGGCTGAATATCTGGGAAAATGGTATATCCAAGGAGCTGGAATGTCTGCAGTGCCATTACCCTGCAGAGAGACAGGAAAGGAAAAGGTTTTCTGTACAAGAATTCAAATTGTCTTTCTTCCAGAGGGAGGTACTTACTCTGGTCCATCAAACTGTATCCCAGGCTCTGTGGTGGTGAAGGGAGAGTGGTCATTTCCCAGCTGTTCTGGGATCCCCAAGGATGTCAGATGTGCCCCTCCTGGCAACAGGGGTACTAAAAGCATCACACATCCCCTGGACTATGGCTTTATACTGGTGTGGAGGGTGTGTAGCCCGTGTCCTGTGCTTCAATGATGTTATCTGCTGTGTCCCTTTCCCAAATACTGCCCTGCAGGAGAAGGGTGAGGGAGAGAATTACCCAGTCATTTCCATGCCTTGTTTCCCTAGGACTCTTCTGATGACATGAGGAAAGTCCAAAGGAGGGAGAAGAATCGCATTGCTGCCCAGAAGAGCCGCCTGAGGCAGACCCAGAAAGCAGACACACTGCACTTGGTGAGCACTCCCACCCTTTCTCATCCCTGGTGCTGAGGACTCGTAGGAGACAATGTGCTTTTCCTCTGAGATTCGGGGCAGAGATGCTCAGTGGAGGCAGGACAGGAGAAGCGAGGCCAGGGCAGGATGTAGGAGTCAGCGCCTGCAGCGAGAGCACACAGCCCAGGACGACTGCCACTGAAGCGTTGAGTTTTGCAGCTAGTTTTGAATCCATCTTTACCTCTCAGTCTTTCATTACCAATTTCCTTTCCCAACCTCTTCTGACTGAGCTCTCTGAGAGCACAGTTTCACCTGGGCTGGCTCTCCCCAGGTTTGTGATTCATGCCACCACTTATGCAGAGGTGCCACAGCATACAAGGATACTTTTCTGTGGCACTATGGGCACCCCTGCAGCTCGTCCCGGTGTGAAGAATTAGATGTCTGCCTTTCAGGAGGGATGGTCACTTCTGGCTGTGTGTGTTTGGGCAGGAGGATGTAGTCAGTGTCAGAGCATAAGGGCTGGGACGCTTTGCATTTTGCACATTGATGAGTGCAGTCCGATGTATTTTGGGCCACTGGCGGGAAGGATGAAGAACACGCAGCCTGCAGTGGCCAGAAACCATCTTTATCCCTGTGCTGGGCTTGGCTGTCCTTTGAAAAGTGGTAGTTGAGCTCATGTTCAAAAAAAGTCCTTTGATTTAGCAGGCTTCATATTCCCCCATATTCCCATTATTGGAAATAATTCTTGAGAATCCAGTTCTGGACCTTCCTCCTTACATAGTGCCCTTAGTCCATCGCTGGAGCTAGGTTTAAGACAGATTTCACTCTTTTCTCAGTAGCTGATGAGCCTTCTAGAGCTGCCGTGGCTCGTGGCTGATTGCATTACATCTGCCAGCAGCAAAGGCTCTGGGCAACTGTGTCTGAGAGAGGTGAAAAAACACCCTTTCCTTGGGGTCAGTGCTCTCTCCACAGTAATCCTAGAGGTAGGTATGGGCTCTGAGCTTCCCCCAGGAAAATCCTGCCTAGCTGTGCAGCAAGCAGAACTGTGCTGCTCTTCTTAGAGCAGATAACAAACCACTTGCTTAAGAGATTACTACTGCTCAGCTAGCATTGATAGCACACAGTCCTTGCCTTCCCATTGGGATGAGGCAGTGGGCTAAGTCCAGTTTGGATCCCGACAGGCAGATGAAAAAATGCAGGAAGGCAAGTAGAAGATGCATGGTGAATTTCTGCTAGGTTTTTTTCAATTCCGGTGGACAGTGACCCCCTGCTGCTCCTAGGTTCATTCCCCGAGCGCTCTTTGCCTTTGGTGGATTCTGCATCAGGGACTTTGTTTCTCTGATGTGGTTCTTCCCAGAAAAGCATGGCTCAGTTTGAGCTATGAAAGGAGCCACCAGCTCCATCTGCCCCAGGGTTTTCTAGCTTGTGTTTTGAGCAGAATGAGTCATGGGAAAGCTGGGACTCCTGGCCTCTGGGTGATTCCCATCAATTCCCGAGCTCAACAACAGTCACGATTTCCAAACCATTCGGTCACGCCTGAGAGATGCTGTTTGCTGTGTGAGCTCCTGCTGTAATTGCTGGGTGCATTTCAACCTGTGCACAGAGTGGGCACCATCAAGAATCAGCGTGGCAGCAGAGGGGCGAGCAGAAGGTTCGCTTTGCCAAGGTGATGGTGCAGCTCTCCAGAGCCTCCAAGTGCTGGGTCCTGCTTTATCTCTCCCAGCTGAGTTTCCAGTCCTCTGGCCCTACCCAGGCTGCTGGCTCCATGGTCCGTTGATGCCTGCAATGCTTCAGCCTGGAGCTGGCTGCACTTCAGCAGAAGCAGAGGTAGCAAAGGCTTTGATGCTCTCAGTATTGTTGAGACAAGGCTGAGCATCATTATTAACCCCTTTGTTGTTATTCTCATTAATACCAGTATTAATTCAGTTCTTCTGAGGCCTCAGTTTCTCTTTTCTTCTGACTCAAGCGTCTCCCCTTCCTCCCCATCGTGCCGCTGCTTTCCCCGGCTGCTAGCAGGAAGCAGTGAGTCTCTTCTTTCCAGGGCAATGACAGGTTTCCTGTGACAGGTGGTTTTCTGGTTAAAGACGGCGGTTATTCAACGTGCTCTCCCCCGGGGGCTGGGCTGCCCGGGAAGCGCACGGAGATGTGTGTGTGCATGAGAGGGAGCGAGAAAGCCTGGGCGGGAGCAAGCCACAGTCAATTCTCGTAAGCCGGGGCCGAGGAGCGCGGCTGGGGCTGCCGGCATCGCACCCACACCCGGCCTGGCCAGCTGGGGGAGGAGGGTTTGCCCAGGCACGGCTCTGTGATGAATTTACCAGAACTACATCATTCTGGAAATTCTGCGGGGCAGGAAGGCGCAGGACCGCAGCCCTCATGTCCCTACCTCATCCCTGTGGGTCCCACGCTGAGGAAGCCCCTGCGGTTTTGTCTCCTCAGGAGAGTGAAGACTTGGAGAGACAGAATGCTGCCCTGCGCCGGGAGATCAAGCAGCTGACAGAGGAAATGAAGCACTTCACCTCGATGCTGAGCTCCCATGAACCGCTCTGCTCCATCCTGACGTCCCCTCCACCGCCTCCAGAAGTGCTTTATGCCACACACTCTTTTCACCAGCCCCACATTAGCTCCCCACGCTTCCAGCACTGAGCCAGCCAGCAGGACAGCAGCCCGCCAGCTCCACTGATGGCAAGAAGTAACTTCGTGGGGCTTGCTTTTCCACCCAAGGGAAGGAATTGGACAGACGGACATTCCTTCTTAGAGTATGTACTCTGAGTGATTTGCCTAAGACTTGCTCCCTGTGCAGAAATGGCAGAGCCACCACGAGGCATCTTTGGACCGTTTCCAGCTTGGATTCTGGGAAGAAGAGGCAGTCACAACAGGGCACCAACCCCCTTCTCTGGTCCGTGTTTGGGGAGACTCGCAGAAGGGTGTAGTGCCGGCAGCCTCCATAAGAGCAGCTGGCTGTGGCACACAACAGCCAGGGCTCCAGGAAGAGGAAAGGGAGCAGGGGTGGTGGGGAAGGTTGGGGGCCACAGAGTGTCAGGGCAAAACTGGTTTATTTTTGTAAAATAAAGATTGAAAATGCTTAACTCTTTGTTTCCAAAATAGGATTTGAGTTACTCCTAAGGCTTGGCATGATACGCAGGCGGCAGAAGGGGAGAACTTGGAGCTCAGGAAACAGCCCTGCATGCACAGGACTCTAATCCAGGGCCAGCAACCAGAGCCCCACATTTAGAAGGGGGGCCCATGCACGTAGGCTGGACAGGCTGAGGAACAATGGTTTGTGGGGTGATGGGGTCCCTGGGGAGAATGGGTCCCTCCTTGCTGCAGGGCTGGGCCTGGCTAATGAGTGTGACATGCCACAAAGTATCACAGGTCTCTTCCCTGCTGACCCTCTCGGCTCCCTGCTACTGGTGGCTATGCCTCCACATGCTCCCCTTGCACGTGTGGAGGTGCACTGCCACGTTGTGTCAGCTCACAGGCACGTCTTGGTGGGCTGGTGGAGCCTTCAGCTTGGCCAGCAGCACAGCTGGGAAGGAGCACCATGGAAGGAGCTGGTGATGTTGTCCTGGAGTGTACTACAGGACAAGCAGGACCTAGCAGGACTCTTGCTCTAAGGCATGTAGCTGCAGCCTGCATTCTTTCCCCTTGCCCATCAGTCACAGCTCTGCAAAAGGCTGCTGCACTACCTCATGCATTGAAACAGACGAAGCCTGAAAGGTCAGAGAGGAGTAGATTAGTACTTCTGAGTTTGATTTATTGCAAACACAAGCCAGTCCCTACAGGCAGTCTCTGCACCTTACCCCACACCAGCCAGGGCCCACTTACCAGCCCCACTCTCTACATAAGGCTGAAGCCCACCAGCCAGCGGTTCTGTTGCCAACAGTGGCTCAGGACTGCTGTCATCTTCAAGAAGCATCAGCTGCAATCTTTTCAGCATAGAGTACCACAAGCAGTGCTGCTGATGTAGGCTTTTAAATGAGGGCAATAGACCAAATTTGTAGATATCCTTCTTTCAGGCACAGAGAAGCAGCCTATTTCCAGATGGGTTTTGGCCCATCATCAGAGCCCTCAAGAGCAGTTGGGTAAAGTCCGTAATGTGCCGTGCTGTGCACATTTTCTCTCTCTGGTTTGCACTAGCAAGACGATAACCAAATACTGCCGTGCCTCAGCAAGCTGTCCTCAGGATAGGTGCAGGTAGCACTGTGATTTCTCCTGCTGTGGTCTGTTCAGAGCTTTGTGAGCCTCCTGCCTCCAGTTTCTGTGCCAGCAAGGGAAGCACCGTGGTCAGAGCACCGGTGTCAGCACATTGGCCTGGGTGTCACCACCCTACAAAAGCAGTGTTGAGGCAATGGGTGATTGCACTGGCCCTCCCTGTCTGTGTGGCTCTGGGATGAGGGATGAGCACATTTAGGGAAGGACATGGGGAAGCACGGTGGTTATTCCAGCCAGGGAGCTGGGTTTCTGCATATATGACATGCAGAATACATCTACAGGAACAATTTCACTGTGTCTTACACCACCCGTCTCTGCTAGATCTCACACCAACAGGCTTCACTCTAACCATTGGTTCAACAAACAGAGCTGCTGATTCCTTGCACAGGCCATGCTTTGAGCCATTCAGGCTACACAGGCTCTTCCCAAGGTGCTTTTCTCTGGAATTTGTCCCTTTAAGCCTGAGAGAGACAACGGACTCCAGCTCTAGATGAGCTTGTCTTTACAGGCTCTGCTTCTGCTCCTTGAGCTTCTGGTGGATTTTCTCCCAGATTCTTCACTTCCACTTTTGCTGTTCCTTAGCATTCTGATGTTCCCAAGCTTCCTGGTTTACAGTCAGAGAAAAAAGGCTACTGCTTCCTTGCTTGGGGTCTGCTGTGGAGGGCACTGCAGGCTCATGCTCTTCACTGGAGGATGTAACAGAGTCCCACCAAAGCTTGCAGTGTTGCCTACAGTGAGACAGCTCCATCCTTGCTGTGACCTTTCTATTTTCTCATGGCTATAAAATGCTAAGCTTGGTTTTAGCTGCAGATGGAGAAGGTCCTACCCCGATGTATATGTCACCTATGCCCACACAGATACAAAAGCCAATATTTTTGCTGCAAAGCTGCTGAAGTCTAGATCCTTCAGGCTGGGTGGGGTTCTGTGTAATGCCCGCAGAATTGCTAGACCCACTCACTGGTAACGTCTCAGACTTATTACTGCAACTCAGAACGAAAATAGGCAGCAAGTGGTGAGACTGGCAGACAGGTTAGCAACAACATCCTCTCCAAAACCTAAACAATATCCTTGGCATCGTCAGTTGATGTGTCCTCCTTTTGCACGGCTGACTGTGAGCTGGAAGGCCTCCTACTGGTGTTGCGCTCAGCCGTTCTGGCCAAACCAAGCTGTTCCGGCGTTTGCTGCTCCTAGGAGACACATCTTCCAATCTGACTTGTCTTTGCCCCGGTCTCGCCCGCAAAAACCTGATCACAGAACATGATCTTCGTAGTTCAAGCCGGTTTTGACCTCTGCTTGCTTCTGATAATTGTGAGGTGTCTGGGAGGCAGTCTCTCTATGTTATAAAGCATGGTTCTCCTAGGAGAATGTCCTTATCACCTACGCAGCAAGGGACAACACATCCTTTCAGCCCTTTCAAGCAGTGGCTGGAAAAAGATCTTTTCCTGAGGCTATTCTCAGAGCTGCACAAACTGCTTGCTCAGGCTGTGTGAGGAGATTCCTTCACTTCTGTACTGGCGCTGTCTCTTGCTTCTTTTTCCCGGGCTCGGGGCGTCTCCTCAAGACTCCTCACACGCTACCTTTGATTTCTAAGCAGCCGAGTGCCTGTCCTCAGGTGCGGCCCTCACTGTTGTCCACAAATGAACTGCAAATGAACCTAAATGAGGAGCAAGGTGCAGGGCGGTGGCCAGGGCAATTATCTCAAATTGCTTTCGATTGACTGCTTCTCCTAGCGAGGCAATTCCTGTGATTTTCATTTCCGTGGCATCTGGCATTTCTCAAGTGTGTGTTATCTGGCCATGCCCAGCCTTCGGGAGCACCGTGGTGCTGGCTGCTCCAAGGGAAGGGGATGCTTCTGGGCACACAACTGGATAAACCGGGTGATGGCTGGGCCTGTGGAAGCCTGTCCCTGCCCCAGTAAGATGTCAGCGCCTTTCTGTTGCGCTACATAGCTCCTCACTGAAAACCTCTCTCAAAGCAGTACATAATCGAGGGCTCACAGAAGGCTGAGAGACACTTTTCCAGCCGGGGAAGGCCAGACAGGAGGGAGACGGCTCTGCTCTGCAAGCGCAGCCTGCCGAACACTGCGTGTGTGCTGGCCTCTGCTGGGCGAAGGCTGAGCGCTCCCAGCCGGCACCTGCATTCCTTCTGGCAAAGGACAGACTAAGCGGCTCTGTTGCCCATTTCGCCGTGGCTCCAAAGCATTTACGCACTTGTTTTACAAATCCCGTCTCAGAATTCACTGCTGTTAGAGCTGCCGGCCTGCATCTGCGAGAGGATAACCTCCTGCATGCTGAACCAAAGCAGGAGCCCACAAAAGAGACCCTCTCTCTGCTTCTTGCAGCAATCATAGTGTACAAAGCAGCACCTGTCGTACAAAATTGCTGCCTGGATGCTAATACTTCAGCACACAGAGATCAAAGAAGATCAGGAATCACTGCTAAGAGACAAAGTATTTTTATAAATCACAAACTGTCAAGAAGAGAAAAACCAAAGCATGGCATGAAGTGGTGAGACTTTCTCCCAGCAAACAGCCCTGTGCTCACTTTGCCTGTGCTCTGCTGTGGTTTTGCCACCTTATTGATTGGTGATCTGGAGGAGATTTGAGCAGTGAGGCAGTGTTATACGTATCCATAAAGGTTTTTTAGTTTACTGAAAAACCCTACCCAACTAAATGTTAGGGAGCATATATTCATCGCTTGCCAGGGCAGGGTGTTAGGGTTAGAACACGAGACTATAATTTTTTCTTGCAGTTGAGGTTGCACACACCAGCTCCTGAGAATTCTACTGCTTCAGAGACATCCACGCAGAGACAACACACCTTCCTCCCAACTCTTGTACCAGTTCTGTCCTTTTGCTGAGACACAGTCAACTTTTCTCCCTGCACAACAGTGGTGGTATGGTGCCATGGCCCTCAGAACTTTTCCCAGGTTCGGGTTTTTTGCTGTAGTGTAAGTGGAAGAAAGAAAAGGGACATGCCCGAGTTCAGCAGTGAGGCTATGCACATTTCCAGCACTCTTTTATTATTAATTAATGTCAGCTGCAAGCAATAGAAGATTAAAATCTTTTTCTTGTGTCATTGCCATGAACTGGTATGACTCACTGAGAGGGAGGCTGGAGGATGCTGAGTAAGAAGGGCTTGTATACTTCAAGATTTGGTATTTGGGGTTAATCTGTGACCCTGATCTGGACTGGGCATGTAAATCTAGACTATGGCTGAGTTTTGAGGCTAACTGGATCTTTTTTCACTTCTTTTATTCTGAGACGAACAAAGAGATCTTCGTGTCTCATGTGCGTGCCTGGTGCACAGCAGAGGAGTGAGGTGGGTTTGCTCCAGTAACAGAGCTTATGCACAGCTCTCCTCATACCCATCTATATCTCCATAGCTTTTCACAAGCAATGGTTGAGAGCTGGGCTTAGATACTCAAGCAGCACAGCGGGCTAACCACAGTCACAGTTTTTGGATTAGAGCCGGTTCTCATCCGGCCTGATCAGAGAATGGGGCAGAGCAAGTTGATATCTTTTTGCAGAAGGCCATGCAGAGGTAGCACAAGCACCCTGTGTCTGGAGGGGTGTGCACTAACCAGAAACCGGCACCTTCGAGGTACCTTGCGTGCAAGAGCTCTTCCATCCTGTGCAGTCCTTTGACATCTTTTTCTTGCTGCAAGGAGGCAGCTGTGAATATCAGCACTTCAGCCATGCCCTCCCATCTACTCTTCGCAGTTCAGACTTACATGATTCATCCACACAAACATCACATCTGAACTGGACAGGGTTAAATGAAAGCCATTGCTCTCTTAAAGCCTGGCTTTGAACAGGGTGATTGGATTTGCAAAGAAGTGGTAAGTTCAAGCTGCTCTTGGGCAAGCCCTTGCAGCCCAGGCTGAAAGGTGTCAGACTGGAAAAAAAATCCTGCCCCTGGCAAGGCCACACAAATCACCATAACTCTTGGTGCCCCTGTAAAATAGACACAGATGATGCTGAAGCTCCCAGAGAGTGAGAGCTACATATGAAATATACTGAAGGGGAGCAAAACATTATTTCTCTTCCCTTAGCTGTACTTTTAAAAGGCCTAAAGCTTTGAACAGTACAGGTTTGGTGCTCAAAGTTAGCCCCTGCACAACTTTGGTGGTTCTGAGGTCTACAGTCTTCTCTAGATGAGATTTATGACTGTGCAACTAAGCCATTGTGTTTTGTGTAGAGGAAGGTAATTTTTGCAAAATGTTGAGTGCTGCAGAGGTTGTCTGCTGCACTGTTGTGAATGGAGTTGTCCACCCATGTTCATGTACCCAGATCTTTACACTGAAAATGTTAACAGGAAAGATTCTTAAGGGTATCAAAATAACTGTGTATCAAAACTACAGTAATAAACTAATCCATTGCCTTTCTAAGTTCTCTACTGGGTGGCTCTTGGGATGCAGAAAGCTATAGGTGCCAGCAGAGGGCTTGCAGGGTTCCCTGCTCCATCGGGGAGCACCACTGGCTTTGTCCAGAGCAGCAGCCCTGCCAGCCCATGCTGCATCGTGTGTCTCCAGCTGAGCACTGCATCCAGGTGGGGCCCCAAAATGAGTGGCTCTGCCACCTATTCGAGTCTTGTCATGTGGTCTTATGATACAACTACCTGACCTCTGAAGAACATCACTAAAGCGGTTTGGGTGTTGAACCCAATATAAAACCTTCTCCCTTCACTAACAAAGATCTTGTAATCTTTCCTGCAATGTATATTGTGAAAAGTTGTGTGGGATATCTGCTGACAGTTCTTCTGGACCCAAAATGCTATCAGTCAAAATGTGGTAGAGCCACCTAAGAGCTAAACTAGTTAGGCTTTGGGAGTGCAATGATGAAATTTAGAGGCACAAATAACAAGGCTGAGAGTTTGAAAGCGAGGGACATCCTGTGATCCTTTGAGGCGAGATACTTCCCATTTAAAGAGAACGTAAAGAACTGCATGGATGTAAGATCTGGCAGGTCTTTGAGCACTTGCTTTTCCTTAGCAGTTTTCTCCTTTTGTTCACTTAGTCCTTGGATCTCTGAACCAGTGTGGGAGAGAAAAGACACCAAGGAATTATACTTTTCACAATAATTTTCTACTCTACCTTTTGCACACCTTCCACGCCAATTTTCATCTCTCATTCATATCGCCTTGCTTGTCATTGAGCCCTGTTGCCATGTGGATTATCACTGCTGTCACCATCCCAAGCATTTTTATTTATGGGGTGGACTTTGAGAACAGCAAGCTTGTTACAAGGCCTTACAGAGCATAAAGGAACTGTTTGTACTAATTGGTCATAAAGGCGGCATGCATTCCAAGACGGTCAATGTTGGATTTCTTGAGATCAGTAGGGAAGAGGATTACAGAGGTTAGGCTCTATCTGATGGCCTGTACTGCTACACTTAATTTGGGTCCTGCTTCTTCCTCTGATTTAGTGCATTCCAATCTTCACAGATACTTTTGGCTCCAGGATCCTATAAGCTTTTTAGCACTTATGTTAATCTCCGTGTAAAGGAGATTTCCCTCTAGCTTTAAAATCCACTTCAAGGGGTTGTCCTGAAATATAAATAATTTTTCATGGCTAAGAAATTTTTATATAAATATGCTGTGATGAGGGAAATCCAAAAGCAGCTGCTCTGTTGCTTCAAGAAGGGAAAGAGGCATGTGAGTAGAAACAGATGCAGTAATAGAGAGAGGAGGAAATGCAAAGCACAGGGATTTTATTTTAGTATTTTATAATTAGAAATTGGCAAATTATATAAAGGGGTGATTGAACAGTTCACAGAGTCAGTAACAAAACAGCCTTGAAATCCAAGGACAGGAGTTCAAGGAACTGTGAGCCTATAGGTATGAAAAACACTTGTCTGACTCGGCTTTGAGGAGCCAGTGGCGCTTCCCTGCCTGGCTCACGTTCACTTGACAGGCTGCAGCCACCAGAGGCTGGGCACTGCTTTCATGCATCTGATTTCAGCTGCTATTTTCAGCAGAGTCTTTGTTTTAGTCATTCTTGACTTACCATTTGACTTTTCTGATAGGCCTAAGACATTGGAGCAAATGGCTCTTTTCTTGGCAGGCTCTGACTTGCTACAGATCTTATGTTGATGCTGAGTAAACCTGAGGATTTTTGAGAGAAATTTAGGAGCTGAAGGTGGGACTAAAACAAAACTCAGGATGACAGACTGTTTCTGAGCCCAGTGTGGAGTAGGGCTGGCAGGAGGCGAAGGGCCCAACATGTGCCTCTCAGTCATCTTCCGCATACCTAAAGATTTGTCTGTGTGTCTGTTCTTTTTTTGTCATGTATTAAGAAATTTAACTGTTCTCTGTGTCTTCCTGATGTGTGACAGTATCTCCTCAACTCCTAATTTGTTTTCTTTATACTTTTTCTGCTTGTTCTTTTTCTGAAAACCACATTCAGTCACTGATACCTTCCTCTTTGCTGCCCAGAGACCTTATGACAGCAGACTGCCATACAGTACCTAATTCCATTATCCTGCATTTATCTGAGTTTACAAATTAAAGATGCCATGGACTGTGATAATACTTTCAGTTACAGATAGCTAAAGCTACAGTCCTAAAGTCATTTCAACCTAATACAACATGTAGGTGACATATTTAAGTTAGGCTTGAGTAACTCAATGATGTCTTAACCACCTGCAAATTTTGTTCCTTGCACTGCTAAAGGGATTATTAATAAATGACAGTCCTCTGAACAAACCCAGATTGCCATCCTAAAAATTGCCTGTACATTTATTTTCTTGACTTTGTTTTTCGACTGCTCTTTAATCAATGATAGTGATTACCTCTGTGTAACTTTGTTTTCTGTATAATATTGTGGAGAATTTTATAAAGATCTTTTCAAATCTTATCTACCTAGAATTTAATTTTCTGTACTATCTCACTGTTATATCATTTGAGTTCTCAGACTAAGCAGCCGTTGAACCACAACAGTCTTTTTCCTGCTCCATTTCATCTCTACCCTCTTTGCACCGCTGTCACTCATTGTATTCCTGATAACATTTAGATTACAAATTTGTTACAGTAAATTCCTCTGTTCTTTTTGTTGTCTCAGTGCAGAGCTTTGAGTTCACTTTGGTTGCCTAATTTAATAATAAATGGGACCGAAAACCTCTTTTCTGGCTTTTGCTTCTGAATTTGCCTTTTTTATTTATTACATTATGACTATGTTGTACCATCGTGAGAAGCATCCCACGTGAGGCTGCAGGTTCAATGGCAAAGCTGTGGGCTGAGGAGGGAGAGAGTAGGAGGGTTTGCAGCTCTGCCCTGTGGCGCTTTCAGCAGACTACGTAGGGAAGACTGCACTGGCTCTGCTTGTCTCCAGCTCTGCTTCTGGCCACTGCTGGGAGAAGGAAACCCAAGCAGGTGACAAGAAACGAGCTCTGTGAGGATACACAGCAAGAACCACTTAAACCGACATTTGCTCTCCTTGGAATAATTTGTGCAAAGCTTTTTTTTTTGTTTCGGGGTTTTGTTTGTTTGTTTCTTTTCTTGCATGGTAAATAAGAACATAAAGGCATCAAAGCTGTTTGTCTCGGCTCCTGACAGTAGGTAGATAACTCAAGAGGACAGCAGCAGTAACCTCTGACAGTGTTCCACCAACTATGTAAAAAGGCTACAGTACGATGTAGCTGCCAAGTAAACACAAGCCAGAGAAACTTCACTTTTTCATACTCTGTATTCCTTTGTTTCAGGAATACGACATCCAAAAGACACTGCTCCCATTTTTCCAAATGAATTTTGACCTGTGTGTTAAATGCTGGAAGAGAGCTGAACACCACCAGCAAACTTGCGTCCTTGCGCTGAGGAATGTTTATGCAATTCAGGTAACATGATGCTAATTAAATGAACTGCAGATCATAAATGATCTCCAGGCAGGCATCTGCCAGTGGCGTGTTGCTCAAGTAATGGGAAAACAAGCGCTGACTCATTAACTGCGAATTCCCCATGAGAATGGAAACAAACACCACTTTTGACTCTTTTACTTCAGTGACGCTGAGATGTTTTAATTTTGACTTCACTGGGTGTTTTCACTCTCTAGTGTGCCATGTCGTGAAAAAACCCACCAGAGGCCAACCCAAACGAAACCCAAAACTAGTTCCTCCTCCAGAACTCCACCCTGGCATCTCTGGCAGGGTCGGGCATTGCCTATTCGCTCACAGCCTCCCCGAGGTCACAATTCTGCTCAGCCCACGTCCCGTTCATCACTGGCGGCCGAAGCCTCTCCTGCCCCCGGCCCTCGTAACGCCGGGGGGCCGCTCGGCGGGGCCGGGCAGTAGCGGGGGCGGCGGCTTTGGGGAGGGGGTCGCGGCCCCTCTGCTGCGGGGCGGGCAGCGCATCTGCAGGACACAGGCCAGGGCTGCCGCCCCGCAAGTGCCCGGGCGGT
>VZTA01021753.1:132351-171886 GCA_013398855.1 Mohoua ochrocephala | reverse complement strand
ACTGCGGCGGGAGGGGTCGCTGATGCCACCGCCGAGGTACAGCTGTCCCGGCTTCGCTGGGCCGTGCTGCTGCTCTTTAGCAGCTACTCCCTGTGCAACGCTTTCCAGTGGATCCAGTACGGCAGCATCAACAACATCTTCGTGCACTTCTACGACGTGAGCGCCTTCGCCATCGACTGGCTTTCCATGTGCTACATGCTCATCTACATCCCCCTGCTCTTCCCTGTCGCCTGGCTGCTGGACAAGAGGGGCCTGCGCCTCATCGCCCTGGCTGGCTCGGCCCTCAATGCCATGGGTGCCTGGGTGAAGCTGGGCAGCCTGAAGCCGCACCTCTTCCCCGTCACTGTCCTGGGACAGGTCATCTGTGCCCTGGCCCAGGTCTTCATCCTGGGCATGCCTTCACGCATCGCCTCCGTCTGGTTTGGCTCCCACGAAGTCTCCACCGCCTGCTCCATTGCGGTCTTTGGGAACCAGGTAATGGGCGGCTGCACTCCGGCTGGCCGCGCATGTGGGGCGGGCTGTCACCTGCCTGGCCGGAGACTGGGAGTGCTAAGGGAGCAAGCCAGGGAGGGGTAAGAGATGCACAGGGCCTGAAGGGCAGCCGCAGGGATAACGCAAACTTACATGAAATTCCCTCTGGAAAATGCAGCTGGTGTCTGGAGGGATGCCACTGGCGTTAGCCTGAGGGCTGATGGTAGTGGCAGAGGCAAGTGAGACCAACACCTACAAATTCGGGGCAGCATGGGGGTTAGGTGTGATCCTGGCTTTGGGAGGTCTTTGGCTCAGGCTCTTCTCCAGTGCCCTCGGCTTCCTGTGTGTGTGAATCTCCAGTCCAAGGCTGTGATTCAGTAGAACCATGAATGGCCTGCAGGGGAAAGAACAGTGCTGGGAAACTGCTTCAGGCAGAGTGTTCTTCAAACCTGTTATCTGCAGTCGCATCTGGACTTGACACTGCAATAGCCTCTTCCTGCTGACAACTAGATGGGACAAAGGAGATTAGCTGTCTATTGAAAACAGTACTTGGCATTGGGCCCTGGAGGAAAAGGACTTTAGCGATTCCGTGCCTCTTAAAAGTAGGTACAGAGTTTCCACAAGCTTTGAAAAAAAGAAAAGTTCCATCAGGCCGGTATGAGGTCAGCTCCCCGAGCACTCTTGTATCAATGTGGGTGCCGGAGGCCAGTGACCCACATTTGCTCAAGCTGTGACTGTCTTTTCTTGTAGCCGGCTAATGTTCAGAGGAGATAAATTTTTGCACAGCTTTGAAATGATCAGGGAAATAGCTTTTTGACCCTTGCACCGGAACACCTGCCCATAGCAGTTGAATGAAGCGAATAAACCAATAGTGATGCAATGGGGCATAAATGAAGTGAGCCTGGCTCTGCAGCCGTGACACAAAGCAGAGGAAAGTAGAACCTGGCATTAGTTGCTAGGCTGGACCTGTGCCCCTTGCTTTGAGATGCAGTGTGCTCCCCTGCATGTGACTGTGCACCACCCTGGGCTGTTCAGCCTGTGGGTGGCTGCCACTCCGATTTGAATGGTTTTCAGTTCAGGTAGCTTCTAATGCAGGCTGCTTCTTCCTGTGTTTCTGTATTTATTTAGATACTGCTGAGGCAAAAAGAGGTGAATGCTTGGAGGTGGTATTTGAGGAACTGAAATTTGCAGAACAGCACTAGGGAATTAAGGGGACTGCTTCACATCTTTTGGAAAGAGAAAATGTACTTACTTTTCTTTGAGTGCATCTAAGCTTTCCTTTTTGCTCTTATCATCCCTTCTAGTGGGCTGGTTTTTATGTGTTTTTAAATGAATCTTTAGAGTGGAAGGCATCTAACTTGGCACGAGCAAATAAGTAACTGAGCATTTTGCTGTCAGACTTTTTAAAAATTATTCAGAGGGAGTTACTCAACAGTGTGCATTAGAAATCCAAACGATGAGGCTGTGAGCCTGTGCTATATGCGTGTGTGGAGTCATCATCATCCCAAAAGGAGTGGCTTAGTATAACGGTTGTGAAAAGTAAACTTTGGCTACCCTTTTGGTGCTCCACGTTGCTCTGGCGGTTGAACTGACATGACAATGAGACCTCAGTTCAGTACATAGTCTTTGCTTTGTAAGCCCAGGCTTTCCTTTTAGAGAATCGGAGAAGGCAGAAACGGCAGTGATTAAAGACAGAGCATACTCCATGGGGAAGACCTATTTATTCCCATAGAGAAGCATAATCACAGTGAATGAAAACTAGCTGTTTTGTTTGCTGGTGGTGTTGGGCAGGGGGAAGAAATAGAGGCATCCAGTTTTCCTGGCTGCAGTTAAAGACTCTGTGTTAGGGAGTGTTAGCAAAGGGTATAATACAGTGGTTTTGTAATTGCAGTATGGTAAATTATTCCCTATGCTCGCTTCTCTACAACTGTATGGTTTTCCTTTCCTTGCCATGCCACTTAGTTTAATTATTATTATTGTTGAATACCAAGTGCTGTTGTCCCTCTCCATCAAGAATTGCAAGCAACTGCATGAAGAATCAGGGGAGTGTCGCTGCTTCTTTATTTGCTATACCTGCCCTCTTTCTGCTCCTGCTCTCTTGGCCCCAGGCTGCACTTGAGCAGCGCTGTCCTGAGGAGATCCCTGTCTGCTGGCTCATCTCGGTCTGCCGGGGCCATGTTTGCTCAGGACGCTGCCGCTGCTTGCTGACTGATGGTAACCTTCAGGTTCAAAGTTAGCCCTGAAGAGTAAATCATTGAATCAATCAGACCAGGTGTTAAACATCCTTTAAAAAAAACCCAAACGATCCCTAGTAAGATGTCAGAACCACCTCACTTGTTTCTGGCCATGTGTTGGCTGTGGTATCTGAAGTGCAAAAATAGGTAAGATTGAGCACTCTTGAATCAATGCTGGAGAGCTTCTAGAAGAGTGTGAACACCTGTGGAGGTGATCCCATTCTCTTGTTCACCCACTGCTGGTTTTCATGATGTTTTACTTTTCCACATTTTAACAGAAAGATACGTAGGTGTTTTTTCATTGTTTTTCCTTGTCATGCAAGTTCATGTATGAGGAGGTATAAAATGAAGTTTGCATGTTGGATGCTTTGGCATTAATATATTAGCATTATTAAAATACTACTGGCTTCTCATTGCTTGAAAGGCTAGGAAAAATCTCTATGGGGACTCTTCCTTGGGCTACAGATCTAGGGTAAAGGAGTGGAAGTGTTATGGAGAGTTCACTAATGTTCTTCTTTAACATTGGCAGGAATTTGTCTGACATGCATTTGAAATACAGCTGTCAGTAGTAATGTGCCTGCTACATCAGCAGCGTTCCCTGTGGAGTACCTCGGTGCTGGATATCTATGTGAAGTGCCACACACGAGGTGGATAGGAGAGAGTGGTCTGCGTGAGGCTGTGCTGCTTCCATTTCGTTGTATTGACTCATCAGCTGTGCCCATTTGGGGCCGTGGTTCAGGCCTGACAGGTAGCAGCAAACAGGCTTCTAACTTCTACTTTGGTGGCAGCCTGTCCATCATTCTCCCTGGTGATAGGACTGCAGTGGGAGGAAGCTCTCCTGAGATACCAGCATTTGCAGGAGTATGTGCTTGCTGGAGCAGCAGGTCTTGCCCCTTCATTTACCACGCTTGCTCTTTCGTAGTGTGTGCATGAGGAAGCACGTGGTCCTTTGGCATGACAGAACTAACGTGGTGGTGGGGATGTTTAGACAGCAAGTTAAGTTTTCGTGGCATTTTGAAATTTCTAAGTTGGAGTCTGATGGCCAGGTACCAGCGCTCTCCTTCAGCTGCCATGGTGCATGCTGAACTGCTGTGCCTGGGTTTTATGCATAAATCTCACTCTTGCTAGTTTATCTCCCTGTTGTCACTTGATGGGCAAGGGGCATGGGTAGTATGCAGAGAAGTGTATAACTGTGTTGCACACAGACAAAGAACATTTATGGATTTGATTTGTATTGCTTTGCCACCAGTATTGGGTTTTTTGTTGATTGAGAGAGACCTTGTTCCTGTTTCTTGCTGTTTTGACAAAGAAACAAGCAGTTGATGGGCTTGGGAGTAAGAATGTGGGCCTGTTAAATGACCTTTTTTGCAGTAATTTTTTTTTCCTTTTAAGCAGGGGTTGATAAAAAGTGATGTGATTTGGGTGGAAAGAAAACTTCAGCCTCATATTAAGCTCTGCCTCGGGGGAAAAATCATGCAGCACCTTACTGATCTTAAGGTGGGATCTGTCCCTGTTCTGATGTAGCTGCGATGTGACTTCAGAGATTTAGGGCTTCCATAACAGAAACAGCCTGAGGCAGACGTTTTAGGGGGTATCTGCAGCTTGCTGGGAGTGCCAGTCTCAAGTGATTAGGTGATGGCTTTTGAAATGGACAAACCAGGTGATAAGCTGTGAATGAAATTCAGGGAAATGTTCTCTCTCTCACTACTGGTAGGTCCTTTCCTCCTGTTTTGAACTGAGGGAAAGAGTCTGCCTGGGGTAGTGGGTGAGATGGGTTTTGCCATGTAATTGGGTCTGCAACATGTGAATGGCCATTGCTTTTGAGCTAGTGATCCTACAGTGCTGTTTTGTGCTGAGCATGTGCCATTGTTTGATGCCTCACTGATAACTCTGTTCTGTACCTTTTGCCCTTCAGGAAAGGCAGCATCTGAAAATCTAAGCAGCATTGTGGAAATGTATCATGTCCTGTGGAATCCCTGCCTTGCAGTCTTTGAGTGGACTTCTAGATCTCTTCGGCTGTTCTGTCTCTGCTGAAGGATTCCCATCCCTTCAAATGATTCCCTGTTAGAAATATGGACAGGTGGTGATCTGTCTCACAGCCCTCTAGCTTGGCCCTCTATCTCTCAGAGTTTTAGCTTATCAGAATAGAGAAGATTTTAGTGGCAGTAGCTAATGGTTGACATAGTAGCTTGTAGTGACAGTAGTTAATGTTTGACGTTCTCCAGCCCTGCCTTCTTTCTCTCCCTGAAAAAAAAAGGGCAGGGTGGATGAGAGCACTTGGATCTCAAGGAGTGCTATGTGGCCAACTCTCCAAGATCCTGGTTGTTGGCTCAGTGTGGGAGGGCGTGCTGACCAAATAGCAATGTGGCTTTTGCAGGAATGCCTGTGTTTCTATAAATGGACGTGAGAGCCTGAAATGAACTTTTTCTACCCATTTCATCTGGTGCTCCTTTCCCAGACATATGCCAAGGGCAGCTCCCCCTTTTCTCTCACAGAAGCTGGCTTTTGGGTTAAGTTCTGCATGGGAGTTTAAATGAATGTCTGCAGTGTTTCTGATGGGAGGGCCTACCCTACAGCACCCTCAGTACTTGCCCTGCAGGATCCCCGGGATTGTCTGTGTTAGGTGACTGGAGCAGGTCCTTGACCAAAGCATATCCTCACTGAGGATACCAGTAGCAGCTGAGGTAGCTGTCAGAGCTGAAGCCCCTCTGCTTTGCTCTCTCTCTTGTCTACTGCTGTTGTTTTGCTGCGTTGCATTTCTTTCCCAGCAGACTGGGGGAAGGTGCATTCAAGGCTGACAGGCCCCGAATGACTTGCACAGGGGAACAGTCGTCACTGTACAGGATTGCATCATATTAAGCATGATGAGATGATGCCACAGAAGCAGAAGTGTGATGTGGAAGGGAGTTTGCTTTGTTTTCAGATGAGCTTTGGTTGTGCAAGTGCAGTTTGGAAAGACAAAATGTCTCCCATGTTAGTGGGAAAGTAAAACAGAGCTTTAGCCCAGCCTTATCTCATCACAAGGCTCAATTACAATTTTTCCTTTCACAACTTGTGTACTTCCTTATTTTTTCTTAAAACACTGCAAGAAAATTATGTAAACTGTGCAGATATGTACATTGGCTTCCCGACTATCTGGATTTCAGTAGGCTCTTCTAATTTTGCTGCCAGTGGTATGGAAGAAGCATATTCTGGACACCAATTCGTACAAAAGTTTACCGTGTAGGAACTGGCAGCTTCTGCTTAAACAGCACCTCAGTTGGGCATTTTCAATTCTCCTGTAGCCTTTTATGTGGAAAGACAGCTGGGACCTGTGCTTATAGCAAAGTATTGGGAAGGCAATGTGCAACTGGGAGGCACAGGGTGTGAGAAGGGGGTAGCTGGCTGCTCTCTGCAGGTTGCGATAGATGAATTATAGGGTCAGAAAGTGCAGCTCCTCTTGTGAAATGTCATGGTTACAGTTTGAGGGGCACCTGTAGTTAGGAAAGGAGGGAGGGCCTAGGACAGAGCTTTGATACCCAGACAAGAGTAGAAGAGGAGGCTATGTTGCCCAGAGCCTGGAACAGGCATCTCCTCAAAGGGGTTCTCTGGGTGAATCCAGAGGAAATCTGGAGTGTATCCTCCTCGCTCTCCAAAGTCTTGGCTTGGGAACTTGCTAAGACTATGTTGAAATAATGGTGTCTGAAAAGCCTGTTGTATTGGTGTTTATCAAAGCATAGATCTTTTGATTGCTACATTTTCTGTCCACTTGGCCAAACCAGCAGGCTGCTGGTCTCGGGGTTTCCTGGGACTCCTGCTTTATGCTGAGCCTCTTAAAAATTAGCATCACTTTTCTCTTCCTCCCTTGCCAATTTGAGTGTTTGGTAACAGACCATTTGGTATGTTTGTGTGCAAGTAGTGTGGATTTTCTGTTCACTTGTTCTTCTGAACTCCTGGATGAATACCAGCTGGTCCTGATGCCTCATAGAAGAAATTAGTTGAAATAAATTGAGCTGTATCTTCCACTCATAACGCTTCAGATTTTTGCCATGTGAAGAGGTCGTGTTGATGTGGAAACCTCCAATAAATATCATGTCATGAATGATGGTCCAAGACCTCCCTCTTTCTCAAATGTTCTCCTTCCACACCGATCATCTTTTGACCCTTCTGTCAGGTTTCCTGATTTTGTTGTATTTGAAGAGTTTTGACCTCATTTGTAAAGCTGTTCTGGGGCCTCTTTTGGCCTAATTATGGTTTTACTTTAGGCTGATCTAGCTTGCTGTCATTTTTCTTGGTTTGAAGGAATAATGTGGGTGGTTTATGGTCTTCTTGTGGATTGTTTGTTCGTTTGTGGTGTTGGGCTTTTGTTTTTTACTTAATTGTGTTTCCTTTACTCTGTTCTAAAATATTTTGCTAATACTGTTTAGGCTTACACGGAGCCTCTGATTCAGTGTCTTTGCACAGTCTTAATGCCACTTGCAAGCATTTAATTTCTTAGGCTTTTCTTCTTCATTTCCATTTAACACAGTTCTTTCCTTTTAGGCAGCTTCCTCTTGTGAGTTATTTATTGCTGTAGTGCTTTGGAGGGTGTTTCCTTTTTTTTTTTTGTCACTGCTGCAAGGAAGCTGAATTTGTGTGCAGTGCAGAACCATTCTGTAATATTGATCATAGTCACACTGTGCTGTTCTGGGTCAAAATCACAAATTGTGCTGCCTCTTATAAGTTTTCCTCAGAAAAGGGTATTTATGGAATCCAAAAATGCAGTCTCTGCATCATCCTTGTTATGACGCTTATTTATCTTGCAAGGGCATTGTCAAAATTTCTTTACTGTTGTATACTTTTGCTTTTGCAGCATCTCTCTCTCTCTGTCTTTTAACATTTTAATTGACCTTCTGGATTTGGTGGTTCCCTCTGTCAACATTTATACCTACTTACGGAATTTTACAGGGCTTCTGTATTCCTGTTGCTGACTTGGAGTTTTCTTTGAGGTGGAGGTCCACTCCTGCATCGATCATTCATTTGCAGTTTTTGTGCTGATACACCACTGGTTATCTTCCTTCACCAGACTCTTAGCAGCTAACCTTGGAAATGTCATTTTCTATTTCAAGACTTTGTGTGTACATTTATACCATCTTCTTAGCTACTTGCTCTTGGTTTTGTTGCCTGTTCTTGTACACACTTGAATATTGAATATGATGATGTTGTTGTGACTGGTCCTTGGCAAAATTCAGGTAGGAAATTCTAAAGAATAAGTCCTCTGAAGGAGGACTCTAAAGAATACCAGTCTCTAAAGAATAAGTCTCTAAAGAATAAGTCCTCTGAAGAGTGCACTCTGCTGTAGTTGTTGACTTTCTTGGTAGTCAAAGCCTTTTTAAAATAAAATTCTAGCAGCCTGATCTCCTGGAGAGATCCTCAGAGATCAGGACAGTGCTGGGTGTTTTGGGCAAGAGAATTCTGAGTGATGTACCAAATTTTGAGAACAAGCTTGTCTATATAGGTACTGGAGACCTATCTGCCTGTATAAAGGTTGGAGATGGAAATTAAATAAGAAGGTCCATTATGATCCATTATGACTGATGGTCTCTGTAAGGAGGGTAGCATAGACTTTTGCAGAACTAACCTTATTTTTACATTGCTTTATTTTCCCTGATGTGCAAGGTGTGGAGAAGGGAGAGAAGTTCTTTTTCCCTTTCGAAGGCATCTTTTAAATTCTCTGGTTAATTGTTTGCAGTGTTTCTGTGGGCTGATGGTAATGTGCATACTGACCTGCTGAGAACCAGGCTAAAAATCTCCTTGTGAAAGGTAAAGTATATGCAGTGTAATAGTCGTCATGTTGTTGAGAGCTTGTCTTCTTTGCTAAAAATAGTATGAATAATCCAGGGTCTGTGAGTGTCATTCAGGAAATCTTCAGTTTTAGTCAAGTCAAGGGGCCTCATCTTCACAGAATTAATAGAATGAGTTGCCCTGAAATATAAAATGTGGCTCCTATTGCTATGATTTTTTTGTCCATTCTGCTACCTAGTTCTTATCAAAGGTATAATGAACTCGTAATGGATAAAAGTTGTTTCTTTTGGGGGGAGGAGAAGAGAGAGGACAAAACATCCATTTATGGTTAGAAAAAATGTTCAGGAAAATTCTTCTGAAAAGGCAACAGGTAGTTCAAGAAATCTGGGTGAGTCTGTGACCCAGCTTGGGTAAGTGATGACTATAGGACCTCCCAGTAAAAGATTTCTAAACAATTTGCAACACAGACTCTCAATACCTTCTCTGGTAGGTATATCAGATAGATCCTTTTTCAGCTGGAGGGAGACTGGAAAAGATTGAATCTCAACTGCAATCCTGGAGAAACTTATGTCAGAGGTCAGAATAAAGCATGGATCTCCTCTCCTGTTGTTTTGCTGCTGTTCAGCAGCTCATGTGGCTAGCATGTGATTGCAGAGAGAAGGAAGCCAAGAAGTACCTAGCACAGGAATCCAGCTTAGTTCTTCCAAGAATGAAACAGTGGTAAGACAAAGAGTCAGTTTCCAGTGAGGTGTTTGTAAACCTTACTTGGGAAAGGGTGGAGGGCGCATGGGAGACCTGATAGATGAGAGTCAATAGGAGTCTTCCCTCGAATGGAAAGGAGCAATGTTGAGAGTCTTTTCCTCAAAGGTTAAATCTTTATGAATGCTCTGGAGATAGGCTGGGGTGACCAGACACACCAGAGCCACAGGCCTGCACTTGGCCACAAGGAGGGCAAAATAAGTGTGCTGCAGAGACAAGCAGGCTTCTGCCCTCTGCCAGCCATCTCTGTGAGCTTCTGTGTTTGATGCCATTACCTCTTCTGTGCAGCTGCAGGCTTGTGCAGGGAAGGGGGAAGCATGCAATTTGATGGAGATTAGAGCTTGAAGCCTCTAAACCACATCATAGTTATGCTCACTGTAGTCAGTGGGCAGTGCAGAGGAGGAGAGCCAGCCTGACTCGCTGTGATGAGAGGCTGGGGATAGGCCATGTCTGAACAAAACTGAGCTCTGGCAAGTTTAGTCCTGTGTCAGAGTCTGTCTGTGCCATGTGGGTTTTAGGAAGGTTTATCCTCCCTGATGGTCTTTTAAGTTTCCTCCTAAACTCTTTCAGTCCTTGACTTGTTATCTGGGATGGCACAGCTTGGGTTTGTCTTCAGTCTGCGTAACCAAAACTCAAACATTCTTATTCCTGACAGTGCCTTGAACTGGTGGGGCACATCTGTAATCTCTTGGTGGCTCTTCCCACTAGCTCCCTGCGATGTCCTAGCACCAAGACTGAATTTAGCATGGATATCTGTTGCTGATCCTGACCCAGGTTATTCCAGGGGGAGGGCACTGTTTCACACAGGAGAAGTTTGGCCATACATGGTTGAAAGTCCCTTGTTTGTCAGCTAAATAGGTTGCCTGAGGATAGCAGGTAGCTCTGTTTGATCATAAATATTCTTGCTGTCTCAAAAATACGCCAGCTGGATGGAGGAGTAGGGATTTGGTGGAGAGTTTTCTGGGGCTGGAGGGCACAAGCTGATTTTTGGCCTAATTACCAGATATGGCAACTGAAATATATTTGTTCTGAGATCTTTGTGTTGGCCAGTAAGTGAATCTTCCAGAATGAGTCTGTCAGCATCCCAGAAACGTGGAGACATGTCAGAGAAAGCATGTGGAAAGCACAAGGAGGTTTTGCTAGAAGACAGCCCGGGAAACTTGCCTGAGCTCTTGCTGGGTTACAGGGCTCTTAGGTCTTCTGCTCTGTGCTGACATGCTTCCATGAGGTTTATGGGCTGCACAGAACTTGTCCTCCTTAGTCCTTGCTTTCTGTACACTTCAGAGCAGTTTATCCAAGGACAGCTGCCAACCTCCATTACTAAAACAACCTCAACATCTAGGATATGTGCTGTCAACACTTCCTTTGCTTTCAACCTTGATGTTCTTGTAGGTTCTCCTGGTGCTCATAGGGTGAGCCTTGTCTTGGGAGGCTGCTCATTTGAAACTGTGTCAAAGTTGGCTGAGCCGGGTTAACATCTCACTTATTTGGAGTGGTCGGGTTTCTGTCTCGGCCCTTGCACTTACCTGGTTGGAAAATAAATGGGTTCAACTCATTGAACACAGAAAATATTCTGGTTGGTCTTGATGGTCTTGTTTTCTGCCATTTTTAATGAGCAAAATTGTAATGCCAGGTGATCAGGCCAGCTCTAGAGCAGAGGCAAGGTAAGGAGTGGGATGTGTGTGTGGATGGGAACATATATTTGTGGGAGAGGTCAGGTCAGGCAAGAGGTCCACTTTGATGGAGCCAGGTATTCATTCTGCTCAATTCTGTCGTAAAACCTTGCCTTGAATATCCTGACAATTGTAAATGCAGTGGGGAAACCTCTCTTATGGCCTAATTGCAATGGGTATCTGGCTTTTATCTCTTAATTTTTGGGTGGTAAAGAAGATTTTCATCTTGGTTGTGAAATTGGATTAGGCTCAATTGAACCTGTACTGAGCTGTAGGGTAGTGGCAATGTTGTGGTTTCATGTCATGCCTCTGTTTATCCCCTCTGTCTCCTGCTCAGCTTGGCATCGCTGCAGGCTTTCTGGTCCCTCCAGTTCTGATTCCTAATGTGGAAGATGTGGAGAAGCTGGCCTACCACATCAGCATCATGTTCTTCATGACTGCAGGTGTGGCATCAGCCCTGTTCATCCTGGTCATCATAGGTAAGGAGGTGGGAGTGTGCACATGAAACCGGATATGACTGAGAAGATCAGCCGATATGTGATGGGGGCCTGTGTGCTAGGAAGTGGGCTGGGCAGTCCATCTGGGGCTGTGTCCTAGTATGCAGCTGACAGGGTCATGCAATACCATATCTTGCTGCTTCAAACCCTTGATGAACAGCACACGTAGAAGGGAGTGTAAGAGGTTGTGAGTGAGCCTGCCAAATTGTTAGTTTTGTCCATTGCCTGCATAATAAAATCCAGGCATGAGTAAGTCCTTTAAAAACCAACAGAAATCTTGCAAATTTCATAGTCATCTTCCCTGCAAACAGGGTGCTGGGCCTTGGGTTATGTCTGGGACCTGGCTACCCCTTAAGAGTAGAGAGAAAGAGGCAGATTATATGGCATCACAGGAGCAAGCTGTTCCCAGTTTTGAGTGGAGAGAATGAAGCATGAAGGACAGTAGCTGGACACTAGAGGTGCAATTCCCCTGCTTAACACATGAAGTCAAAGCCAGATCTTTACATGAACAAGCATGCAGTGAACAAGCATGTTCACTGGAAAGCTGTGTTTAATTGCTGAATTCCATACAATTTTTTTGATAGGCTCCTCTTGCCAGTTTGTTCGTGTTGCTGGTGGCTGAATCAGAGGCAGACATCAAATAATGTGGGGCAGGGAATAGACAAGGTACAAAAATGCCTGTCTAGCAGCTGGCACAGCAGTATTGCCTGTGACTGGGACTTCTGGATGCTGCTTTAATGCTGTTAAGGGGCAGCAGCTGGCTTGGCCTGAAATAAAACCTGGCTAAGGTTATTGTTCCCCGGGCACTGGCCACTGCAGGGCCCTAGGCCACCTTTGTCAACTGACTTGTCCAGTTCCACTTTGTCATTTGTAAATCCACATAACGCTTTTGCACCTGGCTGGTCATCCTTCTAGAGACAAAGGCATTAATAGGTCTCAGGACTATTCAGTTCTTTTGGTGCTGCTGGACACTGCCTACACAAAAAGCTAATTGAAGGCAAGATGTTTCCCTTGGCAAGGTGGCAGGAGTTACTGTTGGAAGAGAGCTGTTCTTTGCTGTTGCTGGATAAGTTCACGCATGGAGATCAAAGCTTGAGGACAATGGTGTGTTTTGTACACTTGCTTCTACTAGCCCCTCTGCCATCCCTCAAATGGCGCAGTGTGTGCTCAGGCCCCTCAGCTGCACCATTACAAACAGATGTACTTTGTGTCTGGTTTCAGTCTTCAAGGAGAAGCCCCCGAACCCTCCAAGCCGAGCTCAGGCCTTGATCCAGTCAAGCCCGACTGCGGAATATTCCTACACGCAATCAATCCTCCGTCTGCTCCGCAATGCCAACTTTTTGCTGCTTATGGTCACTTATGGTAAGGTCTGGCCTTTCTTCTTGTGCGGTTATCACTGCTTCTCCCTCCCTCTCTGTGCTCAGCTGGGGCAGAAACTGGCTTGAGTCGCTTTGGGGGAACATAAGGATAGCTCCCCCTGCTGCCACAGACCAGGAATCCTTATAGCCCGGTGCTCTTCAGCAGTGGTTACCAGCAAACGCAGCAGGGAAGAACGAAAAGGAAGGCAAGCACACAGAGGATGATATGCCCCTACAACTGTTCTCCCAGTCTTTAACTGCTGTTCAGGGGATTTCCTTATCGGTCCTTTTTTCCTAGTTGTTTAGTTAATTGCAGCGAACCAATCTAAGTGCTTACATAAGAAATGCATGGAAGTGTCTGACTGCAAGTCACAGAACTGAGTGGAAGTCATTTCCGAAGGCAAGGATATGAATGTGACTGCCAGGTATCTCAGTAGATGTCATGTGGAGTATGCAGATGTGCAGACTTTGTCAGCTTCCTGGGCAGTCCCTGTGAAGCAATTGGAAGGAAGGACTGGAGAACATCTTCTTATGCCATCTGTCCTTGCATGCTGAATTTGCTGCTTGCTTCTCTTCCCTAGTCTTAGTCTGTTCGAGGGCAGTGTGATGTGTTGAATCTATTCCCTGATGTTGAATTGGCATATGGAAAAGTGTTTTTCTTATTAACAGAAAGACCATTGTGGTCTGTGCCTGGCTGCATAATAGGGTATACTGTAGCCAGCTAGTCTGTGGGTAGTTTTGTCCTCACCCTTCCTACCAGCTTGCTATGGAAGCTTCTCAGGGGCACAGTTAAATGCTGCTGAAAGTTCTTCGTGTTCTGCTGGGCAATTTTGTCTGAAAAACCTTGTGGATGAGTAGGCAGGTTGGAGAGAGCGAGATAGTGGCTTTGTACTTGCTGAGGATGCTAATGGTCTTCGGAGTTGTTGGAATCTCTGCTCCCTTCCTTCTCGATGCAATAGACTTCTAGAAATGCCCCTCTCAGATTGCCCTTGAACTCTGCTGGTTTGCATTGCATCTACTGGGTTTGGCTTTTTCTTTTTTTTTCTTTCCATAGTACATAATGCCCTCTCAGAAAGTGAAGACAGAAAAACCTGTCAGGCAGACTGTCTAAAGTTGGATTGTATCATCTGCTCAGTTCCTACTTACCCTTCAGGAAAAAGAAAGGGGAAAGCATTTGCTTTAATATGTGTAAACAAATCCTAGAGGAGAGAGGAGGGCTCTCAGTACAAAGAACATGTTTAGAATCTGACCTTCCTCGGATAATTCTTTTCTGGCAGTCACAAACAGTGTGGAAAATCGATTCAGTGGCTCATAATTCATTTTCTCTTGCTGCTGGTCTGTGCATTTATTCTGTTCCTCTCTGTGTCAGCCTCATGCCGATCTCCAGCTTGACTTGAGATGGTGACTGTTACTCAGAGAGGGAACTATGCTGTGAAACTTATTTTTTTTTAACTTGTCTGAGTTTTAAATGGTGACAGTTTTTCCTACTCAAGTCAAAAGTTACGTTGGCCAAGATTTAAGACATCTGCAGCCACATGAGTGCAACTGAGTCATCCTGCCTACCTAACACAAAGATATCTGCAGCCTGTCGGCTTTTGTGTTAGCATAGCATGTGTCAGGGGAGAGAGGGGCAAACCTGCTGCTTGTTCATCTCTCCTGGCTGCAGAAAGAATGGGGATCCTTCCACAATGCTGGGTCAGAACAGGTCTGCAGAGCTCTAAGGTCTTGGTATTACCAGTAGCCAACGATTCCTTTCTTGTGGCAAGACTTGCAATGCTGGAAACAGTGGTGTCACTACTGCTGTGTCAGTGCTAGTGAACTGTTTTTCAGGAAAGCCCTCAGAGAACCTTTTCCCCAAGGCTGCTGACATTGCTTCCATAAAACTGAGGCATAACATGGAATGGACATTAAGGAATTCCAAGTCCATGGGGTTGGGCTTTGCATTGGAGACCACGTTGCTAGTGGGAGGCAGTAGGCAGGAAAAGGGTGGGAAATTCTGGGAAAGGCTGGTAGAATGGGAGTCACGAGACAGTCGTAAAGAATCAGCATTTGAAATGGTGATGGGGCAGTGAGGAGGAGGTAGGACAGTGAGAACTGCATAAGGAACCATTGTTGGGGAGGATTACTATGGTGAACAAGAGAGAGACCAAGAGTCTGGCATGTAGGGAATAGGCTGCCTACCTGTGGGAGACCTAGGTTCTAGTCTGAGGCTTAATAAGGGCTCCTTTTGGAGCTGTAGGCAATAAAATTCCCCGTTCTGGCCTCTATAAAATAGAGGAGACGCCGGGGTATCAAAAACGTTATTCTACATTACAAGCAAACCATGGTAAGTAGCTAAAGAATCAGGTGGTGCTGGACCTTCAGATGTCCTGCTCCCAGCTCCTAGCTCTGATTTCCCTCATCTGGGTGGGCAAATGGCCACTTTCCCGTTGGAAACAACCATTACATGTTTTATGGACATCCAAACAGCTGTAATTGTCAGAGAAGCCTCACTGAGCAACTGTGACATATAAAGTGCCTACAACTTTTCTCAGCCCTCACATATGCAAATTTGACACATTGTCTTGATTCTTAGACTCTTTTGCCTGACTCTGTTGCCAAGTGTTGCTGCCAGCTCTTACTTTCTGCCCAGCTAGGGAGCAGGGGCCCTTCTCCGTCTTGGAAATCACATGCATCACAGAGCTGCTGTAAAGCTGGTTTACTGACAGCATCAGGTACCAGAGCAGCATCTGGCTGTCTTCACAAGGCTGCTGTCCTCTTGGCTGGGTGAGAAATAGAGGTGCACAAATGAGTGGTTAATGTTTATGCCCAGCTTTGAAGTGAAGAAGCAGAAGGACTGTGCTGATCTGCCATACTCCCGTGTCCTGGCACTGCAGCTTGTGGAGTCACCTAGCGAGCAGGGTGCTCCAGAGGCTGAGATAGGATGAAGCTGAATTAGGGTCTGGTAGCTGTTTTGCCATAGCCGAGTGTTGCAGAGAGACAGCTTTCAAGGCTGGAGGGCGCCTCCTTGCTGTGAGATCTCCAGTTGTTCTCCCCCATCCCTGGCTGCTGGTCCTGCTGGAGTTTCCAGCCTTCCTGAGTAACTCTTGGTAAGGATTGGGTAGATTCTCCTGCCTAATGAGTGTGTCCCTACAGCCTCTTCTGTTACCTTCTGACGCATGATTTTGAAGCGGGAAGCATTGTCACAGGCAATATTTGGGATCACTTGCATAAGAGTCTTCATCTGTTGTCTGTGCCATACAGCTGTGGAGTGAGCTTTCCTTAATCACAGAGTGGTTTGGGTTAGAAGGGATCTTAAAGATGATCTAGTTCTAACCCCCATGCCATGCACAGGGACACCTTGCCCTAGACCTGGTCAGTCGGAGCCCAGTCCAGCCTGGTCTTAAACACTTCCATCTACACCTTTGGGCAACCTGTTCCAGTGCCTCACCACTCTCACAGTAAATTGTAATGTTGTCAGAGATGGTGTGTGAAGGAAGTGTGATGCACCCTCCAGCTGCCAATCTTGTGGCTCTTCATAGTGCTGCAACAGGTATCCAGTGTTCAGTGGAAGACTGGGCTAGGTGCAGGATTGCTGAGTACTTAATGGGAGCTAGAGGACTTCTGGGTTAGAAGAGCTGAGGGGTTTGTTCCCTCTGTCAAAGCTCTGCCTGCTAGACTGCACTTCTGTATCCTGTATTGTTAGTTTCTGCTTTTAGCTGAGGCTTAGAGAGGAAAAGTAGGAAGGGGGAACTTGACATGTATCTGTTTTGTCAGGATTTCAGGCATCTGTGCCAGACTTTTTAAACCCATGGCTCCTTTTGGAGCCTATAGACGTGTGAGCTGCAGTGGTGAAATGTCCCCTTCCCTCCCCCCATCAGGATCACTGAAGCCTTGAAGAGAAACCAACTGCAAATGTAAATGACTTTCTGAGAAGAAAGTTGTGCTGACTGTTACAGACCTCATCCACCTGGGGAAGGTTTCTCAGTATCACCCAAGGTGAGAGTGTAGCCGTTGCAGTACTGCTGGTCCGGTGCACAGCCTCTTGCCTGCTGTAAGCAAAGTGTGTTGGGTTTTCTGCCCTTCTGAGAAGGCGTTTAACCAACGAGAATTGCATGTAAGATGCAGCAGAGTGTCTGAATAGGGCTTGACCAGTATCACCTCAACGGTTTCATTCTCACCTTGGGTGATCCTGAGAAACCTTCAGCAGGTGATTGATGCTTGTAACAGTTAATGTAAGTTCTCTTTCAGAAATACGATTACTTTCATGGGTTTTTTTCATGCCTCAGTGATATCTTTTAAAATGGAAGACTTTTGCCATGCAGAGACACACCCCAGGTGCCTGAGGGTAGTGCTGTCTGTGCTTTACCAATCAGCTCTGCTCCTACTTGTCTTCTGGTGTTTCTTGGCTTGGAGAGAATGTTATTTACTGGCTGTCAGCAGGGAGAATGCTATCAGGCTCTTCTCTGTGAGGAAAACACACAGGTCAATGACACTATTGTTCATTGACTCTCAGGTCCTTGTTCAAGGTGTGATGCTGAGGCAGGTGCTTTTCTAGTATTCCGACTTGGGTGGGGGCAGAGGAGAAAACTGCAGTGCTAAAGATGGATCTGGCTGTGAGAGAGGGTTGAGATCCTGTGAAGGAGTTGCAAGACCTTTCAGTACCAGAAATGTGCACAGCCCTTCCTCTAGCTGCTTAGGTAAGAACCATCCTGAAACTGCAGGGTGCTTCCTCCTGTGTGCTGAGGCCTAGATGTTGGTCTGCATTTCTTTCAGTAACCTATGTCTAGCAAGTTTGGCTCTCTCCTGAGACTCTGCAGCCTTGTTCTGGACCAATGGTCCCAAAGATTTCTCTCTCTGCATTTCTACCCTTTCACAACCCAGGAGGAGAGTAGCAGGCTCTGAATATGCTGCATTTTTATCCCCTTCTCAGGTCTGAATGTAGGTTGTTTCTACGCCTTGTCCACTCTGCTGAACCGCATGGTGATCCATCACTACCCAGTAAGTGCATCCAACCCTCATGGCCCTCTCTGATGATTGCTGTTGTCCAGCACTGGCTGCCAAAGGAGTCTGTGAGAAAGGCAATGTCACAGCACTCCTGGCTGGCTCTAGCACCAGTTGGCTGTTCCTTTTTTCCTTTACACCACCCCATGCAAAAGCTGGTGAGCTCTAGAAAGGACCGCTCCTTTGCACCTTCAATGGAAGCATTTACTTCTGAGAAAATCTTCCAGCAATTCCCTCTCCTTGTTTATGAGTGATTTCTACTGGGACATCTGTTCCAGGAGGCTGCCCATGCTCATGCTGTGGTGGCAGAAGGGTGGGTTGCCTCAGTGCCTGAGCTATTGTACAGCTTACTGCTGGTGCTGCATGCCACAGAGCTCCCTTCTGTGCTCCCTTATAGTGCTTCCCAATATTTCCTAGTCAATCTGGCCCAAATCCTGACACCAGACTGCAAGCTTCATAGAGTTTATGCTAACTCCTCTGAGAGGTTCTGCTCACGCTGGCCAGTGCACACCTTTTTCTCAGGGCTGGCTCAGAGACAATTACCAGACCACTTTTTTTCACGGACCAGAAAGCACTGGCTCCTCGTGGGCCCAGAAGTGTTCCTGCAAAGGCTAGTTCTGGTTAGTGTGTTACCAGCAGAAAACATGCATGAAGGCTAACTTTGGTGTCTCTTCCTCTCTGGGTTTTCTGCTCTTTGCTTTTTGTTGGATATGACTTAGCTCCTGCATTTGTGTGAGTGTGTATGTGTCTCACCACAGGGGGAGGAGGTGAATGCTGGCAGGATTGGACTCACCATTATACTGTCGGGGATGGTCGGGGCTCTGATCTCTGGCATCTGGTTGGACAAAACCAAAACCTACAAGTAAGTCCCTTGTTTGCCTCTGTGCCCCCATACTGTGCAAGGAGCAACCCTGTGTAATTGCAAATTGGCAGTCCAACTGCATCATTGGGAGGATTTGTAGGGAAAAAAATAGGGCTCTTCAAAATCTAATTAGTTTAAAGTGAAGTTTGGAGCTGTGCATTAGCCGGCACTGGACCCATACAAGGTCTGGTGTCAGTGGTCCCCAGGGAGGCGTAGAGAGGAGATGAGATGGCCCAGTAACTGCTTTGTCAGGGATGAGAGAGTTCTTGGCACAAGCAGAATCAAGACTGTACCAGACCATTTCTCAGCCCTTACAAACCAGCCTCTGTGAATTTTTGTCCAGCTTAATGAAAGGCACATTGAATCCAGTGCCCAGAGGCATTGTGTTGATGGCGTGTTGCTGTATTTAGGGCAGGCATAAGGGTTATTGGGGTTACGGGTGGATGATTCTGTGTGTGTTGCCTGGTGAGTTGGGAAGGCAGATCTGGCCAGCATACCTTGCCATCTGCAAAGGGACAGTTAAGAGTCTTTCTTGTCCTGCAGCTCCTCAGGAACTCAGATCTCAGTGAAACACCTCTGTAGGATATCCCAGGGGATGGAGAGAGTCTCTTGTGTCTTATACTGGGGTCCAACCAGCTTTTTTCCCTGCTGGCTTTGAGAACTGTGCTATAACCTGTTGTGTGAGCAGGTTGGATGAGAGGCAATGTGCTGGTGATGACTTGAAAGCAATTTCCGAGTTTTATTCCTTGCAGCAGCTTTTCATCTGGGGGAGTCCTATTGCCATTATCCTACCTTGTATCTTGGGCCAGAAAAGCACATTCTCACTGTAGACAGCTTAGATTAATCTGGCTAGCTGTGAGCTTGCAACTTCTGGCCTCTGGCCCTAGCTCCCTGTAAAGTACAGGGATCAGAAATAGAAAATTGTCTTCTCTAATAAGAAAGAACTGTAGGTGAGGACTCCTGGGTGCTGGAGAAGAGGAGCCAGGTGACTATTACAGAGACTGGCAGGCCATTTGTTGCTGTGTCTAGATGGTTGTGTAGATGGCACTGAGTAGTTCTCATATGGGAGTCCTGGGAAATAGAAATACAACTGTTAGAACTGCACTGGCTAACCATGCAGTGTGACTTGTGTCTCTTTCCAGCCCAGGGCTAGTGGTAAGGTAGCCTCAGCTGGTACTGCTATACTGGATGATCTTCCTGGTTCTCCATAAGTGAGGTTAGGTTGCAGCATGGAGGCTTGAAGAGCTTTGTGAGTCACCATGCAGAGCTGGGACTTGAAATTTGGTAGAATGGGAGAGAGAGAAAAAACCACAAATCCTGTGTTTGTTCCATATTCTCTCTTTTCTTGGAGGGATCACGTAGGTAGGCAGAGCTGGCTAACAGTGCTGAAAAATAGGACTATGCCATCCATGGAGTTTATCCTACAAACCCCAGGGACTGTTGGGGGATAGTTTTAGCCTTAGGTGAGGAAAAAACCCTGCTAAGAATTCGTTCTCCATTACAGCCTACAAAATGGATTTCTGTGAAACTAGCACATTTTTTTTCTAAGTGCTACATAGTCTTTATTTAGCGCCATTTAAAAGTCTATTTAAAAAAACTGTCAAGATGCCAGATGTTCTAGGTGGGTACCCTCCCCCTTCCCTCTGTTGCTGAGATAGTGTCAAGAATAAAATGGTAAGCACATGGAAATGAGGAAGGAAAGATATCAAGTCCTTTTTTTAGTCAGCTTGGAGAGAGAGGGAAGCAAATGAATGGGATCCAGCTGTGATTGAGGGGAGCAGGGCAAGGTTAATAACAGAAGGAATTGCAGAGCTCTACATGCATGTTTGATCTTTACTGTACCATCAGCAGTTCCTTGAAAGGGTGAGGCTGTGCTAAGTCAGGCTTTCCCCATCTGTCACGCTCGGGCACCAAGTGGCCTTGCACTCCTGCTTTTATTTGGCAGGCAAGTCCCTGCAGCAGCCCCTGCACTGTTCTTGTTTTTGGAATAGCGGGCGCAAATTTGGTCCATTCAAATAAATACGTGAGTTCTGTAGTGACGAGCGAGCAGTGCCAGGACTGGGGGTGTCTTGGGTGGTATGGCTTGGTGAGTACAGCCCATCTCTTGGAATCACAGAATCAGGAGAAGACCCTTAAAGTTTTGACATCAAGTTCCTGGTTCAGAGGACAGATGGGGTTGTGACACCAGGAGACTGTAGGGTAGTCCGGCTCAGAATGAGGTGTTTGGGGACTGAATTAATCATAATTTCTCTTTGGCTATGCTTTTCTTTTAAGTGCAGTGTTCATGTGGCCTCAGGTCAAGCTGGTTGCGGTCAGCACTCTCTGCTTTTATTACTACATCTCTACAAGGCAAGATGTCAGAAATATCCACCTCTCTCTCTCCATTGACTAGGCAGAGGACCCCAAGTGGTGTTTTAGGTCTGTACAGAACCAAAGTGCAAACATTTTGGGGGAGGGAGAAAAGATAATGGAGAATGGGGCGCTTGGGTCTCTTCCACTGAAAGGTGAGTGCTCTCTTAGCCTGACCTGCAATTTGGGCCTTCTTATTGTAGCCCTTTTCCAGGTTAGTCCTTGTGTAATGGGTACATCTTCACCCTCTCCTGCCAGATGTCTTATATAAATAATTTACCAAGGCTGTCCTTTCTTCTGACCTTCATACAGGAAGAAAGTGGCATAAAACTGAATGCCAAAGGATGAGGGCGTGGTGAAAACTGAAGCAGTCTTCCCCAATTCATCCCTTTCTCCAGCCTCTGACACCTCTGTGTCTTCAGCAATGAGATCCTTCTGGGAGCATAGGAACAAGGCCTTTGTTCAGGCTCATGTGCAGCCTGGAATGTGCTGTCCTCATGGCAAAGCCTGTGGAGGCCATTGGTTATCCCCATCCGTACAGCAGAGCATCCTGGAGCTGCACACATCATCTCTGTGAGCAGCTAAAACCGTTGTACGTGGCTGTGCCCCTCATCCCGCCTCCTGCTCCTGGCTTGTTCGTTTGTTGCCTCAGATGTTGCTTGGCTCCAGTGTTTTTGCAGCTGCAGTCCCCTCTGAGTCTTATCCTGTCACTTTTGCTTTCGTCATCCAAGTGACCTTGTGAGACAAGGCTGGGCCATACCCATTCCTTACTCTGAGGCTTCTTCTGGAGTTGACTGAACAGCAGGAGTTGTGTTCTTCATTTCAGCCCTGTTCCCTGCTGGTGCTGGCCCTGTCTGGCTTTTTTCCCCAAGGTTTCTTTTTTCTCACAGTCCCTTTTGTGAGCTCTTTAATCTGCCTCTTCAGAAGGTTTGGGAATGTGACTGGAGGGCAGATGAATGTCAGGGCAGGTTAGGTTCATCTAAGTGACAAGCATGTCGGATCCTTCACAGATCTCCCTCTAGCTCTGTCACAGAGACTTGGCACTGGTGCCTTTGTAGCAGTGCTTCCGCATGGGTGCACCGGGCTTCCTTTCCACACCCCAGAGCACAGGGTTGGGTTAACCCCAGTTTTCCTAAGGTAATGTGGCAGGATGCCTAACTTCCAGCCTGTACTCACTGCACTAATCAGCCTAAGTAGACAGTCTCTGTTCCAGAAAATGAAAATTGTCAGTCCCTGTAGAGCCGTCATAGGAGTAGGTTGCTGAAAACATCAGAATGCCGTGCTGATGTCCTCCGTGAATCTGCTTCTCCTCTGTGCTCTTCTCACTCCCACGAGATTTATGGCTATGATAAGAGGCTTATTAAGCTAAAACTGGGCATTTTTCCATGCCCTAGTGCCCTTAGGGCCACAGAGCATTCTTGTCCTCTGGTGAACAGGTTGTCAGAGGCCACTCCTGAGAACACCCTGCCTCTGTGTCTTTCCCCAGGGGTTTTTATTTCTCTATGCACCAGCGTCTACCAGTATCTCATTTAAACCCTCTTCAAAATTTTGGGTCTTTCTTGGACTGCTGAGGACTAAATCTCCTTTTCTTTTCTTCTTCATCAGTGGTATGCTCAGGGGAGCAGGGTTTTGCTGAAGTCCAATTTAGGTGAAGTCTGCTTGTGTGCTTAAGGCTGTTTCCTGCAGCAAGATTTGCATTCGCTGCTGTCTGTTCAGATCCTGTGAGGGGCTGTGGTGAGCAGGCAGCAGCTCGTGGCTTCAGGGCGCTTCCTGGTCTGCGATTCCCACAACACTCAAGCCCATGGTCTTGTTCTTTCACAGAGGTCTGTTGATTAATTTTGTCCTTCTGCAGCCTGATGATTCAGGGAGGTCAGTGAGGAAAACTTGCTAGATGAGGTACCCATGGCAAGATCAGTTTTCCCCATTTTGTCCTCTATGTAGTTCTGCAGTTTCAGTGAAGAACACCTTCAAGAGCTGCCTGCAGCTATGAGTCTGCCTGCTCTAGTGCTCAGTGGGGCATAGCATGTTCTGGGAACTTCTCTCTTGCAGCTTGACTAATGACATAGCATCAATGTGAAACAAAGTCCTGACCACATCTGGTCACTTTCTCATTCTTCACCTTTGCCTGGAGGTGAGGGGCGAAGTGCAACACTTGGCAACTGTCACAACACTAAAGAAGATACAAATCACTTGGAATACTTGAACCATAAGCCTAGAAAACTGAGATTTTGTGTGACTATCCTGAGACCTCTGCACTGAGCCCAAAACTGGCTGTGGTGAGAAAAAAATTATAAAACTCACCATGGGCCGAGTGTCCCTGCTGGCAGTGGCTAAACTTCCAAGGGCCACAGCCACCTCTTGGAGGCCTGCACAGTATTTCAGCACTGACTGCTGTGCAGTGCAGAGACTCCTCTTTATGGAAGGAGCGCCCAGTTCAAACTTGGTTCATGTAGCCCAAGTACAGAACTGTAATTCTAGCTTTGACCTCCTTTCCTAATCATCTCTTTCCTCCATGGCTGCTTATCAAGGCCTGGGAGGCATAAGAACTCGTGGGACGTACCTGAGGAACATGTATTGAGCAGGAAAAGGCTTTTACTTGCATCTCTTTCACTCTCTGTCTGTTCAGTCAGTCTTTCAGCTCTTCTCCTTCTGCAGCCTCCAGGCTCTGTGCCAGCCATGTAGCAGCTCTCTGCAATGGATTATAACAAAAGTAAGCAGCCCCTTTATACTGCCTTCACAGATGAATTTTTCCCTCAATGAAAACATTAGAGAGAACATATTCTAGAGATTATACAGCATTGGAGGTTAAGGGATTTGACTACTCCTTTGATACACAACAAAATTACCACAGCATGTTGTTTAGCCTTTCAATATATTAAGTGAGCCTGGTGAACCTTGTAAGTATGGATCAATAGCTGAAGCTTGAAATTGGCTTCTCAGGACTGTATTTGGATAAGAATTGACATATGGGCATGAGCCCCACTGACTGCAGTCCTTGCAGCAGTGAGGGAGGACAGAACCTTAGCTGGAACAGTCTGGATTTATTCAGTGTACTGGAAACATTTTCTTACACGTTGTAATACTTACTGCCTACTTGGGATTGGATTTTTGACAGTGGTTATTTGCATTAAAAAGGGAAAGTGAAAATAGTTTGCGATTTAGTTTCTTCAGTAGAATTCTAGGAAATTACATCAAACACATTCTTTAATGGATTAAGACTTAAATCTGGGAGAAAGTACACAAGTAGCTTGTGGTAATACATTTAACTTCTTCCTAAAAGATGATGATCAAAAGGTTTTATCAACTCTGGTAACTGTGCTACTTTCAAAATCCTGGTGGAATTTCAGTCAGGTAAAGTATTTACCTTTCCCTCCTTTTCCCTCCTTTTCCCTCCTTTTCCCTCCTTTTCCCTCCTTTTCCCTCCTTTTCCCTCCTTTTCCCTCCTTTTCCCTCCTTTTCCCTCCTTTTCCCTCCTTTTCCCTCCTTTTCCCTTCCCTTCTTTCCCTCTTTTCCACTACATACTGTGAAGACCTACTGCTGCCTCTTGTACTAGAAAGAGCCTTGTTTTTTTTAATGTGGGAAGAGTTTTCTTGGTGTCTAGTCAAGGATGACAATTGCTGAATGCTGCGGTAAAAGCTGGCCTGGGTCGCTGCATGTGTCTCACAGTTCTGAGTCCGCTGATGACCCTCGCGTGGTCTGGCTGCAGGTTTGGCTGTTCCCAGGATCTGCCTGGCATGCCGTGCCTCCTGAGCACGGGGTGTCTTTGTCTCCTCTGCACGGAGACAAGAGCTTGTGGCTCAGCTGCTGTTGGCTGTGGAACTGGCACTGTCCCTGCTAAACGCTCACATGGCTTGAGGGTGAGGCTGTGAGGGCAATCTGGTGCGTGTCACCTCTCCAAATACAGCAGGTACTTTAAACAACAGAAAGGAGCAGCAATGAAAGCTGTTTTGGACAGCACTGAAAAATATAGGCCCGTAAGACTCTACCAGTGTTGACACCTCTTTCCTTAACGTTCCTGCTTGAGAGTGCTTGATCCCCTTGGCTCCTGCTTATAAGTAAGCATATTCAGCTCATTATAGTACAGAGGATGCCCAAGAGAGATTAATGATCTCTTTAATTGGCTCTTGTTCTCCTCCTCAAATGGCATGTATCTTACATGACCAGGCACCTGTCTTACCTTTGGTAGGATCTTTCTTCTGCTGCTGCCCTGCTCTGTGTGCAGGCCCTTCCGTGCTCTCTGTCAGTCCAGTTCCTCTGTCTGGGTATGAGTGTCAAGAGACTATGCAACTTTTAATTTCTTTTTTTTTTTTTGCCCACGTGGTACAAGCTGTACCAAGATCTGTGGGCAAAAAGGAGGACTGGATTAAATAAAACCCTGACTGGATTAAATAAAACACTGATTGCTTTTTCTTACAGGCAAACAACGCTAGTTGTCTATGTCATGTCTCTGGTGGGAATGATAGTCTATACCTTCACTCTGAGCCTGGGCCACCTCTGGGTGGTCTTTGTGACTGCTGGGTCGCTGGGGTAAGTTCATGTGCAGGCTGCTTTCCTCGACATGTGAACTGCTAGGGGATGAGCAGGGAGGCAGAACTCCTGCTGTGGGAGGGACTGGGGAGAGCCATGGCATCTGAATGGCTCCTGTGTGGTTTAAAGACAAAATGATCTGCCCTTCCCATCTCTCACTTATATATGTTTCATTAGAGTCAGGGACATTATCATGACCCTGCTCAGCTGCAGCTGCCTTAATTGTTCCAGGTAATCAAGTGCAAGCATTTGTAAAGCAAGTGGTGCCCACAGCCCCATAGATGATCAGTGGACAAGAGTGAAAAGCATGTGGGCCTGCATGGCTGTTTGATTGTGCTGGGGGTGATGGCCCTTAGAGTTATGGTCTATACTGTGCCTCTTCAGTCTTCCTTCTGGCAGTTGCTAAGTCTTCCTTTCTTTACAGGTTTTTCATGACAGGATACCTTCCTCTGGGCTTTGAGTTTGCTGCAGAGTTGACATACCCAGAGTCAGAAGGAACATCATCAGGGCTCCTTAATGTCTCAGCACAGGTAGGTGTGCTGTTTTCCCTTTGCTTGCCTCTTTTTAAGAAAAGAGATTAAACTGTAGTTCCAAGCCTTGAGTCCTATTTCTTGTCCATTATTGGTATATAATGTACTGCAGGTCTAATCACCCCAGGGCCTGGCTTTTTGAATGATGTTCTTCATGGCATTTCTCTAGTGGCCCTCTTTCTGTTTCTGTTTAAGAAAATACTTCAGGATGCCAGTCATCCTTGCCTTTTCCAACATAGCTCCTAACAGTCCTGGCTCGTCTCCAGTGAGAGATGAGATTCCAGCTGTTGGGGTCATCTGTTATCCCATCAGCTGCAAGGAGGTGCCTCTGGATGTGTTTATAACCAAACTTTAGCTTCACTAGGCCAACTGTTTAACTGGCCTGTATGCTCTGATACTTTGGTAAAGATTGGAAAGAGTTGCAGCTGCTTTATAATAACAGTACAGCTTGACATTACCTTTGTTTGTTTGTAGATTTTTGGTATTGCCTTCACCATTGGCCAAGGGCAAATAATGGATCGCTTTGGGACAAAGGCAGGAAACCTCTTGCTTTGTTCCTTCCTGTTCCTGGGGACCGTTATGACAGGTAATTAAAATTTTCTGCTCTGACTTTGCCTTGGGCTTGGCATATTAATTGAAGGGCTTTTGTGTGCAGTGCCTGCAGGAAAGGGCAGAAGCCACAGAGCAGTCCCATAGCAATGCTCTTTAAGGATCTGGTCTGTGTTACCAAGAAGAGCCAAGGCTTTTTGCCCTGGCTCCGGCTGGGGTCTCAAAGATGCACTTTCTACATGCTGCAATAAAGGATCACTGTCCTGACTGTTTCAGAAGTGCTCTCAGCCTTGTACAGGAGAGCGTTTTCCCTTGCTCATTGTAATGTGTTCCTGTCTCTTCTGGGGCTTCTGCTGCTCCTTTGAGTCCTGGGGAAATTGATTTGGGTGCTGCATGGTGACTTGACTGCCTTCACATCTCTCTTCCTCCCTCCGTTCCAGCATTCATTAAGGCTGATCTCCGAAGACAGCAGGCCAATTTGGAAAATGAACAGACAGTGAGTAAACGCCCCTTCAATCCCTGCTGTGCCTCTGCTGTTAGCTCAGGACAACACCCAACCTGTGTCATT
Organism: Mohoua ochrocephala; assembly: GCA_013398855.1. Classification (NCBI taxonomy): domain Eukaryota; kingdom Metazoa; phylum Chordata; class Aves; order Passeriformes; family Acanthizidae; genus Mohoua; species Mohoua ochrocephala. The sequence goes on along the minus strand of VZTA01021753.1, from coordinate 144,763 downwards.
TTTGGGAAAGGGGGTAGCTTGTGGGGAAGCTCCTTGTTGGCATTTTCAAACAGGTGGATGTAATCTCAGCTCTGCCAGCTGCTGGGGCCTCTGTTTGCTCAGTGTTAATGTCATGTAGAATCTGTAGGCTCTGGGCTTCTGCAGGGCTTCACACAACTTCCTACCGGCTAGGGCCAGATGTAGGGCAGTGCTGTGCTCGCTTCTCTCCCTTGGCAATGTGTTGAGGCCTTCAGTGCTTTGCTCTTTTTTAGAGCTGAGTAACTATTATTCTAGGCCCCTAGGCTGGCAGGTTATTCCTCTTACTCCTTGCCATCAGCTGCCAAAGGGGTTCAGTGTATGTGACTGGAGGAAGCTAAGGTGACAAAGCCCAAGTGAGGGCTTGAGCAACCTGGCTGCTCACACTTTGCATAGTGCTGCCGACAAGGCTGCTGGTTCATACTTGCACACCAGAGCTTGGGGTGTGATGTCCCTGTGGCATGCTATGCAATAAGTGCAGCTGTTTGCACGAGGGAGAAGGCCTCTGGTGAACTAATTGCAGTAGATACTCTCAGAAGCTCTCCCTGCAGGGAAAGGGAGGGGACTGGTTGCTTGAGGCTGTTTTCTGTACTGCTCTGGGCTCCTCTTCTAGGATGTTAGCAGAGATACCCACTCAACATTCAGGAAACCATCAGCAACCATGATTAGCAAAGTGTGAAAATCTCAGTTCTCTGATGGTTTGAGTTAGCTCTATTCAGAAGACAGTGCTGCCCTCCTCCAGTGCTGGCGGTACTGTGAGTTAAATTCATAACATGTATGTGGAAGGCTCAGGAAAGGACCTAAGGTCCTTTGGCAGTGAAGGTGATGCCTTCTAGCAGTAAGGTCCTTTCCCTTTGTCAGACATTTCTCTCATCAGATGAATTGTACATTTTTGCCTAAGCCATTTTTAGTATAAATCTTTTTCAGTCTAAATACTATTGTAAGAGCTTGCTGCTGGATGGGAAAGAGCATTGAGATCAGAGCAAAGGTGGTGCAGATGTCATTTTTATAATCCTAAAAGCCTCCAGAACTGGCAGTAGTAAGAACCAGAGGGATGTGTGTGAGATAACAGGTCTCAGTCAGTCAAAAATTTCACTGGCAGCTCCTTCCCCTTGGGGAGGCATGCTCTGAGGAAGTCGTGTTGCACACCCCACCATACCCCCAAATGTGTCCTCCACATGGCTGAGCTCACCTGAGTGCTTCTCAAACTTAACAACCAACCGCAGGTGCTCGACTGACTGAAGGTAGGCTGAATCTGGTGTTCTGCACTAAGATGGATGCCTCGGCCAGGGGATCAGCCAGCTGGGCTTGGGCATTGTGTGCTGCCTTTGTGGAGAGCTCTGATGAAGTCAGGTACTGGAGCTTTTCTATGTAGCACAGCTGCCTTACACATGCTTGGGTGATTTTACTGGTTTCTTCCTTTGCCTGTTTCCCTTTCTTATTTTGCTCCGCTTTCATTTCTATTCCTACTTGCCTCCATGTTTTCTGGGATGGTGACTTGTGGCTATCATTACAGAGACTCCAAGGCAGCAATCAGATCATGGATTATGGGACTGTAATTTGTAACTCTAACCCCATCAATTCCCACTCCTGCTCACTAGCTTGTACCCACCAAGGTAGGAAAATTGCACTAATCTACTTCTCTGAACACTCACGGGGTGGCACAGGCACCAAGCCAATGGCATTTCTGGGGTGACTGCAGTGACTATAGAGTATCAGCAATCTTTCTGGCCTTCTCAGGTACTCACCTGAGAGGAAAGACAAGACAGCCTCCAAGAACAGAGGAGAGACTCCCCCAGACTCATGTCAGACAGAGATGTAGGGGTTCATCTAGGTGCAGCAAAGCAAAGCCTGGTGCTGGAGCAGATGGAGAACTGCACTGTCAGGCATTTGTTCGAGAGGGGAGGTGCAAACATTTGTAGCCTCTTCTCTGACATTATTTTTACAGTCCAGATTCTTGGATGGAGGTGATACCGGGAACCCTTTAAAGAATTGGATTTGATCACACCCAGGGTGCATGGCCAACTTCAAGAAGGAAGTTTAAAAACATGTAGCAAGAACAGAGTCATTGGGTTGGTGCCTTGTGGTATAAGAATGCCTGAAAATTGTAAAGCTCTGTGCTTGTTGATCAGTGAATCTCATTTCACATTTTCTCAGCTGTTGCTTGGGGTGGTATGCTTTAGTACTCACTGTCCTCTGCTTCACGCTGACAGGCTGGTCTACTAAGTTATCCATGCTACCCTTTGCTTTTCAAGGTGTGATGGACTGTGTGTAGCACTTAGTGCCACAGCCAACAGGACTAACAGGCAAAAGCAGAGTGAGTCCATTGGGAAAACCAGCCTTAACCCTGCAATGCCTAGGACATGTGCTACAGGCACCATGAAGCTGCTGTGCTTTGATGGAAGTATGAGGAGGAGTCCCATGGGCAGGTGTCTTGGTTTGAAAAGACAGGTGTCTGCTAAGGAAGGCAGGAGCCTCCCTTGGAATGGAAAATGTAACCCCCTTCCCTCCAATTATTATAATTTTGAAATTAAGGGGCTTTCAGGCAAAAGATATGAGAAATAGGAATAGCAGTTCTTTACTAATATGTATATAACAAGGCAATAATACAGAAACACTGGCTTAACCTGACAGAGTCAGGATACGACCTGACACCCTGCTGGGCAGGGTGGTGGTAGCAGCCCCATTAAGTGATGGCTGCAGTTCTCTTGAGGTGATAGATATGGTTCTGTTGAAGCGGTGATCCTGTAGAGGGGTCTGGTCTTCCTCTGAAGGTCCAGTGGTGGTTATGTAGATCTTGTCCTCTGGGAATCCAGTAGGTATGGGCTGCCTGTGGTGTTCCAAAGCTCAGATTATATCCAGGTAGGAACGCTTGGTTCCTCCCCCTGGGCGGAGCATCTCACAATGGGATGATGTGATTTTATGAGTCCTGCAGTGAGGCTAGGGGGCTCATTAACAGAACATATCTCTTCAGAGGGAGTTATCAGGGATGTGTCACAGAAGAGATAAAGAACCCTGCCCCACCTGGTTTCAACAGATGGTGATAGAATACATACTTTTGATTACATCTTGCATTGTAACCTAGGACAGCAGGGAAAGATTTGTCTCCAGGCTAAATGCTTCTGAAGATGTCTCCGTGCTTCAGACTGGCAGTTTTAGCAGGGTACATGTATGGTGTTGATTTGGGACCAAGGTGTTGAGAAGCTGTAGCTGCATGGGCTGGGCAAACCCACTTGGGGTATACTGGAACTTTTTTGATGGCTGAAATTTATGTCATAGCCTTTGTTAGCAGATGCAGCTTTGTACAATTGCCAGTGTTCCTACTGTTATCCTGATAGCAAAACAGACACCGCAAGGGAGATTCGGGCATAATGCTGTGTGTGCCCTGTGTCAAAACTGCTTCCATAAAGAAAGATGGGTCGTTTTTGTAGGAGAGTCCTTTCTGAAAAGAACAGAAGGCCCAATATGGAGAATGGATCTCTTTCGTAGGGAGGTCTGCACTTCCCTGAGACCCAGTTTAAAGATGTAAAGAGAAAGCTTCCTACCCTGGTAGAGCCCTCAGATTATTATCCATTATTGATTTTTCAGCTGGGCAGCAATGAAGTCCCAAATAAAGGTAGGTCCAGGTTGACTAACTTGATCTCCTTCTGTGGCAGGGTGACCCACTTAGTGTCAAAGACTTTACTAAGTCCAAGTAGACTACATCCACTAATACTATATCCCTCATCCACTATTTCCCACAACATTCTCCTGGAGAAACTGGCTGCTCATCACTTGGGCAAGTGTGATGTTTGCTGGGTAGAAAACTGGCTGGCTGGCTGAGCCCAAAGAGTGATGGCAAAGGGAGTTATACCCAGCTGGCATCAGGTCACCAGTGGTGTTCCCCAAGGCTCAGTATTGGGGTCGGTCCTGTTTAATATCTTTGTCCATGACCTGCATGAGGAGATCGAGTCCACCCTCAGTCAGTTTGCAGACCAAACACCAGGTTGGGCTGGAGTGTTGTTGGAGGATAGGAAGGCTCTGCAGAGGGACCTGGATAGGCTGGATCCAAGGGCTGAGGTCATTTTATGAGGTTCAACAAAGTCGAGTTCTGGGTCCTGCCCTTGGGTCACAGCAACCCAAAGCAGTGCTACAGGCCTGGGGAAGAGCAGCTGAAAAGTTGCCCGTTGGAAAAAGACTTGGGGGTGCTGGTCAGCAGCCACTGAACACGAGCCAATGTGTGCCCAGATGGTCAAGAAGGCCAATGGCATCCTGGCTTATGTCGGAAATAGCGTGGCCAGCAGGAGCAGGGCAGGGATTGTCTCCCTGTACTTGGTACTGGTAAGGCGACACCTCGAGTCTGGTGTCAAATTTTGGGCCCCTCACAACAGGAAAGACATTGAGGTGCTGGAGAGTGTCCAGAGAAAGGCAGTGGAGCTGGTGAAGGGTCTGGAGCACAAATCCTCTGAGGAGCACCTGAGGGAGCTGGGGTTGTTTAGCCTGGAGAAAAGGAGGCTCAAGGGAGACCTTTTTGCTCTCTACAGCTACCTGAAAGGAGGTCGTAGTGAGCTGGCGGTCGGTCTCCTCTCCCAAGTAACAAGCGACAGGACAAGAGGAAACAACCTCAAGTTCCACCGTGGGAGATTTAGATTGGGTATTAGGAAAATTTCTTCACTGAAAAGGTTGTCAAGCACTGGAACAGGCTGCTTAGGGAAATGTTGGAGTCACCATCTCTGGAGGTATTTATAAGACGTGTAGATGTGGTTTTTAGAGACACGGTTTAATGGTGGACTTGGCAGTGCTGGGTTTATAGTTGGACTCGGTGATCTCAAGGGTCTTTTCCAGCCTAAACAATTCTGTGGTTGTTGCAAGGAGAAGACTCAGAGTCAGTTGTGAGCCTCCAGAGCATGCAGAGCTGTAGAGTTGAGCAGATCTCACACTTTCCACTGAAGCACTGTACCATTGGCTGTGTAGCAGTTTGTCTTCTAGTGGTGCCCTCATCTGCTCGCTAATGGTTATATTTAAACAAATGTTGCAGTTAGTAGATTAAATTAGCCTAATGGCATTGTGTACACCTTGTCCTCTATTAATTAAGCTGTAGTGTGGTCCCAACAATCCTCCCCACTTTTGTCTGCCTCAGTTCCCAGAGCTCCAGCTGGGTTAGCTTTCTGTATCTCAGGACACTTGGATCAAATGCCTGTTTTCCATGATAATGAGGCTCTTTGTGTGCTGCCTTTGTTGTAAATGCATCTGAAGCCATTCCGATATTGTGCCTTAAGATTTCATAGTAGTGTCAGTTGATTCAGCACACACATTATACTCACGAATATGCTGTGTACTGCTTGTGCTCATTTGCTTGTTACTTCCAGCATCCATGCAAATGTTTTTATATTGTTCCTTTGATGCCTTAGGTTTTAACTTTTATATTTTTCAAACCCCGCCCTGCCTGGTGTGTAACTCTGAAGTTTCTTGTGGCCTGTGAGCTGCTGTTCTCTCCTGCTGGTTAGACACAACAAACCTCTGCAGGCTTCCACTCCAAGGACACCAGGCCTCAAAATGTGTCAACTAAAAGCCTCTAGAGGGGGGGCAAACTTGGGGTAATTCCATCATGAAACTGAGGTTATAATTGGAGAATTAACCCTGATATGCAAATGAACCAAACTTATAAAAGTGTGAAGAACTCGTGACCCAGTGTCCATCTTGGGTGTCCATCTGGGGTGTAGCCTCTGGACTGCCCAGGGTGTACCTTTGAAGGCCCTTCAAATAAATACCTTCCTTTATTCTCTTATTCTTGTTTGGTCTCTGTGTTTTAGGTGGCCACGTAAGGCATCACCTTTGCATTAAGAAAAAGCATCTTTGCTGATCTTCCATGGTTTGTTTAGGACAAGCATCCACCCTCAGTAGCTTACTGGATTTTGTTGGAAGCTGCACCATACTTAGTCTGTAGTGAAATACTGCCAATAAAAAAATGCTGGAATTTTGTGTAGTAGGCACAAACAATGTATACCCATTCTCTGCTTCCCAAACTTCCCTGCTCCATTTCTGTGCTTACTGTGTGGCAAGCAGCCTTCTCCTGTCCCAAAGCCATAGGCAGGCCATCTGTGTGCCCTTTTCCAGTACTGTGACTCAGGGGTGTGAGAGCAGCCTTCCTTTCCAAGGTGGTGGAGCCCTGCAAACTTTCTGATCTAAATCTCTGCTCCTGTAGCTCCACAGCAGATGACTGGTGGTGAGACCCCAGAGGTGCTTGGGGAACCTGTTCAGAGTTGCTTGAGTGCTTCCATGATGCATTCTGGTGGAGTTTCCTAAGTCTAAATGCAGATTTCCCCTCACTCCTACCTCTGGCACCTTCATGCACATCCCTGCCCTTCCTGCTTGTTGAAGTTCCTTCTTTGCGCTTCCTGGCTTTTGCTTCCAGCTTTGCTTTGAAGCTTTCCTTATCTCACTCCTCTGCTTTGGGATATTGCTGCTGACTTCTGTAATACCTTTTCACCTACAGATTGTGTAAGAGCCTACTCAAAATGAGACTGTTTCATATCTCTTGCTTCCATGCTGCCTGGACTTCCTTTGAACTGCACTGGGGATGTGAGGCTCTTTCCTGTGCCCCTCTGATTTCTGCCTCAGATGTCAGTCTTGCCCTACAGTGAGTAAACTCAGAGCCCAGGCTGCAGGAAACTCCACGTTCACCCTTACAATTCTACGTGCTGTCTTCTGAACTGGTGACAGCTGGGCTGTCTCACTGTAAGCAGAATCAGAACTTGGGAAGTATCAGAAATGCACTAGGGGAAGAAGAAGTCTCAAGTTTAATCCTAACACACCCCAGAAAGGCTCAGAAGCTGAGCTTGCCAAACTCCACCCAGGAAGGCTGAACTGGAATTGCAACAGTTTGGCTGTTCCATGAAGCTGAGGATAGGGTGGTAATTGGGCAGCAGTCTCCATTTTCCTTGCTTTTCCTCTGGGAAAAGCTCCCTCCGTCTTAAGGTTTCAAGAAATTAGGCTAGTTCTTCTACAGGATTTATGAAGAAAAAGACTTTTGTATGTTTGCCTTTTATTTCTTACAGCTCTTTAAGATATGAGTAATGAACTTCAAAGAAGGCACCGCTCTGTGGAATTATCTCAGCTGTAAATCCAAGCTGGGGAAAGGGAAGAAGCAGGACAGAGGGTGCCAGCCCTTCAGTGGGCACTGGGGGTGGGGATGAAAAGACTTGAAGAAGAGCAAGACAAGCAATGTGTCTGGGAGTTGAAGAGGCCTCAGACATGCTGGAGTAAGGGCACAGAGGAGCTGAGCCTCCTGAGGATGTAAAGGATGCGAGTTCTCTCTGGTGTTTGCACAGACGCTGTGCTGCCTCATGGCGCGGTGTTCCCAGCAACTTCCCTTCCCCAGGGAACTGGCCCTGCAACTTCATGCTTTGAGGCTGACCTTGTGTCACAGTGAAGTGTTGTTGGTGAGCTGGCTGTGGGTCTGATACCTCTGGTGATATCAGCCCCACAGTGAATTAATAATGGTCTGAGGACTACAGCAAGTAGCTTAAACAGAGTTGGACATTGCACTGCCCTGCTGCCCCAGTGCCCCTTGCTTGGGCAGTCAAAGCATCTAGAGAAGGAAGAGGGAACCAGCTGCACTCTCTGAGGATGGCGATTCTTCTTTGGGGATTTCTGCACTAGCAGGGAGCTGTGAACTACCCAGGCTCTGGCCAGCTGATGTCTCTCAAGCCCGGCCCTGGCCACCTGGATCCTAACCATTTTGTTTTTCTCTGACTTGCAGAAAGCGTTGCCGGAAGCCTACACTAATTCCATACTCCTTGAGGAATCTCGGCTGTGAAATGGAGGGGTGGCAGAGCTGGGAGATACAGCCCCCCTCATTCCCATCTTTCCTACCTGCACCATCCTCCTGTGACATGCGCCCCATAGGAGGGGGACAGCCTCAGGACAGGAGCCCAGTGAGTTGCTTGTGGAGAGTGTGCAAGAGCAAAACAAGAGGGGGAGGTGCTTTCTTCAGTTTCATCTTTGCATCTTGCTGTTTTGGAGACTTTGGTGTTTGGGAGGAAAAGTTGGGAAAATCTGCTCTGTCCCCACAGTCCCACCATGTATGCTTGGAAAAAGCACATGTGCTGAGGGAAAAGACACAATACCAGGCTAACCCCAAGCATGAGGGTGGCACCTTGCATGTGGCTGTGACAGGAAGGGCAGAAGCCAGACCACACTAACTCTGTAAGCAGCCCTGGAAGAGCTTTCAGCTGGCTCTTGGGAAGAGGGGTTGCTCTGCCTTGGTTCCCGTGATGCTCTGTGTTGCACAGGTGGTAGTAGAGGCCTCAGTACATTACCAGCAAGTGCAAAGCAGTGCACTGGCTGCTGCCAGCTCTTATTTTTGTTATTTGGCTTTCCCAGATGAAGCACTCTTAATCTGGATAAACCTCTGCTCAGAATTCACTGGGGTTGCCCTGATGTTCCTATGTATTAGGAGTAATTAAGAGATAGCAATATGCCTCCTTCTAGCTTGAGGCAAGGACTAGTTCTGCAGCCTAAATCTAGCTCATCACTACATTAGCAACAAAAGGGAGTCAAACCACAATTTCCCTGGGCTGAGGACTGTGTCTTCCTCCTTAACAATAAAGTGCCTTTTGCATGTTTCGACACTACCTACAAACTTTTGTGAAGTGTTACATTGAGAAAACCAGCCAAGGCTGTGTTGCTTTTCACAGCCAGAGAGAGGGGTATGATGGCAATCCAGATTTGGTCCAGTGTGGAAGCTTCCCACTTCATAATAGAGAACAGGAGAAGGTGCCCACTTACCAGCATTTGTGTCTTATAGACACTGCCCCTCTGTATGCTGTTTATCTTCTAAATACAATTGTAGATCCTTTTTATTGCTTCTCCTTCCTTTCCAACATCCCACCCCTGGTGGAGACATCAAGTGTCCTTATACTCCTTAAATCATGCAGTTACTTATATATTATTTGAGGCAGGGGAAAAAAGCTGTACTGAGGTGGAATGGTTAAAATACTCCTCTCTGACATACTATTTTTGACAAAACATTTTTTTTGGTGAAATTTTAACTTTTTTTTGGATACATATTGATACATATTGATACAGCTTGTCTGAGTTCAGTAAGTGCTTGGACAACACTCTCAGGCACATGATGCGATTCTTAGAGGTCCTGTGCAGGGCCAGGAGCTGGACTGTGATCCTGATGAATCCCTTCCAATTCAGCATATGTTATGATTGAAGTCCTATCTTTGATAGTTTGGGATTGAGGATGGGGGTTTAGAATGATTTTCAATAGAAATTTTCAATGTAAAATATAAACATTGGAAGTGTACAATGAAACCTGACACATTCATATTAAATGGTTGAAAACAGTCTACATGTGGCTCATTTAATAGCCTGAAATGTTCTGCAGAATGGAAAAATCATCCTTCTGACCAGCGCTACTGCTGTGTTCTTTTCCTCCCTTTGTTTTTCCTCTTTCTTCTGCCTGTGAATTGTCTTCCCAGCTAGGAGTTCCTGCTGGTTCTTTTCTGCATTCTGTGTGCTGCCCACTGTTTTGGGCATTATTTTCTCTAGGTCTAGGGAACCTGTTCCTGTTTTCTCCATTTTCTGTAGTTATAACTCACTACACAGGTAGCTCAGTCCTCGCTCACAGATGCATAGTTCAAGTTTGCTGCCACCAGCATGCTGCAGAAGAGAGAGCTGCAACAACCCTCTTCACGTGTGTTATGTGAGAAGTCAGACCTGGAACTTTGTGGCAAGGAATCAGGGAAAGGCAGGTTTGCTGTAAAGAGAGATGAAGTATTCTGCAGCATACAGTGGAAGCTGCTGTTGGCTCTGATCCTCTACCCACTGCTGTGTAGCAGAAAGACAAACGTAGCACACTGCAGTTTTTGTTAATTTATTAGAAATGGCCCCTGGGGAACACACACATGCAAGTTACACAGCAGAGCCAGGGGTAGCACCCATTCTCTCCTTCTGGTCCAAAGTGTTCAGCAAATTCTGCATAGTTCTGCACCCTGTCCCCACAAGCACACTGGGAGAGAAGTCCTTTGTGCTCTGGGCATGCCAGAGACTTTGCCTGCTACCCAGGGGGCCAGTCACCAACTGCCTCCCACGAGCTTTGACACAGACTCCTCTGGGACTTGGTCTTTGACATCAGTCAGTTGAAATGTTGCCTGGACAAGACAAAAACCACTTGGTAATGACAGTAATTGACGAGAGTCCAACATTGACCCACCAGCGGGACTGGTGTCCTGGAGAAGTTCAGCTGAGCTTTTGTGGAAGTCTGGAAGTGAAGGTAGAAGATGACACTGACGTACACAAAGCCCTCAACTTCAGTTTTTCTTCTTGTTTTGTGATAGTGCTTCTACCTCCAGGTACTGCAGCCCAATCAACATCCCCAAAATAGAGAAACCTGCGATAGAGATACAGGATCAGTTGTGTAGAAAACGCTGGACAAGAGATGAGGCATCCCCTCCCACCATCCCCTCAGCCCATAGCTGCACGGGGAGTTTTTCTGGAGTCAGAGCTCCAAGGAGAGTTTACAGGGGGAAGATGCAGAGCTCTACTTACTTGCTACCATGAGCGGTGCCATAACTCCAATTGTCAAGGCTGCAGTGTGGTATATGAAGACCTCGGAGAGGAAGTGAGCAAGGGCCAAAAAGAAGGTAAAGAGCGTGATGTGATAGAGGCTGTTGAAGAGCAGAAAAAAAGCAGGTTATCATATCAGATGATGGGCATAAATATGACTGGGTGTAAAAAAAGGCAAACCTGCGTGTTGCCCCATCTGCTCTCACTGGCAGCACAGAGGGGACTTTATCTCTTGCCTAGTGAGGTGCAAAAACTCCCTGGGCAACAGCTGAGAGGCTAATGGGGCAGCATGTTCAGTGGTGCATTGAAAGTCACAGGCATTATCTGGCCTGAAGGCAGGTGAAGATGGGAGAGCATGAGCAGGGCACCAGTGAAATGAGAAGTACGTGCACACACAAAAAGAAGGTGAGAACTGGATGAGCAGAGAACTAGGGTGACAGGCCTTGGCTGACTTCAGGCTGCATCACCCAACGTCTTCCCACCTGTGCTCTGCTACCCTCTATGGGCCACAGCTGTTGAGAAGGGAGCAGGTCCAAGAGATGCAAGACAAAATTCCTCAAAAAACCAACTGATTCTTGGCAATTGGCATTGCCACCATTCCCTAAACACATATAGTTTAGTCCCTGCACCTCCCTGCCTCAGATGATCCTAGGCAATCCAAGCACATACTGCCAGGTCAACAGTGACTTCTGCTGTGGGGCTGAGGGAGCCAGGGACAAAAGCGTTTCAGCAACCTCCAATAAAGGCTTTGTCTATCACAGACCTCAAGTCAGCTTGCTTGGAAACCCATCTCCGAAACACTTCTGTTAGCACAGGGAGAAGTGGTGTGTCTCCCACTCAGCATAAGGCTGCACCTCAGGCTTGTCCCCAGCCCCAGGTAAGAGTGTAGGAAAGAAAGCAACCGGCTAAGACCACTGCAATGGGGCACCTAAAACTGTCCCAGTCTTTAGCTGAGCTGTCACAGTAAAAGAAGTACTGAGCATCAGCCACACCACAGCATTAGCAATTGCTTCATTAACAGAGCAGCAACGCCATTCAGAAAACGCTTTCCAAGCTGGAGCTCAGAAATTTGTGACAGTAAGAAGTTCTCAGATCTACCAGTTTCTGACTGAGCTAAGAACAGAAATCAAACGCGCAGGCTGTCCCCACAGAGGCAGAAGGGGGCAGCAGCTATCACACAAATCCCACACTCCAATTTGAGCTTCTTCAGGGGAATGCTGTCAACACTATAGAAAGTTCAGGAACAGCTTTTGGTTCCCCACCTCTGTGCCGCCCTCTAAGCTCAGGCTGTGACTAGCAAGCAAACCAATGGATTTCTCGGGTGCTGCTTTACATACGTCCTGTTACGAATGTCGATTGCGCAGAGGCAGCGGATCACTGACGACAAAAGGGTCCAGACGCCGAAGGTCCGAGCCTGGAGCCCGTTCACTGCGTAAAGAACGAGGGAGCACATGGAGACCACGCACGGCCCTGCCTGCCACCCCCAGTCCCGCCGTGGAGGCGCACGCCGGGGCAGTACGCGGCTCTCGGGCCCCAGAGGTGGGACCCTGAGGAGAGCCCAAGGCCCACGGCTGGAAGGCGACCTCCAGGCGCGAGGGCGGCCGGCGCGGCCCTTACCGAGGCCGGGGCTGGCGGTGTACAGCTTCTCCGAGAGGAAGCCGTGATCGCGGAAGCTCTGCAGGGTATTCCCGGCGGCGATGACCGACACCATCACCAGCCAGCTGCGCAGCACGTTCAGGAACCGGCTCATCCTCCCGGCCGGCTCGAAGCGCGCCCGCCAGGCCCAGGACGAGTCCCCGCCCGTTACCGGCGGCGCTCCCGCGGCGGCACCGGAGCGGCA
>VZTA01021753.1:15203-131620 GCA_013398855.1 Mohoua ochrocephala | reverse complement strand
TCGGGGCTCGGAGGTGATGTTTGACGGATCACAGATGTTTAACAGACTTGTTGATAGTCCTGTGAGAAATATGTATTGGCAGGAGGTGGGAATTGCCTGATATCTCGCTGTCCTGCTCAGCTGTGCATTCCTGCTTTTAATCCTTATTGCAGGTAACTGCTCTTGCAACTGGGACTGGGCTGTATGAAAACTCCTAGAGGAAATGCTAGTTGGGATGGCTAAAGATCTGGAGGAAACTGGCTCATCCTCAGAGGAGGAAGAAGATGCTGCAGATGAACTGGAGTAAGTAGAAAAAGAACTGTTTCTATGTCCCTGTGCGTTCTGGTGGATCTGTAGTAATTTGAAAAGACACATGCATTCCTTACCCTCTTACCTTCCTGCCTGTGAAGTGGAAGATGGTTGGTTTGGGCCTCAAGCCTCTGGGCAGGCTACCTACATCTACAGCCTAAAAGACCACCACATTCATCAGGGTTGAATGTGCAGCTGTACTTTGGCTGCTCTGAAGTCCATAGTTTCATGGATTTCTTTCTGTCATGTTCCTAATCCGGGAACTCTTTTGATGATATCTGTCCCTTTGTTTTCTTTTTCTTTTATTTTTTTTTTTGGCATGTGTGTGTTTTTCGTTGGCTTTTTTTTTTAGCTTTTACTGCTGCAGAGATTAGAAATGTGCTGTACAGTAGATTGATATACAAAGTTTTATGTCCTTTTAAAAAAACTGTCTTGTGATAACTCAACTATTAGAATTTGTATTTCTTACTAGTAACGAGTCATAATGTTTGTTCTGTCTTTGTTTAGTAACTTCTTTTAGCTTTGCTTGTGAAGGAATTGCTCCTTTATTTTTTCCCATAGCAAAATCCCTTTTCTGTTTCACCTGGACCTACTTCACTATGTCCTGTTAGGGTGTTTTTGGGTGCACATTGTGACTGAGTGCTCAGCTGCAGACCACAGTGACTTAAGACATTTAGAGGAATGCTACTTCATAGCAAGTCGTTGGTTTGGATTTGCTACATCCTCATGGATGGAAAGGTCCAGAACTAACCTCACCTAGAATGTAACTGTAACAGCATGTCTGCATGGAGTGACTGGGGGTCGTGCTAGGAATGAATGACTGTCACCTGGAGGATTGAGCCTTGCTGCAAATCCTCAGGACAGACTTAGTATAAACTCCTGTCCTGTCACCTCAGCTCGTTTTCCACTTACATAAGGCTCTGGCCTGTAGTGGCCAGAATTCTGGAAGCTTCTTGGGTCCTTTCCAGTCTGAATAGCTAATTACACTCCAGTTGTAGATTTTTTTAAAAATTACTTTTTTACAGGTAGCGGAAGCAGTTGGGAGTGCTGTGAAGTTAATTTGCCTGGGTTATAATGGTAGAGACTTCGTTAAGAGGACCAAGGCTACCCTTAAGAGCCCTTGTCCTAGCATCAGAAAGTTGCCCTTATATCTCTGTTCCTTTGTTCTAAGTGTTGGAGGTGTTTTGTCTTGTGTAGCTTCTCCAAACCTTTGGCAGACAATGATCTTTACTATTCTGTAGACAAATGCTTTTGTATATCTCTGTCAGTCTTTGTATTTCTTCTTGTTAGTGTAGGTAGAGGTGTCTCTCCAACCCCTCAGTCTCTGTTTTCTGTTAACTTTTTCATGTTTTTAATTTCCTTGCACAGTGGTAATAAACAGCCCGAGTTTTATTTGCCTGGGGAGGTTGACAGTTTTTCTTTGTGTGATCCTAGAATTTGATATAACAGGTCTTAATTTTTTTTTTGGTGTGTATTTAATTCCTCTGAGGAGTTGATATTTCCCAGCGTAGTCTTGTTGTTTTGTACAGAACTGATGTCTGCATTTCAGAGCCTGTAGCTTAAGTGGTGTGCTGGAGGGCATCGTTCTTGAATTCTGGGCTTGCATTCCACTGTATCTGACAGGAATTAAAAGGGAAGAATACACAGCTTTATCCATTGTGTTGAGCCAAGTCTGTTCTAGTCTCTCAAACTCTTCATTAGTGCTTTTTTTTGTGCACTTCAAACTCCAGTGTTACAACCAGGCAGACTGCACTGATCTGCAGTTCTAAAATTGGAGGCTGGAACCTGCATTGCAAGGTCTGGTTGTGTGGATACCAGCAATTGTGGTTTATTGTGAATTACAGATCTTGTTTTCAGGCTATAAATTCAGAGAACGGTAGCTGTGAAAGCTCACGAGACTTCTCCTAAATTATACCCAGTAAAATAAATACAGAACTAAACAGAATTAAACAGAACTTGGACTGGCAAGACCAACTCAAAAAGAGGGTGATCTGGAAGATTCCCTTTATAGTTGAGTACCAAGGGTGCTGTATTGTGTTTGTGTGGCCAGGTTTTGGTAGTGGGAGGGTTACAGGGGTGGATTCTGTGAGAAGTTGCTAGAAGCTTCCTCCATGTCTGCCAGAGCCAATGCTCCAATATGGACCCGCCACTGGTCAAGATGGAGCCCAGGAATGATGGTAGAAACACGTCTATGATAACATATTTATGAAGGGGAAAAAAAAAAAGTTATTGCATGGGGGTAATAGTGCTCGGAGAAGAGAGGAGTGAGAATATGTGACAGGAAGAACTCTGCAGACACCACGGTCAGAGGGCGAGGAGGTGCTCCAGGTGCCAGAGCTGGGACTCCTTGCAGTCTGTGGTGAAGACCGTAGTGAAGTAGCTGTGCCCCTGCAGTCCATGACAATCTGTGGGGGTGCAGAGATCCACCTACAGCTCGTGGAGGAGTCCCACACTGAAGCAGGCAGATGCCTAAAAGAAGGTTGGGATCCCATGGGAAGCCTGCTCTGGAACAGGCTCCTGGGAGGAACCTCCAGGCCCATGGAGAGAGGAGCCTACACTGGAGCAGGTTTGCTTACAGGACTTGTAACCCCCATTCCCCATCTCCCTGCACTGCTGAGGAGAAGGAGGTAGAGATTCAGGAATAAAGTTAAGCCTGAGAATTGAGGGAGGGGTGGAGGGAAGGTGATTTTAAGATTTGATTTACTTCTCATTATCCTGCTCTGATTTTGATTGGTAGTAAGTTCAATTAGTTTCCACAAGTCGAGTCTCTTTCCCCTGTGACAGTAATTGGTGAGTGATCCCTCCCTACCCGGAACTCACGAGTCTTTCATTAAATTTTTTCTCACCTGTCTGGCTGTGGAAGGGACTGATGGAGCAGCTTTGGTGGGTGCCTGGCATCTAGTCAGGGTGGAACCTGGAACCACCACAGATGCCTCGTGTGTGTGTGTGTATAAGTCAGCACAGGCAAGGCTTAGGTACAGCCACAAAACTGCGGCTGAAATGCAAAGAATAAATTTCTTTTCATTACCTTGCGAACTGAGGGATCCCCAAAGCAGCCTCGGAGGCACGCAAGCAGGGAGGCAGGCACTGTGGAGCTTGGTCCTTGCTGGAGGATCACCGAAGCTGCTGCTCACACCTGTTTTTCAGGGATTCTTTCAGGTGTATTTTACCGCTGTGCTTTGACCTTTCCCACAGTAGGGCAGGAATCTCAAGCATGTTCCATAGGGTGCCTTGAAGTCTACTGCAGTCCTGTGCTATCTGACCTCCGATGTTCTACTTGTGAAACACACAAAGATAGACAACAGTTACAATGTTACATGTACTTTTCTACACCCAAGCTGTAAGTCACTTAGGCATGTTTACAATCCTCCTCGCCAATCTTCCACTATTTTCCCCAGTTTGCTTATGTCCTGTCCACAGGCTGGATGGGTAAGTATGGAGACTTGCTGTGTCATTATTGTAAGGAACTGCTGCATGTGTGAGACTCAGCAGTTGCTTATACTGACTGTCTTGTCATTTCAGGGATCATCCGTGTATCAAGTGGACCGGTGGTGGCTGCAGGCGGGTCCCTGTCTTGGTGTTTCATGCTGAAGCCATTCTGACTAAGGACAGCTACCTCCGTCTAATTGGAGGTGGGTGCAACTGTGTGCCAGCTTTTGGCTTGAAGGCATGAGGTAAAAGTCTTACCTGGATGTTCTCTTCACTTTGTGGTGGGAAGAGGACATGGTAGGAAAGAAATTACAATCCTCTCTGGTCTCTGACCACTGAGACATTCAGAAATGCTTAATCTGTTGGTGAATAATATTGTCATTGGATTATGGTAAGTGTCTGTCCCTCCGCTGGGCCCTGATGTGTTCTGAGTTGGAATGGTGTGCTTGCAAATTGAACTTGGAGGCCATGCTAGAACTTAGAACCAGACTATAAATTCAGTATAGCTAAGACCTTAAAATCAATCACTGCAGTGAGTTTTGAGAGCATTCCCCTGGGAAATAAAGCAGCCAGCCCCACAGTTGAACAATAATAAGCTGTAGTAACAAATTTCTGAGTCTACAGCCTCACAACTGTGAGAAGGCCATAAACAGAATGATTGCTGGCAGCACTTGAGTTGGGAGACCAAACCTGTCTAGTGTCAAATAAGGGAGAGACTCTGAAGAGGCTAAACAGTCACTTTGGATTTGAAAAGTTAGTACTTGTGGGTGTGTACAGCTGGGAGCTCATTTTGGATGTGCTGAGTTGGAGAAAAGCTAAAATCTACTCAGCTTCTTTTTGTGAAGGTGCTGACACTTCTTTCTTCTCTTGCTTTTTCCTTTCTTAGGTAATTGGTGCTTTCGTTTCTAATATCCTATCCAAGCAGAAATGCTTCTGGCTCATTGGGGTAAGGGGTGGAGAAGGTGATTTATATGTGGAAACTCCTGGTCCTTTTCATGTGAGTTAAAAATATACTTGGGTGGTGCCAGAAGCTCATGGTAATTGTAACTCGCATTTTTACTAGAGCGTGGGGTCTCTTCTGCTTTTTCTCACGTGGTTTTACAAGTTTACTGCTGAATAGTGCAACTTGTTAAATTTCCTTCAGCTTTGTCTGGTTCCTGAGTATGATACTTCTTATTTTTTTGACTTACTTTTGTTAATATAACGTATTTCCTGAAGTTTAATCTGATCTTCACCCTTTTATTCTCAGTTTGAATCAATTTGTAAAGTGCCTTTTCTAGGCAGTTCTGTATTCTAGCATTGAAATTTCTTTCTGTACTGTCTTGGAACTCTTTTATGGATTGCCACATCCTTTTATATGACAACTGACCTCTAGTCTTGCTACTTGCTTTTGGTTTATCTTATACCTCCAGGGCTGCTTACTGCCTTTGTTTTTATGACTTTCTACCTGCATAGTGAGTTTATCTTTTTATTTCCTTGTATTTACTATTTACTTTATCTCCTACCATATCCGCAGTTATCTGTTGGAAGAGCAGTACAGGTGAATGAGATGTGAACAAAAATTCAGTGCTTTGTTTTGGGTTTTCAGGATCTAAAAAGTAATCGTATAAGCTAGCCGTGTCAATGAGGGGCATAAGACATGATTGTTTTTAGCTAGGAATACCAGTGTTGAATAGAGAAGAAAGCTGAAATCGTGTTTGGGGTGTTATAAAGCGGTCTCTATAATGGAATGTTTAAAAAAAAATAATCTGGGTATTTTTTAAGCTGTCCTGTGCTTTATTTTTATATGTTGGGTTTCTGTGATGCAACTCTCTTATAACTAAGGATTGGTGTAAGTCAGTTCAGCGATGCTGGTGTCGGCATTTCCTATCTCCCCCTGTGTGTTATGTGCTGCTACTCTCTGTGAATGAAGTGCAGCTGTAGTGTCTGAGTCCTTTTCTTTGGTAGCATAAGTGACTTTGGTTTATTTTTCCAGGTGCAGACTCTAATCCCGTGTCTCTTTGCCTCCTCACAGAGCGCTTCCACATGTCCTATAAGATTGTGCGAACAGACAGCCGACTGGTTCGGAGCATTCTGACTGCCCATGGGTTCCATGAGGTGAGTGCAATGAACTTCTCATCTGATTTAGTGCTGGGCTGGGAGGTGATTATGATGTTTTTGGATTTTTTGTGGGTTTTGGTTTTTTTTTTAACTCTGCAGAGTTAGAACCAGGAAGTTGCTGTGGTCGCCCTTGAGGTTTTTGGTTTAACGTACTCTGCTAGTCAGACTGAAGATATGTCATGATTTTGCTCTCTCAAAGGAGAACCCATTAGTCTTAAGCCTGTAAAAATAGGGAAAAAGGAATGCTGAAGTTTGGTCATGTGTTTTTTCTCTTTTTGCTTTTAAAGTGTCACACCCTTGGGAAGATCTGAAGGATTTAACCTCTCAGCCTTTACAAGCTCTCAGAAGTATTGATGTAGTGTTTCACACTTCTAGCACCTGTCTTGCTCTAAAGAATGTCCTCTATGCAACTAATGACGATTTGATAGATGTGCATGGTTGATTTTTCTTTTCTGAAAAACAGCAACTTAAGGAATTGGTCTGACAAGTTTCCTGAAGAGATTTAAAATGCTTTACAAACTGCATTTAAAGTGTCTATGAAAATAACAAACTCACAAGTTTGTTTAGAAAAATTCGACATGGTTATTTCCCAGCATGGGAATACCTTAGGGCAGCAGTTGGGCTGAGTTGCCCTTATATTAGAGATATTAGAGGAGACTGTCCTAAACTAGAGTTGCTTTGGCCTTGTAGATCTAGGGGCAAGTGGTGTTGCTTTTCATTAGTTTGATGTTTCTGTGTGTGGTGTTTTTTGTGTTGCTTTTTAGGTTCACCCTAATAGCACCGATTATAACCTCATGTGGACAGGGTCACACTTGAAGCCCTACTTGCTGCGCTCCCTTACAGATATTCAGAAAGTCAATCATTTCCCTAGGTAAGGCCTTGATAACCATGTTTTGTTGAACATCTCTGTGATGATTTGCAAAAATCTGAACATAGATACTCTCAAAAAATAGAGTATACATGGTACTGTAAAATCCCAGCAGACTGGGGCAGTGCCACATGCTGTCTTCATTCTAAATGGTCTTTGGGGTTTTGGGGGAATAGTATATGAGTTAAAATGCTTGTCTGTAGCCCAGATGTTGGATTTTTAATTTTATTTTCTTTATTTGATGATTAAATTATTTGTGACTTCAGGTTTTTAGTTAAAGAGATAGTCCTATGTCCCCAGCTAAAGTTTGTAACCACCATTACAAGAGATTGCTGTGCTTCAGTCTTGGGAATTGCAAGAAGTGCTACAAATGGTGTTAATACAGCCATAAGGTAGAGGCAGTAAAGCTCAAGAGTAGTTGCAGGTTAGAGTTTAGACATCTGACAAGGCTACGGGTACTTTAGTAACGAGGACAAAGGGTTGCTGTAATGTCGAGGGAAAAAATAGATACAGTCTCTTGTTTTGGGGCTCCAGGTCATATGAACTGACACGAAAGGACAGACTGTACAAGAATGTTTCTCGAATGCAGCTGGCCCATGGGTTCAAGACATTCCATATCTTACCTCAGACCTTCATCCTCCCGACAGAGTACCAGGACTTCTGCAGTAAGTGAATGGCTGGTGATGCGCAGACATGAAACAAAATAATGGGGTGTGGGGGGAAGGGAATTGTTTTTAATATCCTAGCCTTTTGATTGTGCCAGTGGTTAAGGCAACAAAATTAGAGGAAGCTGGAAAGACAGAAAAGGTCCACATGATTTCTTTATGTGATTTATACTCTGCTGTTTACTCCATGCCTGTGTAAGTTTTCAAAAAGCTGATGTGGGCTTAAGACTCCAAAATTGAGGGGGGTTTATGTGCACAGTGTTGTTGGTGATCAGCTTCACAATATCCCTGCCTTAATGCCTGGGAGTACTGAAGAGAAAAGTGCCAAAAGGAGGCATAGGGCAGAAGAATGCATCTATCAGAGCTGCAGGAGGGGCTTCAGGGAGGGGCTGTAATAATTGCAGTGATTCCAAAGGGGTAAAATAACACATTGCAAAAGCAGACTTTGATCTCCTTGTGGAGTTCTCTAAAGCTTTTATCGCAGGCAACATTCTTGATTCTTGCTCCTCTGTTAATAAGCAAAATGGAAGATGTTACAGACTTGTGCTGTTTTCTTTTAACCAGGTACCTATTCTAAGGACAGAGGCCCATGGATAGTGAAGCCTGTGGCCTCTTCCAGAGGTCGAGGTGTCTACCTGATAAATAATGTAAGTGTTCACTAAAAGGACTGCTCTCCAGTAACACTGTCTTCAAAACTGTGTCGGCTTCCAGGCAAGAGGCATGGGGGCATCTAACCGGACACTGGCCTTACTCTCAATTTCAGCCATACGTTGGTGAGCAGTTCAGCAGCCCTGAGCAGCTTGCAAAGCCAGCCTGGGCCTGGGCCGTGTAACCAAGAACAGTCTATCTCTTTGTATGCTGTGCTCATCTTGCAATCTACCTTCAAGTCTTAGCTTCTTAGGAACAAATTTATACTCCCTGAGACAGTTTGGAAAGCCGTGCTGCTTCATGCTCTCATTGTGGCTGACCTTGTGGCTGACCTTGTGAAGATTTCCAGAACTCTCCTTAGTTGTTTCCCTGTGTGACCTGAACGGTCCTCAAACAGACCCCCTTGTCTCCCACTTCCCCATGGAAAAGACCATTTTTTTAAATGAAACTTGTTTTGTTTAAATGAAACTTGATAGAGTAGGAAGTGTATCAGTCTTAAAGCTGTGTTGTCTAAAGGCTGATGTGTCCTTCCTGAGGTGGAATGGGGATAGTTCTTTGAACTCAGCATGCTGGTTTTAGTGTCTTTTGCTCTTTGTGGGCTTTGCAGGGAGTTAGGTTGTCATAGGTAACAAATACATCTGAACAGGAGCCAAACACGAGGGGATTCCAATAAATATGCTCAACAGCAAAATGACTGTTGAGTCATTTTGTTTTCACTCATTCAAACCCCCTTTAGCCTTCCCTGCACTAAAGGGGTCGTGCTGCCTCATCTGTTCTCTACTTGGATCATTTCCCATAAAATAAGGGAGCAATTCGCCAAGTGCATGAGGTAAGTATTTCCAGAGCTTACACTCCGTTTTTTCTTTGCTTGAAAGGGAGAATGAGCTCAGGCTCACATGGCAGTTGGCCATGACCTGGGGAAAATACCCTTCTAGGACCAATATCCCTTTGTGTATTTCTGTTTGAGAAACACTGCAGCTAGTTTGGCCCACAGGCCAGTTTCCTTCAGTGTGATGCCATTAAAAGAGTGCCTTTCAGAATCTCATCACAAAAGTTTTTGGAAACAACAATAACCCCCCCAAACAAATAACAAACCTTTGCATTTCCCTGATCCATATAGAGCAGTCTGTCACTTTTGTGTGATGTTCTGAGGGAAGTTGAGCTTGTTCTCTCACATTCTATATAAGCACTTTATATGCTTATGTTTTCTGCTCATGATGCTGGTGTTGTGGCTGAATGCATGCAAAATTGAATAAAGGCAGAATCCTGTGGTTCTCTTGCCTCTTTTGCAAACTGAAGGCAAGAAAATGTGCAAGAAGTTGTTGAGTAGTTAAAACTGATTGCAAGAGAGGCTTGCATACAGCAAAAAATAAAAGCTTTTTCAACAGATCCCATGACTTGGTGATGTGTATTTGCCGTAGTTAGAGCTTTCTGTTCTGAGCTACAAGTGTAGCTTCTTTTGGGTACAGGAGCTCCTGCTGTGAGCTGAGACTCAGTAGAAGGTAGGCAAAAAGGTTGGATACCAGCCCAGGATGTAGTTAAAAAGATCACAAATTGAGTTGTTTTCTTCACTTGTGACTTCCTCACCAGCTATAGTTACATACTCCTTCCTGTGACTTCTAAACCCCTTCTCCATGTGTTTGGTTAAGCCCTGGAGAAGCAAACAAGAGTAACAGTTACTTCTTAGATGTGGGGATTTTTTTTCCCTGGATATTTTACATCATTGCCATGTGGCTGTTAAATCTGTGTGCTACTCTTTTACTGGGAAATTCAATGAGCAGGTTTTTTTGGCAATGTAATCATTCCCAGACTTCTCTTTAGGATTTAATTACCTTAAATGTGTTGGACTGACAGGTACGTTTTTTCATTTTAGTTTTATTTCTTCCTTCCCCATAGTCATTGGTATGGGGTGGCTTTAGGAGGGAAAGGCAGGAAAAAATGGTGCATTTGGTCTAATTTTTTCTTATTCCTTACATCTTCTGTTTTTTCACTCCTAAATTCTCTGTTCTTCTACAGCCAAGCCAAATTATTGTGGAAGACAACATCCTGGTGTCTCGTTACATCAGCAATCCCTTGCTCATAGATGGTGAGTGTGCTTAGGAATTGCTTTTCTCCCTTCCCCCAACCCTGCATCTGAGGATCTCTGCAATCTTTGCAGGAGTTTAGTTGAATAATTGAGTGGTCTAGCTTTGTCTAGCACCAGACAAATGTAACCAGAGAATTCATTAAAACCTGGAAGCTTTTCAACTGGGATAGCTTCAGGCATCTATGTCATCAGCAGATAATGGTTTCTGTTGAAATTCCTCAACTGGATATGATATCTGAAAGATATTTGCAGTCACTGAACTCTTGACAACTGTATTTCAGATTTCAAGTTCGATGTGCGTCTCTATGTTCTGGTTACATCCTATGATCCACTCGTCGTCTACCTCTACGAGGAAGGATTGGCCAGGTATGGGAGAAGGCTTCTTTTTCAGTGTACCTGCACTTGGTGATCCAGACATTTCTTGGCTTGCCTCTCAACTCCTGAAACACGAGTAAAATGAGAAAAATTTCCCCGGTTAGGGAATTCTGCAGAATTTAAATAGATGCTACTTCATCATGCTGTGTCCCATCGGGTTTCTTCATGTAGATTATAGGATCTTGAGGGAGGGATTTCATTGTTTTTATATGTAATTAATAAAGCAGGTTTTCAACTCTCAAGGGTTGAATGGCCAAACAGATCATCATTGGCATGTTCATTCTCAAGGCTGAGTTCTTCTTGAAACTTGGGATTATTGATCCCTTTGTGCCTCTTCTTCATTCTCCAAGG
The DNA here is from genome assembly GCA_013398855.1 of Mohoua ochrocephala. Classification (NCBI taxonomy): domain Eukaryota; kingdom Metazoa; phylum Chordata; class Aves; order Passeriformes; family Acanthizidae; genus Mohoua; species Mohoua ochrocephala. The sequence goes on along the minus strand of VZTA01021753.1, from coordinate 120,810 downwards.
GGAAGGGAATCCAAGCTTTCTCAAATTTATCCTAAAAAAAAATGTAGTTGGAGACCTGTTAATGACTGTACTGGTGTTTGTTTTAATACTTTCAATGACTCTTCTAAATTTTAGGTCAGTGTTTGTATTTTCTGCAGTATCCGCTAAGTGGTTTTAGGCTAGTTCACTGTTTTTACCCTGCAAGATAATGATTTTCCTTTGCGTGTAAGCCATGAAAGATATCTAAGATTCCCTAGAATCAACACTTGTCTTCCAAAAATACCTGTTTTTCTTCATCACAGAAGTTTAGCAAAATATTTGTCTGTAGTAACTAATAGATTTGAAGCAATCACCCCTCTGAATTCCCAACAGATCAGAATTTTAACTGCAGTGATGTTTGAGTAAAGAGCACCACACGACTGTCTTCAGCAACAGTTTTAAGTAATGCTGTATCTTTCTTACAAGCACATCTGATGGACTCAGAATATCTCTAGGGTTCATGCCTGACATGGCTCTGACTTGGATTGATACTGAACCCAAATTATCTTTGTCTCAAGAAGATAATGAATCCCAAAGGATACATAAATAATGATCCCACAAGAAATATCCATTAAATCAATGAGCACCCTTCAGGTGTGTTGTGATGTGCCTCTGCCTGCAAAGATAATGTGAACACACTTTTTCCCTAAAAGGAGGCAGAAGGGGGAAGCTCGTGTTCATAAGTGGAAAGCTTGACAACTATATTCACTTTAGAAAGGGAGCCTTAAACATGCCAGGCATTCAAGACTTTTCTCTTGGGAGCTGGCAACTAAATTGTTAGCTGCTAATATTGCATGTTTTTGGAAAGTGAAGAGGGAAACAAGAGAGCATAGATTTCCAGCATGTTCTCAGAATGGACAGTACATAGCAGGCCTTCAAAAATAGGATTTGCACCATCATTAATATCTTAAAGGTGGTTCTGCTGATCTTGTAACAAAGGAGTTTACTTCTGGAAAAATCCATCTGTGTAAACACAAGTGTTCTCCTCTGAGGATAAGTGTGCATTTTTGCCAGTAGAGTAATGTATTTTGCTTGAGGGTAAGAGTGTGGAAGTGCTTATCTGGGTATCCATTCAGAAGCATCAGTCTCAACAATTCTGGACTCTCAATCTTGCTAAGATCCCATCTTGCAGCAATACTTGCAAATCACTTTTCAGTGTTCTGAAATCCTTAGCAGTTTTATGTGTGTTTAGATTCCATTTGTTTAAACTATAATCGAATCTGGTGCACGTGGTGTCACCGCACGTGACAAGTGGAACATATATCTACAGGACACCAGAGTATCACTAATTAAAGTTTTCCTTTCTTTCAAATTGCATGCCATCCTTCAGCTTTCTGTGAGAGGTAGATAGGATATGGAGACTAAATGTGGCACTAGCTTTCTTAATGCTGCTTTGTGGTATGGTCAGCTCTACCAGTACAGCTATGGAAGAGGTGTGGAGGAAATGAAAATAATGAGCTGTTATCTCTCTTCCAAGGTCCTGACTCTGGAGAGTAGCTCTGGTTCTGCTACTAAACTCAAATTTTTGTGGGAGCAGTTTCAGCTCAAGTGTCAGCTATGGCAAAAGACTGGCAGTTGAATGCTTTCACATGATAGCTGTAAGTTTACTGCAGACAGTATCTTTAATTGTTCTTAAGCTTTTCCCGTCTACTGTGGCTGTACAGCTGCTATGTTCATGCAGCAAGTGCTGGCAAGCTCTCTTTGGAGGACAACACTCAAGGTGAGCAGAGGCTGATAAAACTTCGGGTGGGCTCTTCCGTGTGGCCTCCAGATGGCACTCGTGGTCTTTAGTTGTACCAATTTGTGTTTTCCCCATACCCTGCATTTGCCGATTTAGTTGATGAGAGGTAAAGAACCTGGAGCTACTGGGTTATGGCTTCCTATTTAGCTGTTTTGCCATTCATTTTACAGTGTGAGTTAGGTGCAGGGAGAGAGCATTGTATTGCCTCATGCAGTGCCATGCTTTGGTTTAAAGCTGGGACAAAAGTTTAGCTGTGCAGGGAGAGGGAAATGTTTCAGCCTTGGGGAGTAGAAGCTGCTTTTAATTCTTTGCTTGAGGAAAAAAAAACCCATGCTGCTTAAGGGTAAAAGCAATTTCTAGCAGAGAACTGGGAGGTAATGTGAGGGTCTGGAATCAAAGGTGGTATAGAAGCAATCTAAGGTGAAAACTACCAGCAGAACAAAGCAGTCTGGTTTTGGAACCTCAGCTAGTACTTGTGGTGCACTGTGGTGACTTCCATGTTTTGAATTTGCTTTCTGAAGGCAGATAGTCTCTGAAGTGTAGTAAGGGTGACCTGGCTCGGTCTTTTAATTTTTTTTTTTCCATTTTCTTAGTCTGTCTGAAAGGTCACGTTCCTCTCTCGTGTTTTGCTTTGCATATTCCAAGAGGAACCTGACTGTTTCAGTAAACTTGGTGGCCTCTACCAGAAAATGAGTGCTGTCAGGAAACCATAAGATGTAATGATCTTTACAAGGAACAGACTTGGTATAACAAACATTTGTGATGTTTGACTAGATATTTCCTTAGGCCTTGTTTCTTCTGGCACAGCTAGACTTGTCATGACATGATCTAGAGTGGAATTTGAGGCTTCAGAGCTGAGGAGAAGTAAGGGATTGTGGATCCAACATTTTTGTACCTTCTATTTCACTTTCCAAGTTTCCTCTGAAGGAGATAGGAAGAGTATGTACCCAGATGTGTGTAACAGAGCCTTCAGCTGTTGTGCTGGAAGTACTAAATAACTGTTTGGTTTGCCCTGGCCAAAGTTCTCTCTCTCTCTCTCTTTTATTATTTTTTTTTTTATTGCAGTGTTTCAGGAAGATTATGACTTCAAAATGTTTGTATCAGGGTTGTTTGTTTATTTGTGGGGGTTTTTTTTGGGGGGGTGTTGTGTTTTTTTTTTGTTTGTTTATCTTCTAAAAGAATACTGAGTAGGTTGAGTAGGTTCCTTTTCTAGCTATTTCCACCCTGTTCCATGTGGAATGATGTGTGTAAGGGAACAAAGCCTTAGGTGAACAGAGTCAACTATCAGACTTCTGGAGAGAGTTATTAAGAGTGGTGTCAGTGAACGTGCTCTGTTTTTATCTTTTGTTACAATACAGCTTTTCTAGTCGTGCCTCCCTCAAACTCTATCAAAACTCCTTGCATATTTTGTGCCTGGTGCACCTCTAGAAGGAACACTACCAATAGATTCATTTGGAGATATTCAGTGATCTGTTTGGGAGTGGAGTGGGGTGGGGTTTTTTTTTCTCTTGAGGCTTGAAACAAGACTGAAGCTGTTCTTAAGACATAAAGCAGCACTGGGTGACTTAAGATCCTCCTGTTGGATTGAAAAGTGTGTTGAACACTTTTCTAGTACATATTAAAAAAAAACTAGACACAGTGTACTGCCATACATCTGTTAAATTGGCAGATATTTTGTAACTTTGTACTGGAAAGGACAATTATAATCTAGATTGGTTGTCTGTGATCACAGCCTGGAGAATTGTAGCTGGGACCTTTGCATTGAAGGTATAGGTTTGGAAAATGAGATGGTCGTGGCAAGCTTGGTCCAGGTTTTCCTGAGGGTATAATTCTGCCATCTGATCGTACATTAAAAATCTTGGTAGTTTTATTTATCTGTGATTTCCAAAACAGGCGGTGTAATATGTTTATTGACATACCTTTTATATCTTGGTTTGAATAAGAGGTACATTGTGAATAAACTACAGTCTTAATTATAAACTTTGACGTGCTTTTGAAGGTGACTCACCAAGCCCAATTATGTGGGAGTCCCGAGGCTTCTCTTAGAGCCAACTGCTGAATTGGTGGATTATGCTGGTTTTTGGAGGGGCATTCATATAAGTGGAGAATAACAAGCCTGACTTGTGCCTGAAGTACAGCTGAAGAGAACATAGGGTCAGGAATAGCTTGTGCTGTTTGTGAGCCTTCCCTGTTTTGCTAGTTCTCTCTCCTGTCTAACTTCCCCTCCTCCTGTGTGGGACAGAAAGGAGCCTGGTGGACCTCTCCTGCTTGGTGTCTGCAGGCATAATGGGGGCTTGACACACAGTGTGGGGAATTCATGGTGAAATGGCTCCTTGTTTTGGGGGCACTTCTCGATAGGCTACTTTTTCTCCTAAACCATGTTTAGACAGCCCTATTTCTGAGCTGTAACAGCTGGAAGGGTCCTAGACCATCAGGAACTTGTCATTCAGACTTACACTGAATTTGAAAAATAGATTAGAGAAAAGGAAAAGGCAAAACTGAGCTGAAACCCAGACATTCTTGCAAAAGGCCCAAGGAGCAGCAGCTTGGGCAGACTTGCCAGTGGGACAAAAGGGTTGGCCCTGCGGTTAAACAGCTGGGCTTCACAGCACCTGCCACTAGCTGCCATGTGCCACCTGAGCTCATACCACTCAGCCTTGTGACACCCTTCCTTCAGTAGCCTGGCTTCCTAGTTGACACTGGCTCCTCTGGGATATTCACCATTTCTGTGCTGGATTCCTGTGGTTTCCAAAGAATTCAGGTGCTTGCTTTGAGCCAAGGAATTCACATTAGCTCACAGGCTGCGCTTAGGCCAGAGCTGGCTGAGCCAGGCGCAGCAGCAGCCCCATCCCTCTCGCAGTAACCCCTGCCCAGCAGCCTCTGCTCCTTAGGGAGTGTAACTCATTTATTTCTGCATGGACACCAGGGATCGGGCTGCAGCCACTTCAGTAGACATTGCCCCGTGCAGAAGCTGTGCAGCAGTGTTATTCACTAGATGTACCTGCTGGACTTCAGGCCAGTGGATCCTGCATCAAGCCAGAAGACTTTATGTTGCTTCCTTACTTTTTAATTAAGATAATCAGATTCAGATCACTGAGGTGAATAACTACTGAATCACTGAGGGGTGTAACTACACGGCCCTACTGTTGTGCTTAACAGACAGGCTACTAAGCAGTTGTGAAAGCTGGTCAGCTCTTGGTGACAGTCTGTATTGATGAGAAACTAGAGAATGTGAGAAACAGAACATGAGAGGTTCGGCAAATCACAGAGTGGCTGAGGTTGGAAGGGATCTGGTCCAACCCCCTGCTCAAGTGTGGTCTGGTTCCCCACAACCATGTCCAGATGGCTTTTGAATATCTCCAAGGAAGGAGACTCCACAACCTCTCTGGGCAACCTGTACCAGTGCTTGGTCATCCTCATGGTGTTTTCTTGTGCTCTGAAGGTTCAAAATCTTGTTAGTGGCAATGCATAAGATGAAAACATGCAAATTTGTTTTGAAAAGATTAAAAAAAGTCTTTGTTTTCCCCTCCCCGTTCCTGCAGACATCTGGTAAGACTGCTCCTGGCTCTTGTTCTTTGGATGAAGAACTGTTTGAGTCATTTTATTCAGCTTTGATTAGAGAAACTGCCATCATAGAGGTGTCACCAAAACTCCTTTTTATGTTTAGTAATTCCCTGACAAGATTTAGCTCCTGTTCATATTTGATTGCTAACTGAATATCTGGTGGATGCTGTGAAACATATGAATGTTGGAGGTAGGGGGATTGTGATGGTCTTTAGACTTCTGTTTTCTGTCCTGTACTGTAAGGGAACTACATTCCCTAAACAAAGTGGCAGCTAGTAGACTAACAGGGAAGCTAAAGTCTAAGGCATGGGAAGGAACGAGGGACTGGGAAAGTGACTCCAAGCATAAAACGTGAGGAGCATGCTTGTAAAAGCACTACAGTGATTATTTCCAGGACATTTATGCAGGAACTCTGTGTGCAGTCATGGAAAAGTCTATCATAATGTGTGCTTTTTTGTAGCACTCATTTGAGAGAAGAGGGATTAAGTATTCTTTCCTTCTTCCTACTCCAGAGTCTTTTCTCTTCTCCTCTTCCTTTCCCAGGCTCTGACTAGATGCCTCAAATAAGCATTCCATGGCTGTCAAGTTTCATGCAAGACCATGTAACATCTTCTGTAAATATTTAATGATCCAGTTTACATGTTTCTGAAATGAGTTGCAAACTTTACCTTGTGGTTAATTCATTTCCTGAAATAATGCTGGAGATAAGGCAAAGAGCGTTGTACAATCCCTTGGGTAATGTCCTGCCTGAAACTGTGACAGTAAAAGGGTAGTTGTTTGGGTTAAAGTGGTGTAGGGGTGTGGGTTAGGGGCCAAAGTTTGGTGTGGTGGATTTGGGGATTTTTCAGTGTGAGCTCTGGCATGTTTCGTAGAGTGCTAGGTGAGCAGGGAAAAGCTTGCATGGCACTTGTGGAGAAGGTGACCTGTTGAAGGTGGAGCTTGAGTGTGGTTATTAGGCTTTTAATGAACTCTTACAAGAAAGGGAAGGAAGACTGGAATCTGTCAGTATGTGAATACCAAAGGTGAAACTGAAGCATGACAGGGAGGCAGAGAGCTGGGATGTCCCTAGATATTACACCGTTAGTCTGGAGGTTGAGAGTAGTTCTGGAGTCTGAAGGAATTAGTGAGGATTTTTCCCTTAATTTTCTTTTTGTGCTGCCCAGGCTACCTGCTGCTACTACTGCCACTCTTCTGCTTGCTTTTGATTGCTCTTTCTTCCTCTCTGATCCAAGAAGCCAGAGGGAAGGGAAGTGTGCTGTTGGTGAAGGTGATCTGTGTAGCAGTGTGTAGCTGCTGGTATAGAGAGTGGGTTGTTCATCCAGGCTGGCATACGCCTGTGTGACTTGGCTGTGACCAGCTGAGACATGAGCAGATGTATCAGAACAAAGGAATGCATGAGTGTCACTTTTCTATTCTAAGCTTTGAGTTCAGAAATGAAGGGCATCTCCTCTGTCCTACTGGGGAAAGAGAAGCTGCAGTGAAAAGCAGGGAGGCTGCCATGGCTGTTCCCAATATGATTTCTACTACTTCTGCCTGGGAGGCAGCAGTTTGTGTGGAAACTGAACGTCAGTTTAACCTTTCCTATTTCCATCTGTAGTTTTGGGGTAAAAACTCTCCTATAATATTTCTGCTTAGAGGCTTTTGGAATTTAATGTCTTGTATACCATGTTAGAATATGTCCTTCATTTTCCTAACTTAGCCCTTTCCTCAGTCTTTAAAAGGACAAGATTCATTAGAAGGGGAGGATCTTTGAGAGAATGGGGCTGCAGTAAGGCCAGGTAAACAAGTTAGTGAAAGTGAGTATCTTTAGTATTACTTGCAGTTCATTTTGGGCAGGGAATACAAGCAGTGCGTAACAGCAGGACATGGGAAGGTGCTTCCTATGTTCTTGCTGCTGTGAGCTGTATTATCTCTGTGTAATCCGTATCTCAGAGATGACCCAGGTTAATGCTGTCAGAGAGGACCATTCCTCTTGCATCTTCTACCTGTCTCCTCTGCACCCTCTCCAAATACATTGGCAGGTGAAAGAAAGTTCAGTCATTCAACTTTGAAAACTGGTGGTTAGAACTTACAGAGAAAGCAAATCTGAATTCAGGCCAAAACAGAGTTGATATCCTTCTGATGGTGGATACAGAACAGACATCCACTCCTTTCTTGGCTACCTGCATAATATTTCACATTGTTAACAATAAGAAGAACTGCTGGTTTAGATGAAGTGGGGACAGAAGAATGCACTGAAGTGGCAGAAAACCTTCCTGTCTGACTAATAGTGGAAAATTTTACCTTTTCCTAGTTTGTTTTTTTTTTTTCCACTTGACAAGTCCTACAGGAAAATTCTATGTAAGAATTAAAAGCAGTGTGAATCTAGTTGTTGAACCACTCAGCCCACACACACTTTATCAGCAATGCCTGTTAAGTGTGTTGGGTCTCTGCATTGCAGGACCTATGGAGTAGTCCAGAACTTGGACAGAAACAGGTCACAGTGGGGGAAAACGACAGTTGCTTGAAGCAGAGTAAGAAGACATGGTGTTAGGAAGCAGAAGATAGTGTTTAGATGAGTTTCCCTTGATAAAATAGTCTCTTTTGGCTGAAGATGGGCCTCCACGTGTGGACAGTGCAGCCTCTGGTTTAGGAGTACTCTTGGATTGCTGTCTGATTGCAGGCTCCCACATAGCAGCATCCACGAGTAATGCTTTGGCTCAGAAACAGTCCTATCCTGGCAGATGGTGATCTGGACTCACGTACTTGTGCCTTCATCACTCTTTGGCTGGATTATAGCAATATGAGACACCTGGGCACGAAGCCTTTAGTGTTTAGAAAAATAGTTCATGCAGAATATTGCAGCATATGCCAGTGGTAAATTCTGTTGCTGGGAAAACACGAGGCTTGCCCTTTATTTTCTGTTGCTGCTTAGCATATAGTTTTTCAATTACTTTTAGGATCTTGGCTCTTATCTTTTAAGTAACATATATTCTATTCTTAGTAGTGGCCCAGAATGAAATTGGAAAAGAGTGTAGGCCTGAAATGAAATCATTTTCTAAAAGATTATAAGATTCCTCAAGAGTTTATTGTAATTTCAGGTTAACACCTAGAAAATTTTACAAGCATTGTTTTTCTACTTTCCGCTATTACTGTAAGGCCTTTTCCTATGACCTTGGTTTCTCTAAAATAACAGGTAAATTTCTGCTGAAGCAAGACATAGTCTGTAGCATGCAAGTCTCTTGTCCTTCCTGGACAGAACAAGTGTGGTGGATGAATAGCAGAGTTACTACAGTGGAAGAAAGATACAGTAAAGTGTATTCTGCAAAGCTGTAGAATATTGTAGAGTACTGAAGGTAATTGTGACCGGTATTTCAGAGGTAGTAACACTTTTCCATCTCAAGCAGGTGCAAAACACAAAAGTGTAAGGAGTGTGGGTTATTTGCTAGCATTGTACTTCTGGTCTGTTACTGTTCTGACATCCAGAGGCTATTGATAGAAGCTCTAGAAATAGCTTGGATTTTCCATTTGCAGGCTTGCACCTAGCGTGAGGGTGGTCAAACCAGCTCTGGGTGAATGTATTTAGCATTGGATTATATTGTTTAAAGCTTGGACTTTTTTTTTTTTTTTTGATAGTAGATATGAGTAATTAAATGTTTTGGAGGTTTTTGGTGCATTGCTGAAGTTGCCCATGATGTCCTTCAAGATGATAGCATCCTAGTAAAAGAGAAAGCTTATGTACTGAGAGCTCTAGAGCACAGTGAAATATCTTCTGAATAGACAGTCCCCATGGAAAAGTAAAATTCTGAGCATGGAGCTCAGACCACCTAATAATTAAGGATAGTCTCTGTAGAAGGAAGCTAATGCAAGCGTTTGACGGTACAGAAAAACTGTTGTTTAGAGTATTGTCTGTGTCTGCCAGGGGTTCCTATTCTCATACTTGAGGATGAAAAATTAAAAGCATAAGCTGAAAAGCATGATGAACCTAATTGCCCTCTGCTTGGAAGTACCAAGGGAGCCATGACTTGAAATGGCTCTCTGATTGTGCTCAATATCTTCCAGGATCTGGCTGAAAGTATATTTCAACAAATACTTTTAGTATGCTGCCAGTAAATGATTATTAAGATGGAGATGATGAAATCATAATTAAGAACAAAATATATGATAGGGCTTTTGTCACTGTTTTCAAAACAGAAGTGCTAAATCCAGGAAACTTATGGTTAAACTGAGAAGAAATTCAAATACTTTAAGCTGTGGAAATATGTGGAAAGGGGATCCAAACTTCCAAATGCTTTTGTTGCCAGCTGCTCTTACTTCATATGTAGTTAAAGCTGAGAAAAATACAGTGCAAAATATTTTTCACTCTTTTAACCTTGCCACTTAAAATTGGTTATATCGTGGGGACTTTGTTTTCCCCCCTGCTTCCACATGTGTATTTAAGGATAAGTTTAGAGCGTTTTCATGGATTTGCTGGTATAGTTCTTATGGCAACAGGTATTTCTCAAAATGGCTACCAAGTGAGGGCAGTAGTGGCATTGTTTTAACTGAGAAATAAGATCTTTGTTTTTTTGGCAGTTCTTTCCAAAGGAAGGAATTTCTTTTTTTTTTTCTTGTGTAACTTGTTAGCTGTGTTTGTATAGTTCAGCTTCTTCTGAACTTTGGAAAATAATTGGGGAAGGATGAAGAGAGATGACTATTAATGAGAAAAACTGGAGATGCATTCTTTTCTGGACATTATTTCATTGCGTAACCAGATGATCCAACTTTCTCTCCCTCTTCCATTTTTCCTGAATCCTGTCTCCTTTTTCCTGCATTGAGGCTTCCCCCATATCTACACTACTCTTTCTGCAGCTAACCCTGCTCTCCTTGGTACATACTTCTCTTGCTGGGGATTCTTTGGATAGCCTGTGTTTGACTCTGCCCTTATCCTTTCTTACTCCCCTTTATCTCTTTGGAGACATTGGCATCTTAAGCTCTTGTGGTACAGGAGGGTTGTCAGAGCGAAGGTGGTTTTTCTCTTGTTGATTTTTTGTTGTTGTTTGGGTTTTTTTTTGAACTGGAACATGCTTGCTGTTACGAGCTATGGTGATTATCAGTGGCTCATACTGGTCATTCTACCAACTAGATGCTCTGGATTCTGCCCTCAATTGTTTAAAATTTATTTTTCTCCAAAATCTGAGGCCTACAATATGTATTGAATCAGGATTACATGTAGTATAAGAAAATGATTGCAGTTGGGCTAGATTACTATTGTAGGTCCCTTCCAACTGCAACTATTCTATTACATTATATTCACATGCTATTACATTATTTTTTGCTAGATATGTCCTTTGAGGATAAACTGTATTTTCTGTGAGGAAAGGTTGCATTTGATCAAGTTTCATTACATGCATTCTCTCCCTAGCTGTTGCTGTTGAGGGGTCTGTGTGGTAGTCTGTGGTTTGTAGTGACTTGCTTGCTGTATCTGGCAAGAATGCCACTTGTTCAAGAAATACTGTGAATTTTTATTCCTCTTTACAGATTTGCAACAGTGAGGTATGACCAGGCATCCAGGAACATTAAAAACCAGTTCATGCATCTGACCAACTACAGTGTCAACAAGAAGAGTGGAGATTATGTCAGGTACTTGGCTGGAACATGGAACTTATTCTCTAGAGGTTGGGTCAGTTTGCCTAAGTTGGTCTAATGCTGATCCATAGAGGTAGGCCAGTGGTGTCAATCTCCTTCTTTCATTTATTTTTAGCTGTGATGATCCTGAAGTAGAAGATTATGGAAACAAGTGGAGCATGAGTGCAATGCTGAGGTACTTAAAACAAGAGGGGAGAGACACTGCAGGTCAGTAGAAATCTTGTTGTTTTATTTCTTCGTTGGATCTTGATCATCTCACTAGTGTGAATTCTAAGAAGTCAAGGAAGAGCCCCAGCAAGTCCCATTTAGCACCAGAGCAGGGTGGAGGGAAGCATTGTTCCTTACTCACTAGAGCTGTGCATTTATTCCCTATCCCCAGAGATAAGGCCTAACCCCTTTCTTTTTGCAACTAGTATTCTGAGACTTTCTCAGGGTGTGTTTCTTAATATTTTGCCTACATTTCCCGTTTCTTAAGGTCATTCCATTCCTTCTAAAAGCTTCCCTCCCTCTACTGCTCCCATGGCCTGTTCAGTCTGATGAGTGACCAACCTCTGGACAGCTGTGCCAGTTTGAATGACTCTTGGATGTGGTGTCATCTTTCCATGGCTCAGGTTTTTGCTGAGTGTTTTCATTTAGTCTGTGTTTCCCATAAAATAGCTCCCTGTTCCACACCTTTGCCAGGTCTGCTGGGAGTAACTGCATCTGCAGAGCAGAATCCGGGTACATCCTTTAAGGGATAAATTACCTGTGATACTGAGGCATCAGTAAAACTACTGATAGCAGCTATGGCCCGTATTGCAAATGTTGCCAAGGAACACTTGAATGTTGGAGAAAGGGGTTTGAATTTGGCTTTCAGATGGAAGTAGACTTTTTTCCATCATATGCGTGCATGGCTGTCCAATCCCTCGTGTTCAGCAAGCTGTGAATGCATAGTTATTAATATTGATACATCTCCATGCCTCACCCCAACCTCAAGTATAGAATATGCACTCTTAATAGTTAAGTAAACTACTGAGCAATGCAAGCAGATTTCTTTAACTATCCATTATAAGACTTCGTGCACCTTTCTCTGATGCATCTGGTTCTGGTCATAGGGAGACAGAATGCTGGCTGAAAAGTGCTGGCCTTGTCTGGGCTGGCAGGGTTTCTGTCCTCTGGGTTGTTTATGTGTGCTAGGATGTTTCCATGCTGTGTTGGTTTCGCTTAGTTGTTTTCTGGTACAGAAGTTCCCATCTGAATTTGCTTGCATGCTCTTTCTGTAATTGTTCAGGTTCCTGCATGTCATCATCTGAGCATGAGAAATAGTAATTGTAGATCAAAACTAAACTCCCTAGTCAAGTGGTTTGTGGAAGATATTCTTTGAAGCAGGGATTGCCAAATGTCTGTGTGGATTTGCTTGTGCTCCCTTTGAGGGGTGGGAAGGCTGTCCTTTCATCCTTGCTAACTTTTGAGACTGTGACTCCAGTATTTGTTCATTTCTCCCTCCTCTCACTTCTCTATTGCCTGTCCTTGAAAACAAAACCAGTGTGGTGTTCCTTCTATCGCATGACTCATCCCAAGTCCGGTGTAGAATCCAGGTCTACTTCTAATGTGCATCTTTCCTTGCCTTTTGCTTCCTCTGTCTGCTTAGACTCCTGTTCCTGAGCTCTGTTCACAGGCTCATGCAGGAGCTGGAGAGTGCTTTCTTGCTGCAGGTTATCTATAGGTCAGCAGGACTGGGAGCTGTCACCAGTCATATAATTTTGAAAAGATTTATGAAATTTGATATGGGAACAGCTGCTTTAGAGGAAGGTGCAGTGTCACACAAAACAGTTATCTCATAAAAGTTCACAAGAAAAATTTTTATATCTCAGTGGCTATGGCTTATTCTCCGTAAGTTTAAGGGCTTATCTCACTAACCCGCTCTTTTTTAATCCTTCCTAATATTGCTCTGAGTGGGCAGCGGTCAGACTCCAGCTGACTTGTGCTGATGTGTTTGCCATATGTTTCTGCTTACCTGCACTGCACATACACTCACATTTATCATTCTCCCATTCTCATTTGTGAGTATTTTTGCGCTAGGATGCTGCGCGTATCTCTATATACTTAGGCGTGCATGGATTTCCGAGCATCATTGCTTTGTCATCCATAGGGTCTCATGTGCTTTGGTTCACAAAGGTGTGTCTCCATATGCATAATCTCATGCCTTTCTGGATATTGTGTGTTACTTCATAATCTACTTTTTTTCTTTTTCCTCTCCCCCCTCCCCCCTCCTTGCAGCACTGATGGCCAACGTGGAGGACCTGATTATCAAGACACTAGTTTCTGCTGAGCTGTCCATTGCTTCAGCTTGTAAAAGTTTTCTTTCACATCGTGGCAGCTGTTTTGGTAAGGCACTGGGGACATCTTTGTTGATTGCCTCTTGAGTACTGTTTGGGACCTCCAGCTTTGTCATGCTAGAGAGAAACATGCATTCCTTATTGCAGGGAAGAAATACGCATTCCCTGTTTGCAAGGAAGCTGGATACTATTTTGGTTGTTTTGTTTTGTTTTTCCTCAGCATAAACCTCGGTGAGGGCAGGGGCCGCTGAAGGGCCACTGAATCTTAGTTCACCCTGTGTCAGTGCCATTGATCAGAATCTCGTGCTAGAAAATGAAAATGTCATGATGGAAAGGGACTCGAAAGGGAATGTGGGGAAGCGCTGGAAAGTTGGCGATTTACTAGCGCCCTTGCAAAGAACGGCTGTGGGTGATTAAACGCGTTTTTAGAGCATTTGCTATTTTCTCTTGAACCATCTAGCGCGGTTTAGTTTTGCCTTTTCCTGCGTGCGTGTGAGGATGGGGAGAAAAGGCGCGTGGCAGTGCCTGGCGTGCCGCTGGCGGCGGGCGGTCCGTGCCGGTGCGAGAGCGCCGCGTGAGGGCGTCCGAGCCCGTTGCTGGCAGGGGCTGCGCGCTCAGCAATGTGCTGGCAGAGGGACCCGCGAGCTCGCTGCCAGCACATGCTGGGACGGGCTCCAGAGAGCAGCGGCTGGTACCACAGTGTGCCTTCTCCCACTTTCCAGTGGCTGCTTCCCAACCTTCCCTAAAGAGGCCTCCTCCTGCTCCTAGCCGTCCCTCGCTCATGCGGATGCATGCACGAAGATGAAGTCTCGGTCAGTGCTTAAAGCAAAGGCCAAGCTTGGCTTCAGTTATCCTGTGTTTAGGTATTGGGACTTATAGTTAAACTAGCTGTGGCAGGTAAAGTAAATCCATTTATGTGGTCCTTGCATTGCACTTAGATATTGACAACTCTGCAGCTTTCAACACTCCAGCGTAAATGCATCTTTGGATATTTGGGGGTGATAAGACAGTCAGGAATCAAGGAGCCATGACTGATAGGTTGTTTAATTACCTCCCAGAACTAGCTACCTCTCCCACCATAGTTTCTCCTGACCGATGCCTTTGTTCAAAGTTGAAGGACCTGGTCATACATGGGGATTTATGAGTTAGATAATAGTCTCAGTGAAATTGCACTTTATTGTCTAGATGAAAAAAAGACACACCAAAACTACTTTAGCTGCCTTTTTTTTTGGCTTCTCCCTTTTTCTTCCTCAGTTGTGTCTCTAGATTCCTCTGAGCTGTGTATATGGAAACTAATGTTCCTCATGTACTTTCTGCTGGGCCTGGCTCTGAGGTTATCCCACTTCCTGCTGCCTCCCCAGGGCTGCACTAACCACCCTCTCAGATGCTCCCCCACAAATAAACTGTTTTGTTCCGTTTATTTCAGTGTAAACATAAATTAAGAGCTTCCCAGGAAAGAGAGCTTAAGTAGGAGCCATACTGCTTCCCTAGGGAGACTTAGGCATTTCCAGAGCTCAGTACTTTCTGCCACCTTCCCCCACAATTAAGTGGTGGTCCTTGTCTCAAGGATTTGAACTTTCATCATGCTGTATGGTTCATTTGTCATCTGTGTGTCTTGTTCTGACACTTTTTGGTTGTACCACTTTTAACCTTGTAAATATTCAGTTTTTCTAGCTGGAAATGTTCATAATGGTTCAGTTCATAGCTGTTAGCATGAAGGAGAAAACTGGGAACAAAGATTTCAAGGCAGCTTGTAGAGTGATTTTTTAGCCTGGGTTTTTTGGGGTGTTTTTTTTCATTCTGAGCTGTGAACAACGAAACTGAGCGTGTGTTCTGAGAAGGGCTGATCATGTGAAAAGTATCTCAGACTTCAGAAACCTTTCTCTGAAATTCAGATGCAGCAATGGGTCTTGTTTGGAAAACTAATAAAAAATATAACTAAGTTGTATTCTACTCTCCTAAGTTGTATTCTACCCTAGTGTGTGTAATACTGTTCTAGGGAATAGAACTCCTCTACAATGGCCACTTTCTTCCTAAAAATTAAATCATGAGTACTTATTTGTCTAGATGACACTGCCCACTTTATTTCTCTAGCAGTTTAGTACTGCTGTTGTCCTTCGGTTCTTTCACAAGTAAATGTTTTTATATGTAATATACTTGTTTCCTAGATTTAAAGGAAGAGAATTTATTCATGGCTTCTCATTTCTGAAATAAGACCGGTGAGACAGGCTGGTTCCTGCTACCAATGCTTGCCTAGAAAATGAGAGTGGTGGGTCAGGATGGCTCATTTTCTAATGCCAAAACGGAGTGCTGGTGACAGTTTGTGTAAAGAGTGTAGTGAGTCCCATTTTGGCCATGTAATGTGAGCTATTTACTGCGTTCTAGTAATAATCAGTTTTCAAAGGACTTGGGATGCTCAGTTTTGTTCCTCTGAAGTGCATCACAGAAAGCACTGCAAGTACTACATGATTTTGTTGCCTTGTTCATGCACTGTTATTAACAAAGCGATCCCAAACTTCTATTTTGTTCTTTGTGATTAGCTAATAATTCCTTATGTAAAGTTAAGCTCCGAGTAAAAATTGTTTTAACTGGTAAATAACTCCAGAGGAAGGTGTGCTGCAACTCTCCAAATCACTGCACTGTCCTGAAGCTGGTCACCAGCTGAGTGGATGGTTACCTCTGGAGCCTTTCCATGTTTTGCACTTATTTGAGGGACATGACATCTCGGTGTGGAACAGGAGGTACAGTAGGACTGCATATTCCCAAGCCAATTACAGACTGCATTTTTCTCTCTCCTGAAGTAAGCACTTCTGGGTAGGCTAGAGAAGGCAGTAAGACCTGCTTTCAGGCAGAAGGAAAAATCTCCCTGTGGGATGGTTTAGTAAGGCATGAAATGAAGGCAGTTGGGTGCAGCACATGTTTTTGCCAGCAGCCAGTGTAGCACCATTTTCCGCACTCACTGAAATGTGAGCCTAAAGAAGCAACAGATTGAAGTCCTCTTGTTTCATTTACAGTTCTAGTAAACCCAGCTATGACACTGCTGAGCTTGTCTGCAATCAAGAAGGCAGGCCAGGATAGGGTAATGGGCATATTGATCCCACCAAAGCAATGAGTTCCTTATTTAGCTGCTTCTATGTCCTAGGGCTGAATTGGTCAGCCTTTTGTTTCTAATCACATCTATATTGAGATAAAAGCAAACAGTGAACTGTTGTATGACTTGAATGGTGGTGACCTGGAGCTAAATGCTTTAAAAAGTCTTCATTTGTATCTAATCACCAGTTTCTCAACCACCTGTGTTGCTGTTCTTCATGAACATTTAACTTTCTTTGTAGTGGCAGTTGACCTATTTGGGAGAAGCCTTTTGTAGTTTTGAACAGTGCTGACCTGCTCCATTATGACTTTTGCAGGGCACTAAAAATTTGAGATTCTTAAGGAATTTCTGTACACACTTACTTGATGTGAGTTGAATGACTTAAGTCAACCATACATATACCATACATATTTCCTATGTTTTTCTGGTTTCTTACATGACATGTCACAGAAAAGCTGAACAAGGACTCCCTACCATTACTTTTTTTTTGCAAAGCTTAATCCATTCTATTTTTATAGCCTTACCATCAGTCTTTGCTTTGAAGCCAGTATGTAAAGACGCCATTGGAATCTGAAAAAGATTGTCCATAGAATCCTCTGGCTACAATCAGATTCAGGAGGCCTGTAGCCTTCAAGACAGGTATTTTGATGATCTGATGATCATCAAATCATCGTGAGCAGATGAGCGAGGTAGATTTTGTGATGTAACTATATCTTCAAATTTAACAAAACTGTCTGCTGTGTCTTAAGGGTAAAATGAGTTCAAGGGATAGGTCTTCTAGTCATAGCTTCTATAGGAATGGGGGGTCTATCCCTGCACAGCGTTATAAGGGAAGTTAAGTGATGTCCCAAGGTGGTTTCTGGGATATTAACCTCTTCGCTGACTCTGGTATCACACTCTGGGTTGAACATGTTTATACCTTGTGGGTGATAACTTATTTACTTAGTAAGATCAGGATTATAAAGGCAGCCCAATTTGCACCAAAACTCCCATTCTTTGATGTTAGCCTTGAAGATGGCCTTATTAGCGTATGTAACTTCAGAGCTGAAGGATTATTCAGAGTCTGATTTTGATATAGATGATGAGCTAAGCTCAGCTATAATCTTTTCTTCACCAAAGAAAGCAGTGGTTTACATAGGAGGAGGACAACCAAGGTGGTGAAAGGTCTTGAGGGCAAGAGTGATGAGCAGCTGAGGTCAGTTGGCTTGTCGATCCTGGAGATGGCTGAGGGGTGACCTTGTTGCAGTCCACAAGTGCCTCAAGGAGGGCAGTGGAGGAGGATACAATGGTGGCACTAGGTGGCTTGTCATGAACGTACCCTTGCCACAGTGTGAGTCGTGTTTTTCAGTCATTGTTTTCTTTACTCTCTCTGCAGAGGGAAATGGCAGCCTTGCTGAAGCTGGCAATTGCAGAGGATATACTTTTGATCATCTTATGCTCGTGTGACTCCGTATCTTTGTACTTCCTATGTATTTGTTTTAACAAGCAGTAGTGGAGTTTCACAGTGGAAAGGGTACTACGACTACTGTGTTTAATCTAGGAAGTACATTTTCCAAATGTTGAAGAGGGCCAGCAAGATATTTCTAGGTAAACTTCTGACTGTTGAGCAGATCTTTGTGCTAAGCCCTACATGGAATCTGTGAGGTTTGATTCAGTTGCCAGAACATGGATATTACATAGCTCCTGATGCCCTGAGGCAGCAGAGACATCTGTCTAGGGCTTGTAGATATGACTCAGAATATGTGAAACTTGGGGCATTATGGAGCAACAGTGGAGACTTCCTAGGAGACCCTAAGTCACTGCAAGTGGCATTAGATTCTGTGTTTAACAAGGGAATTGAGTCAACAGGGATACCCTGAAGAACTTACTGTCCTAATAAATAAGGCAGACACAAGGGAAAGGAATGTGAAGCTCCAGCAGCATGGTTAGAGCTAGCTGAGGTCGAGAGGTTTCCCATGTGTGTTTGTAAAAGTGGACAGAATGAGTAACTGGGTGGGAAAGATGGAGCTTTAAAGAGCAAGCGACTTGCAAGAGAATTGTGTGGGAGAGGAGTACAAAGTCAGAGGAGCCAAAATACTAGGAAAGGTTCTCTGAGGGGCCAAGGGAGGGAATGGCCAGCAGCAAAAGAAGCAGGAGCTAGTCAAAACAAAATGCACTGCTTCCTGACTGGGGCTGGGAGGTTGCAGACCAGCAGCTGCTGCAGGCCCACTCATTGCTTCTCTGCCTTGGGCATGAGTTGCCGACCCACTGGAATTTTCTGTGCCATTAATAGTCACAGGTCTTCACTAAACCTGAGACTGTGTTTTGAAATAATGTATTAAAGTCATCAGAAGTTTCTTCTGGTCAAAATGCTTTGCTAATATTTTCACTTACAATCCCCACCTTGTCCTTTTCCCTCTACTGCAGCTATTCCTGTCTGGGGAGCAAGAGAGCCAAATGTAGATTCAGCCTCATTTCTTTGGAGTGAACCAATTCTTTAACTCTCTGCTCTTTTGCTTCCCACTTAATGTCTGGCTACAGACTCTAGAAAAGTGAGCAGGCAGTGCTCACTCTGCTGCCATTTCCCCCCTTCCAAGCCTCCCCCCCCCAGCTCATTAACTTCCCATTATAAACTACATGAGCTTTTGCACAGCTGTCTGCATAGGAAGATCTTGTCAAGCAGTCCAGCTCCCCAGAGCCAGCATCAACGTCAGGCAGGCGACAAAAGGCCAAGGCCAGAATTCAAGGAAAGAAACATGGCAAAGAAGTTCTCCTGCTTTTACTCCAGGCACTAGGGAACTGGTTAATTCCATGAAAATCCTTCTCTGCCAATATCCTGTTTTGTGGTGTTTTGAAAAAAAATTTCTTAAGTTGCCCTGATGATTATTAAGTGCATTTCTTAGTGCTGGAAGAGGGAGTTGCATTGATGCCAACTTCTGATTTACACTCATCTTTGTATAGCATCCTTCTTGCAACTCTTTCCAAACTAGAGAGAACGTGAGTATAGAGTGAAACAGTAAAATCAGTCCTGGAATGGGAAGCTGGCTTCAATCTGACCTGTGCAGAGCAGAACACATCTAGCAGATGTAATATGTTATGAATGTTTTAGAAACTAAGGAAAAAACATTTCTGTTGTGGTTTGCTGCAAAGTGGCAAGCTGTCAATAAGCTGAAGTTATGGGAGGTTGTCCATGTAGATGGAGTTGCTGAGGAGAAGTCTGTTGTAACCCCATGGGGATATCGCAGAAAATGTACAGGAATAATTGAAAAAGAAGCTGATGCTTGAAAGAAGCAAAATTTTCTCTAGCTGACTGGAACAATGAATAAAGGGATTAAAAAGTGAAAAGGAGAATGAAGTTCTGTTGTTTCCAGGATCCAGTGGAAGAAGTAGATTGAACCTGTTGTGCTTGTGTCAATTCTGTGTGAAAGGAAGTAGTAGCGTTTTGTGTGAACTACAGTTGGTGGGCAGTAAAGAGTTTTTTATTTTTCTATATAATCCTTTCCTAAGGCTAATTTTTTTATTCCCCTCTTTCCAGACAGAATATATTTAATTTTGATTCTGAGGAAGTGAAAATTGCCACTTGAAGAATGTTATCATTTGTTCATCCCTAGAGAGTTTACTGGATTTAACATATATAATTTAGATAGAAATGACCTGATAGAGACTAATGTTGGACCTTACCTGCATGCTTAAAGATGCAGTGAGGTGAACTTTCAGTGTCTGCTGTGTTTTCAGAGCTGTATGGTTTTGATGTCCTTATCGATGACACTCTGAAACCCTGGCTGTTGGAAGTGAACCTGTCCCCATCGTTGGCCTGGTAAGTGATTCCCAGTTTAATATGAGGCAGGGGCTGTTGCTGCAGATGGTTGTCTTTGAAACTTGTGGTCCTAGGAGGGCACGGTTTCATGACGCCTGCAGATTTTGTTCCACTGCTGATTGGCAGAGAGGACACTCCTTTGCTTTTTTCCTTTGCATGAACAAACTCATTGCAGCAATAGGTTTTGAAAGAGACCAGTTGGGATTCCATTTACTTTTTAATTATTTCTCTTCCATTGTCATTGTTAACACTTCATAATCTCCCATTATAGATAAATTTTGGAGCTCTGTCGGACTATTGTGTTGGATTTCAATCTTCTTGGCTGATAGAAGCTTTAAGGTTTTGGAGTCCAAGCAGAGTTCAGTCAATTATGCTTTACTTGAGTACGTAGATGAGTGCTTGGACTCAAATGTTTGCTCTAGTACTCTCATTAGATAAATTCTAAGGAGTGAGTGTTGACTTGGCCCTTATGCTGACCCTCATGCTCTAATGGAAATCGAGGATTTGTTTTTGTAGATCTCTCAGCTATGATTTTATGTGGAAGAAGCATAGTTAAGTGTGGTTTTTAAGAATTCTACAACAGCAAGTTTTATCTACTTCATGAAATGTAACATACATACATTCAAAGATGTTTCTAGCCCCAAGGAGAGTCTAAACAAAGCTCTGTGTGTCTGCATTAGGACACTAAAAGCTGTGGAAAAAGGGTCAACAGGTTACTCTGTTGCTCTCTGATCTTTACGTATGTGTGTGAAAATCACCTCGTTTTCTCCCTATGTTGTTTTTGCCTGTGTTAAGAAGGCAAAGAAACTATATTGGGAGATATACTGAATACTGATGCATTCCTCTCATTTGATGCCAGACAAATAATTCCTATTATTCTCTGTTGCATGTGGGGACAGTGATGCTCCTTTGGACCTGAAGATCAAAGCTAGCATGCTCTCAGATATGTTCACTCTTGTAGGTGAGTGAAACGAAAAAAATCCTTCAATCTTTCCCTCATTATAACCAGTAAAAGGTAGGTTTATGAGCTGCATGTTATTGGATGAGTATAATAGAGGTGAACTCCAGTTAAGGAGTAAGCAACTGTATTTAGCACTGAGAAGTGCTATATGGAGACTTCAGAGTAGTGTTTGTTTGTGATGCTTAGGTGGTTTTAAGAGTCCCTAATTTGGTATTTGAAGACACTACTCTCTATTTAGCTTTCAGAGTTAGTATTCATGCATTTTTTAGGTTGGATGTGTGGGTTTTGGTTGGGTTACTAGACTTGGAGTACTGTCTAGTGCACAGTATCCCTTGCGTCTTGATTCAGTTGCTCAATGCAATTTGCCCCAATACTGAAAGGAGTAGAATTGTCATCAGGTACCCTGCTCAGCTCTTTAAGAAACCAGGTCTATCTCTGTGCTGCTATTCAGTAACCCATTTATTGATTTAAGTACTTGGTCTTGAAGCAAGTTACAGTTTTTATTCAAAAAATGTAATGCAGTTACAAAGCAAGGTATAAAAAAGAAAAGCGTCCTTCTTGGTTCGTAGGCAGGGACAAGAAGGTCATGCATAGACTAAGACTGTGAACAGGAATGCCAGATTTATATTTCAGTGTTTGTCTATCTGAAAGTTCTCACGTGGCTCTTGGTGCCCATAGGCTTTGTGTGCCAGGACCCAGGCCAGCGGTCAAGCCGGGCCATTTATCATTCATCTGAACCTGTCCGAAGAAATCCATACCAGAAGCTGCAGGTAAGTGACTTTTACAAGCCCTGGCTGAGGAGCATAGTAGGAAGACATTCTCACTGAATTTGACTCACAGGTGAGAGAGGCAGTGAGTGAGATTATCTGGATTTCTAGCATAACTATGAAAGATGAAATTTTTAACAGTGGGGCTGGTGAGGCACTGAAACATGTTGCCCAAAGGGTTTGTGGACTCTATATCCCAGGAGGTGTTCAAGACCGGGCTGGATGGGGCTTTGAGCACCCTGGTCTAGTGGAAGGTTCCTTGCCCATGGCAGGGGAGTTGGATCTAGATGACCTTTAAGGATTTTCCAACCCAAACCATTCTATGGTCCTCAGAGACTCAGGAGATACACCGGAGTTCTGTGCTGTTCAGCCACTTTGATTTTGTTGTGGACAACAAGCTTCCAGAACCCTAGAGCTTTATGAATGTCTCCAAGACCTACTTCTAGGTGAAAAGCTTCTTGCATTTGAAGTTTAAGGCTTTTTTCCCATTCTCTTTTGGAATCTCACTTTCTTTCCCATGGATCGTTGGACTGAGGCCTCATGTGGCTTGCTGCGACTGCCCATTGCCTTTTCTGTTGAGGTAGTGCTTTCTCAGCACTGTAATGTTGAAGGGCATGAAATGTCTTTTTGTCTATGAAATGGATTCCATAAATATCTGTGGAAATGGAGCGTTCACAAAAGGCAGGGAGATCTGTTGTGTCGCTGGGACTTTCAACACATTTCTCCTTAGGCGAAAAGGCAGACGGTGTGCTCTGACAGCTCTGCAGCTGATGGTGCTGTGATGGACGTGCAGCATGGCTGTGTAGCTGAAGTTCAGTTAGGAAATGACAAGTCATTTTTGTTCAGTGGCCGTGTACCAAGACACTGTCCATTTTGGTATGGGGAAAACTCACAGAAATTGCAATATTTTGTCTCTTGTAAAACTCAGAGGTTTTTAGTCACTGTGAGAGAGGTGAAGAATAGCTGGTAGGATGGGATTTGAGTATCTTTAGGATGCATGTCTGAGTCTGAAACTTCTAAGACAAATATAATAAATAGTGCTTTAAATACAGATCCCTCTGACTGTATAGGTGCTCTTTGTAGTCGACAAAAGGTACATGAGATAAATTAGAAACCATTCCAAAAAAAGTACCCTTCTTTCTTAGAGTAATGTGATCAGGTCTTGATGATTTGACATCTTTTATCTGAAAAAAATTATACAAGACAGTCTCAGAAAATTATCCTGTTGTAAAGCATTGAATTTGAAGGAGGCTTTAAACTTTATTTTGCTTGAAAAATACCCACAAAGAGATGTAAGGCTGGCCAGGTGAAAAGTGCAAAGATTCGTATGACAGAGCATTGGTTATGAGATGGGATTAGGGTGGTCCCCCTAACCTATGTTTAACAGGAACTGTTTGTAACCCAGTGATGAAGTTTTACAGCATGTTTTTCTTAAGTACCGAAGTGGAAATCCCTCGGCTAAACAGGGGTTTAGATCTTTCCATGGTCCCAGAATGTTTTGTTCTTTGCTTTGAATACATTTTGTCTCAGGTTTTTGGATCTTTGATACGTGTTCCAATTCTCTGTTGCAAAGGGTGTATGTAATCTCTTTTGTTTTTTCCTACCTCCTTCATAATGTCTTAAGTTTTGATCATTCACATAGGCTGTTGTTAATTATTGTAAAAATTGCTGCTTGGAAAAGAACTGTTGAGAACTCTTGAGAGTTCTCTTGAATAACTGTCTCGAGATGGTTACTCTTTTTTCTGAGTTTCACCAGACTGGACTGCAAGTTTCTGGTGCAATTTCTTCGGTTTGACTCTTTGAACGTTTCTCCCTCTAGGGAAATGGACAATTTAGCTGCTTCCTTTGTAACTTCTTGTTGATTTGGGTTGAAGCTCTTTCAATTAATTGTAAGCAATGAAGGGACCTTGATCTGTTTTGAATAGACCAGCTGTGGAGAAGAGCTTGTCAGTAGTACAGCTGGAAATGATAGATAAGTCTCCTGAGAATCTTTTCTTTGCTCCTCTTGGGTGCTGGAGAGGAGGAAGACAGCCTGAATACCACTGAAGGCAAGAAAAATCTAAGCTCCAATGATGATTGTTTTCTTTTGAACCTGCCCCTGTCCTTTAACTGGTTTTGCTTGTAGGCCTGATACCAGATAAGTAATACAGAGTACTTCTTGACATTCTGATGTTCCTACAGCTGTTTTAAAATGTTAAATAGTATCTTGTTTCGCCACAAGAACTGGAATATTGTTGAGATATTTAAATGAAATTACTTGCGAAATTTCAGGATTTTTACTTCTTTTTCCCCCTCTGTTCTATGAACAATTTTACTTGACAGCACCTGTTTCTCTTTGATGTATAACTATTAAATATTTTTACATGGGTGACTCTTATCTTACAAAAATATGAATTTTGGTCATCACAGTTGAGTTCACTGTGCTTTTATGTCCAGATGCATTCTGCCCAGTTGAGCACATCTGAGGTTAGAATGAGTGCTGTGTTTGGAATGGGGACAGGATACATTTGTGCAGGATGTGAAGAAGATCTGAACTGAGATGATATAAGTGGTTAGCTTTATCTCTGGACTTCAGTTATCACAAAATCATAGAATGGTTTAGATTGGAAGAGACCTTAAAGATTATCAAGTTCCAGCCCCACTGCAATGGACAGGGACACCTTCCACTAGACCAGATTGTTCCAAGCCCTATCCAGCTGTCTTTGAACAGTTCCAGGGTTGGGGCATCCACAGCTTCTCTGACCAACCTGTTCCAGTGCCTCACCACCCTTTGCTTACACTGTTTTGTTTGGGGTACTTGCCAGTCCTCAGCAGCTCAGGCAGGGATCACAGTGTCTTGGAGAACACAAGATTTTTATTCTCTTTGTGTGTCTCTTGCAGCGTCCTGTGTCTGCACAGTCACAGACAGCAAACAGCAGACTGGTAAGTACCCTTCAGCTCCCATCACCTGCATAAGGGCCACAGTTTCAAATGTTACTGTGTACAATGCTTTTGGCATAATTAGTCCCCAAATATATTTTCCAGTTAGAGTAGCCTGGGGCAAGGGTGGGGGGGATGAGGGGGAAGTCAACATGAAAAGAGGAGATGGCACCAGCATGTTTCCATGTGGCAAAAGCAAATGTTGAAAAAACACTTACATCACTTCTAGCAGCTTAAAAAAAAAAAGTAGGTGAAGTGTGCTGAGAGTCAAGGTCAGCTGGATCAAATCCCTCAAAGTTTTTAAGACTACAAGTCTGGAGGATAAGGTAAGCACAGGAGAATCTATGCAGACAAAATTCAGGTGGCCCTACAAAAGAGCTAATCATTTTCTGTGAGACAGTCCTCTGAAAGACAGTGCAAAAATTTGAGAGTGACCTAGGTCAAAATAGATGTAGAGAAAAGAAGGATTTCTTAAAGTTAATGGAAAAATATGGGACTATTGTTAGCCTAAGTGAGACTGATCTACCTTTCTAAATGTTGTATTTGTCAGCCTTCTTGCAAGCCATACAGACAAATCAATGTTAGTTTACAATTCTAAGCATCTGGCTGTGTGGGGACATGTTAGGCATTATTTTACTGCTGGGCTTCCTGCACAAATGTAATGGGATTTTTGTTTTAAAATGAGGTTTCCCATCAGGAAGGGAAGGTAGGGACAGATGGAATCATCTTGAGAACCTAATTCAGTCTATTCACTGCTGCATGTGTCATTCTGTGTAAGTTTAGCTGAGGCTCAGAGGAAAGAGTCTTACTGAATAATGAGGTTTTATAGAGAATAGGAAGGATCTTTGTGCCAGCTGCTGTCAGTGTTTATTAATTAGAATGACGATTTGGGAACCAGGGATACTTGCAGAATTTGGAGGTATACCAGAGTGGTTGAATTTATCCATACTTTTATAGATGAGCTGGGTCAAAGAGGAAACAAGATCGTCGTGAAGTTGGAGACATTTCTGTGCTACAGCCAGAGGGTGTTCTTTAGTGAAACATGGAAAAAACTCTTTGTGCAGGAAGTCCAGCAAAGACAGAGTTTTCTCTAGCATTTTGACTGCAATGTGATTTTGTTCTCAGGGAGGAGTCAGAGCTGCCAGTACATAGACATACATTTTCTGTTTGTAATCAGTAAAGTCATCTCTGTTGTATTGAGACAATGGAGATGATTTCATTGAAGTGTTTCCTTAGCAAAGCAGATCATTTAATAGGATGAAGAATTTCCTGTAATATTCTCTTTGAGCAGCAGTTCTCACATGATGATGGATTGTTATGGTAGTGCCAGGAAATGGTTTTTAAGGGAAGGTTACCTATCGGGAGATTTTAGAGAAAGCTGTTAAGCAAAGTTTTTGAGCTGTGGATTTGAAATGGAAGAAAGCTTAGAAAGAAAGACTGAAAGCCTTTCAACTTAATGCCATCTACAGCATCAAGCAAACCTGTTTCATTGCTGGCATTTTTATTTCTTCTGCAAATGTTTCTCCTGCCTTCTCATCCACATTGTCTAACTTTCTCTTCTCAATCAGTTTTAGTTAGGCTTAACAAAATGTTTCAGCTGGTACCTGCTATGTCTGTTTTATCTTGGGATTTTTCTGTGCCAGTCACTGCAGTATAACCTATTCTAGTGCAATGCCTGTTGCTTTTGCTGTTGCTTCATCTACAGATTCTAAATAGCCGCTTGCCATTTCTAATGAAACGGAGAGAATGGAATTCAATTCCAATAGTCTTTACAAATAAAGATGCATCCTGATCTTGCCATGGATTTTTTTTTGTATCTGAGCAGTATGGGATATTCCCCTGGACTTATCTACCTTAAGGTTTCTGTCATATTTTTCTCTTCTTTCTGGATTAAGGCTCTCTGTGCATTCTTTGCTCAGTATAAGCTAAAAGAAACTTTGAATTTAGTATAAATGCTTGAGACCTTCTCAGTAGACTCTTTTAGTGCTGTTTTTACAGAGGTAGTTTATCTAAGCTGAGCCTAAGACCAGCTTAAATGTACTCAAGAACAAGTTCAAAGATTTCTGTCTTGCTTGGATTTAAAAATTTTATAATTCTGATGATTTGAAGACATTTTGAATTCCTGTCCTTTTGTTAGAATTGGCCAGGACTACTGTCCATCAGATTAAAAACAAGCTTAGTGACACTGTCTGCGAATTATTGCTTTTCTTATTTTAAAAAATTTGCATATTTATGCAAATTTGCATGATGTATCTGTGTACATCTGCAGGATGTGTCTGTTAAGTGCAAGAAGTAGCAAGTTGACACCCAGCAGTATAGTAACAAAAGAATAACATGTGGTGAGCTTTTCCCTGCAACATTTATCTCTTCAGGGAATTAGAGTTCTGTTGTTCTAGTGTAGCAACACAACTAGAACACAGAATCATGGTTCTGGTGCCATTGATGTGTGAATTCAAGTGTATTTGGGTCCTGTGAATGCTGACTCTAGTGCCCCTTGGGTGAGGACTTTTCTGTATGACATCCTGACTTCGCTGCTTTTGGTATGTCTCCTGTTTTTCTGGAAGGGGCCAGGGGTGTAAATACTGGCACTGATCCCTGAATTGTGCCTGCTGTGCTAAAATCTAAGAATCTGAATGCTCACACTTAGTGCCATCTGGGGTGTGGACTCTTCAACAGCTGGAATATGGAGTTGTGAATTCTGGCTGTAGTGCTCTGGAGTGTAGATCCTGCTGGGAATGGGGTCCTGGAATTTGAATGTAACTTTTTTTAATATGAAAATTGAGAGAGGAAAAAAAAAAAATCTGGATTCACACCTTCTCTACAGTGTCCCCGTCCTCTGTCTGCCAGTGATGCTGAAGTGAAAAGCTCGATGCCCTTAGGCAGGGAAAAAGCAACAGGAAGGCACAGCAGCTCTGTTCTAGGCCTCACCATGGAGGAGGTAAGTAGGCTATTAAATAGCTTTTATTTACCTTGGCTTTCATGCAGTATATGGGGTTATTTGCTCAGCAAAGAGCAAGTGCATGTATATGAAAAATGTGACAGAAGAAGTATAATTTTTGAAACAGAATTTGGGTTTTACTGCTGGTATTGCCCTTGCCCTCAATCATGCCAGGCAGACATGTGCTTGAAGCAGTGATAGACTCCTTCAGAATTTAAATGCAAGACAAAATTCCTTAAGAATGGCATATGTACCCAGTCCATTTGCAGGACTGAATAGTCTTGTTTTCTGAAATTCACAGATTTTTGTAAGGTTCCTTTTTTATTGTTATCTATTTTGCTGGCTATTTTCTTTTTTTTTTTTTCTTTTTTAATCAGATCAAAGTTCTTCGGCGAGTGAGAGAGGAAAATGAACGGAGAGGAGGCTTCGTCCGGATATTCCCCACCCCACTAACGTGGGACCTTTATGGGTAAGAATAAACACGGGATAGGATGGCACTGATGCTCTGTGTTGAGGGATATTCTGTGTTAGGTATCTGTAGATCAGCCATCTTGGCATTCAGAAAGATGTATTGAAAATTTTGGCAGAGTTTATTTTAGTGTTGAATATTCTTTTGTCTGATCCCTTGTTTTTATCAGCTGCTGCTTTGCATGACTGCACCCCGTGGAAAGCTGTTGGACATTATTTCTGGTATTGCTTTTCTGTTAGAATGAAAGTGTCTTCCTTTCAGATTTTTGCTATCTACTTTTACATCCTCAAGCTACACACTGTGTACCCTTGTCATTAGGCTATAAACACCATATAGGACTCACTCATTCTTAAAGTGATACTATATTACACTTTCCTAAGTTTATTTTTCCAGTCTGTAATGTTTTCTCCGTCTCTCGCATCACCAGGAACTTCAGCTGAGAGATGATAGCTCTCCTCCTTTTGTCTTTTCTGTTGTGGTACAGCGTGTTGTCTGAATCCACTTCTGGGATGTTTTTTTAGAGATTATTTATTTCTGTATTATGCTGCCTTTCGTTGTGTTGAGCTCTGTCTTGATAATCCTGTTTGTTTGTTTTTGTTTTTTTCTCCTAGATCTTTTCTAGAGCACAAGACCTCAATGAATTACATGCTGGCTACACGTCTGTTTAAGGACAGGTAGAGAGCTTTTCTGTTTGGGGGCGAGGTAAAGGGCACGAACAGTACGGAAAGGATTGATTCCTCACTTATTCAATGTAATAAACACAAGCCTTGGATTTGTAGGGGTGGTGGTAATTGTGCATCTCTTCCCTAGTGTGCCAATGACTGTTGTTCATATATTTGTGTTGCTCTTCTGAAACCAAGGGCAGAAAGGACAATCCTCAAAAGACATGGGAATCGTTGGAGTGCTAATATTACTATAGACATGAAAAAACTTCAAGCACTTAGGTTTCTCTATGAAGGGATTCTAGGTGGTCCTGGCTTACCTATTGTTTCAAATTTCAAACCACATTAAAGTTTATCCTCATGTAAAGTAAGCCCTGAAATTGACTTCTCCAATGTTTAAGTAACCCTATGTGCAGTCATGATTTGATGATTCTTTTTCTGGGTTGTTGGGTGGAAATGGCAGTTCCTGCCACTAGCTGAGCATCCACTGAGAGTTGTATGCAGTGGCTTTCACTGTATGTTTAGTGCCCTTCCTTCTCAACAATTCCTCTTGTGCAAATTTGAGATCCACTATGAAGTAACTCCCAAGTAAAGACAAGGTGGCTGAAAAAGGAGACAATATTTACAGAAGCTCTTCCTGCATGAGTGCTGTACAATTTTTTTTCTCTGTGTACGTTCAGGGATGTGTCTGAAGAGTAGTTCTAAATGATGCCCTCTCCAGCTTAAACCAAACAAATGCAAGCATCAATTGTAGTACAGCTGCTCAGGTCTCCTCTTTTGGAGCCCTTTTTTTTTCTGCTTTAAGATAGAACTCAAAAGTAATTCTGTAAATATTGTCTTTCCCTTGTACATGTGAAAGACTATGGAAGCTTTTTAATCAAGGCTGATCCAGTATGGAGGGTAATTTTTGACCTTTTTCTCTTTGTGTAGGGGCAAGATGAAAAGAGAGTTCATCACTGGGAGATCCCGGTAAATAGCTTCTTAATTAAATAATTTGTGCTTTGTAGGATTTATTCTAAGTATAGATTTCCACAGCTTCATCTTCCAAGTCGTGAGTCAACACCTTTTCTACCTGAAATTTGTGAAAATAATTTTAGAAACATAAATTCAGTGAGTTGGACCTTAAAATTTCTCCTCATAGACTTCTCACTTTGGTATTCCTGCCATATTGATAAGCCTCATCATTGAGCTCTCTCAAAAGATCTTGTAATGCACGAGGACTTCATATACTCATATATTCACTTTGTTAGATCTAAAAAGATAAATGAAACAATAAGAATTTTCTGTGCTTGTTTCCACTTATATCATAGAGAGCACTTTTCTGGATCTTTGTGCACTGGCAGAAAGTTGTTACTTTTGTATGTTTCCCTTAAGGAATCTGGCAGGGCTCCTTGCCCCTTAAGTAGAACTAGGAGCAAGTTTGACATTTTCCACTTTTATTATGTTAAGGTTCTTATATCTGCTCAGTGAAGAACAAGCTGTCTACGTAAATGGTTCAGACAACTGGATTCGTGTCCATGTGCTCTCTTTCCATTCCCCTTCATTGTTCTGTACTCTTGCAATTTCCTCTCTTAATTGTGCCCTGAGCTGTTGCGTGATGGGCAGATGCTGCTCAGTCATGAAAGCGTGACACTGAGTGTGTCTTGGGGCTTTGAGAGATGACATTCTGTGAAGTACTTACAAGACTCTCTTTAAACATTTACAGGCTTAAGTAGAGCAGAGTTAGATTGATGGTAAATATTTCTTCCCTGTATCAGGAAGAATGTTTCTTGAAGAAATGTGATCTACTAGGTCTTGCATCATCAGGGAGAGAAGGACAAAGGGAGACTGAGGGATATCTCTGTACTGTGCTTCCCAGAGCAGGTCTTAATGGAAGGCCGGATCTGAGGATGGAAGCTGTGGATTCTCATGCTCTCTTTTATGAGAGAAAGCTTGTTTCACTGGAGTTACGGAAGTGTCGTCGATGTCATGGCAAGGCTAGAGCACCACAGAGGAGGTCATCAGGTATGCATGGCTAGAGTTTTAGATGAGCAGCTAGTCAAAAACAGGCAAGCAGAGGACTTTTTCATTTGAAGTGTGTGTGAATGGAGTTGTTCCGGTTTCAAATGTTAATAGTTTTCACCTCATTCCATTTCTGAGCTTCTTGTTTGTTTAGTGCCTTGAATTTCATGCCCACCTTTCCACACCAACATGTATATAATTAAAGATAATCAGTGTTTGCTTGGAGATGAGCTCGTGATTGCATTTTGGGTAAAGAATTCAACAGTGTGTGTGCCTCTGTAATTCTTCAGCTTTTCAGCTGAGAAAGATGGCACCTTTCAGATTGTTTCTCCTAGACAGCTGTGACTCTAAGCTGTTGGGAAGAGAAATCTTTCTCCAAGCTGATGTTGGAAAAACTTAAAAGGGTACAGAGGTGAATGATCCCCACAAGTGGCTGTTCCTGAAGCCTTTATCTAAACTCTTTCTAATACCTCTGTGATACTGACTGCAATAGGAGAGACTGTATGTTATAAGATGATTTTCGCTGCTATGTTAAGGTATATGATCTTTATTGGCACATGTGGAAGTTTAGAGTTTGTAGCCTTGTTTTATTTGACACACAACATACAAAAAACGTGTGTCTATATATCAAGTATGGGTGTGTATATGTCAGTATATATGTAAGAATCAGGATAAAATATAGGAAAATGTCTTTGCCTCTTTGATTTTGTGTGGGCGTTCTTTTTTCATTTGTAAGGTTGAAACAAGAATCTTGGTCTGTATTCTGTATTATTGGGAAAAAGGGCTTCTCAACTGTTCAGTACACAAGCAGAAAGATAGAATAATATAGAACAGCCATACTTAAGATGCTGTTCTAAAATGGTGGTGTTCTGTCCTTCTAGCAGGAAAGAGTTTAGGGGTAAACTAGAGGGTGTAAATAGTAGAACAGTCCTCTCCACTTTTTTTTTTTTTCTTAACCAGTATAAGTGGTTTCTCCTCTACTACAGGCACATCAGAACCAACAAAGTTGTCCCTCAAGTCAGATACGGAAGGTGAGGAGGAAGAGGAGATGGATGCAGATGAAGATGAAGAGGTAGATAGAGGTGTTTGCTCTCTTTCGGACACCCAGGTGAAAAACAAGCCAAAGCTCTCTGCCTCGGTGAAAACTACTTGTAAGCAGAGGTTACCAAAAAAAACTGTCAAGAAAACTGGAGATGGAGCAGAGCTGTTTCTGGAAAAGCCAGACTCAGAATCTCAGTTTAACTTGCTTCAGATTCTTCAAAAGCATGGAAACTTGAGGTGAGAGCTTTCTGCATATTGCCTCTAGTTTTGACTTGAAGCTAATATGAGTTAAAATGTGGAAGGATGCACATTATGAGTGTGAGGAGATAAGAAGACCCTAGAAAAGGGGCCTGGATTTTTGTCTGACTGTGGGCTGCCTTAACATCTTGTTGGCACAGAAGGGAGACTATTGCAAAGTCCTAAATGCCTGACCTTCTGGATCAGTGTAAAGCATGACCTATAGTTTCCATTGCTGTTCTTTAATCTGATGATGTAAGCTGTTCTTTGTCAGCTCAGACTTCTAAAATGCCTCTTTGCCTTAATGCAGGATGCCTGCTACTGAATTCTAAATTTCTTCTTCTCCTTCTTTACATTTGCCAAGAAGTGGTTATAAACATATGTTAAATTATCCAAGAAGGGTTGGATAGGAATATCTCAGTGCTGTCTCTCCATAAAATTAGTTTTTTTAGAATTTTTACCTCTGGTCATAATCTTTGCTCAAGGTCATCGCCTTCTGAGAGCAAGATTAGGAGGTAATTTGAGAGTTACAAATGATTGAAACATCTCATTGCATGTTGCTGAGTATGACAGTGTGGAATAGAGTATGTTCTGATGCGTGACTTCTGTTTCTTGGAAAAAAGAGATGTGCTGGAGGAGATTCTGTAGAAAAACACCAAGTAGGGTCTTAACCAGATGTTTCAAAGCATGATCCTCCCCTTGAATGTGGGTAGCAAAACTGTCTAATTGCAGACGGAGAGAAAGTGCAAAAAGAAAGCATGATCATGTATATCTGTGTAGGAAGACTTTACATCTTCTACACGAGAAGCAGCATTATGTTTTCTGTGAAAAATGTCCAAAGGTATAGAAAATGTTTCTCGTTGCTTTCTTAGTTTAGTTTCTGAGAGAAATTATGGAATATTCAATGGCTTCGGGGATTCTTCTGATGTCTAATTGTGGCAAGGACATTTGCTGCTGTGACAGGGAAGATTCTGAAACCTCTTTTGAGGATAAACATAGCAGTGCTGTGTCTATATCTACGTATATATAGAACTGACTCCTGCCAAGAACATAAGCTCTGTCTGATGTTCCTGGCAGAATCTTGCTCAGCACCCAGCACTGTTGGGATTCCCCACAGAAGGCTATAAGGCTTGCGGTGACCTCATGTTCCAAGATTGTGCTGGGCTTGGCCCCATCTGATCTGTCATTGGTGTAAGCTTTGCTTGTGGGCTCAACAGGCAGAGGAGCTGAAGTAATAAAATTTTCATCCGAGAGAAACCAGGCCCATTCTAGTCAGTTTTTGTACGTGGTAGGACTTCTCTCTCCTTTAGTCAGCCTGATGAGGAAATATCTACCTTCTACACATTGGGTGTTACTGGTGAAGAGGCGATAGTCAAAGGAAACTTGTTCCCCCAACTGTGCCATTCCCAAGGAAGTAAAATGAAAAGGAGGTTACTTGTTCCTGCATTTAAGGCCTCAGCTTCCAATATCCCCCACACCAAAGGAGAGGCAGTGTTAAACAAAGACTGTCTTTCGTTTTTAGTCATAGAAGTATCAGGTGCAGACCAAGACACGTATTATTGTGCTGATGTTGATAATGGGGGCTCCTTAATTTCTACCAGCACAAATCTTGAACTGGTCATGAGGTGTTTGAAATGCACCTAAACCAAATGTGACAGCTCTAGAGAGCTGAGGTGAGAGCTTTTTCTGATACATGGTGGCCTGAAGTAGAGAGTATTAGTTCTCAGCTAGGATTCAGAGAGTTCTCCCAGTGTTCCACACGTGTGGAAAGAAAAGGTGGGCGTAGTGACTGGTAGCATACAGAGCTCAGAGATATTACAAGGCCTGCTGTGCATTCTGGAGTTCACTGAAGTTCCTGGAAGACAGAAATTGTAACCAGGTGTTTTCATTATGTTTTAGTTGTGGCAGTGCAGCTATTCACAGGGGATGTTAGCTTGAGACTCTTTGTGAACTTGTGATTGGCTTAGCCCCTCTTTGGCCCTGTGTGACCTTCGAGAAGCATCAGAAGTTGATGATTAAGCCGATACATGGATACTTCCAATGTATTTTATTTTAACTTCAATTCTTACCTAAATTGATACATTGATCTCTCTAAGTGCTGCTATGGTATGATTTCTGTGTAACACTGTGACACAGTGTTCCTGAAACTTACAGAGCTATAAACCAGAAGGACTTAATTGCTACACAGGGCTTTTAACAGCATTTCAGGGACTCATGTACGTGGAGTCATAAGGACCATATAAGTACCTGAGAATATTTGTAAGAAGCAGAGAACAAGTAGAAAAAATATGGTGAGGCTCCTCAGGAATCAGTCTGAGGCTGCTATTAATAATCAATTCAAGAATGACACAAAATGTACAAATGTGCTAATGAAATTTGCTGGTGGAAAATATTTGGGAGTTATTACCATGAGAACAAAGTAGTGGACTAAATATGAGGAAAAACTGGATGACCTTGAGAGTATAAATAATATAACTAGGATGAAATTCAGTAGCACAAAGTGCAAGGGGATGCTTATAAGAACTAATAATTTACAGCAGAAGTTCTGTCAGTTGGGTGTTCATCAACTAGAAATTAATTACAAGGAAAAATATCTTGCTGGTTGATGACAGGAAGTTTGTGAAGCTCTAGCTCATGCATATATGAAAACACCAAATGTGTTCCAGGGTTTATCCCTTGACATACTTCTGAGACTTCGTGTGGAGTATTGTACACAGACACTACCACCCATGTTCATGGAAGGCAAATTGTGAGTGGAACACAGGTGGAGGTGAGCTGCTGGTCTCATCATGTCACCGGTGTGGGTGCTGTGTTAGAAGACTCTGGCAGATGTGGCTGGTTCACACCAATAAAATGAAGACTATGAAAGGATGTAACTCTGTTAATAAAGACATTCAAGGTGGGAGACCCACCAGGGATTAAGTTTAAGATACAGGACAATGCTGGAGAAAGAAAAAGCAATTATAAACTTCTCATGAGTGAAACTGGGCTGGGTAGTAAGAGGAGGTTCCTATTTATTAGAACAGTAAGTTCTGGAATAATATTTCAGGAAAGTAATGGGTTCAAAACTCCAGTTTGTTTTAATATGAAACTTAAAATTTTACAGAACATACTAGGACACTTCTTGTGATAGAAAGGGAAATCTTTTGCTGACACTAAAGCCAATCTGCTGCTACATCTTTATGAAAAGCTTCTAGCAACTATGGGGAAAACTATGAGGAAGAGCAGAGACTGGGAGAGCAGAATGTTTGAGGATAGGGTTTAGGCCAAGGGGACAATGAACAGAATTAGACAAAGCTTTCAGCAATTTCTCTCATAACAGATGCATATACTGAAGTGACTACCATTGTGAGGGAATGAGAAGCTATGTGTCCCTCCCAGTCCTCTCCTCAGTTCATGCTTACAGCTTCCCAACATGTTCA
Organism: Mohoua ochrocephala; assembly: GCA_013398855.1. Classification (NCBI taxonomy): domain Eukaryota; kingdom Metazoa; phylum Chordata; class Aves; order Passeriformes; family Acanthizidae; genus Mohoua; species Mohoua ochrocephala. The sequence goes on along the minus strand of VZTA01021753.1, from coordinate 85,258 downwards.
GCCAGCTGCACAGCAGATTTTGCTGATGTTCCTTCATTCCTCAGTGGTGCCTTGCTCAGTGAAATTTGGCTTGTATCCCTTAGCCAGCAGGGGAAGAGCTCACTTTCACAGATTTAATTCTTTCATTTCCAATGGGAATTACAGGGCCTTTGTTATAACTCTGGCACCAGTACCAAGCCCTTTGTTTATTTTATGGTCTGTTGTTGTGGTGTTCAAAATGTTTGTGAAAACAGAGGCCCAGTAGAGCCTTGAATTTGTTTTAAAAATACACAGTTTTGCTGATGTCCATGTTACTGGCTTTTAGAGGAGAGTAACTAAGGCTGTAAAAGGCAGGAAGAACAGTCCATTTTTAGAAATTGTTAGAGGATGTCTACTATCTTCTGTACCTCCTGCAATACCTACCCCATCTTCAGAACTGAAGGTCTGCTTGAAAATGCTGATGGGGTGAAGGGGTCCTCCTTTCTTTGAGCTTCAACATTAGTGCACTTAGGAAGTCCTTGCTGACTTGTACTTTGGTCCATAAACTGTGCCTTAACTGCTGTAACTCTTCTCATTCCTGTTCTAAAGATAGCTGATTGATTCTTTTCGTCCACAGCAAAGTACAAGCTCGTACAGCTTTCTCTGCCTATCTGCAGCACGTTCAGCTCCGGCTGATGAAGGACGCTGGTGAACAGATCCAGAATCCTGCCTGGGCTGCCAAAGAGGGTGAGCAAATGGTAAGAAGCTTCATGTTGGCCAGACTGAGAAACCAAGTTGAAATCTACCTTGAGAGTTTTGAGGTCAGTTCCCATCCTTGCAAGTACAGAAGTCCAACTGAGATGATGGTTGTTCTTCTTTGTCTAGCTGCCAGTGCTGTATTTTTAATATACAGGTGAGGTAGGACTGCTGACTGATCTCAGAGCATAGACAGACAGCTCTTAATGACTAGAGTGTTGTTGGCATTCATGCTGCTCAGATTTCTTGCTAGTTCTCCTTCACTGATTTCTGAGCTTACCTGCTCTTGAATTCTTCTCTAGAAGATTCTTTAAGATTACTTGTCAGCATCTGGTTTCTGCTGCATTAAGGAAAGCATTCATCTACTCAAATAGAGCGGGTACCCAGTTAAGCTTTTTCTCTTATGTACTGTTGTAATATATCCAGACATCTGTATTTATGAATCTTACTTGCATTCTAGATAGAGGAAATTAAAGTAAAAGCCACTGAGAAGAGAAAGTAAAAGTGATGGATTTTTCTAGGCAGTATTTTAAAGTCCTGTGTTTGATATGTATGCATTTTAAAAAGCTCAGCAAGCCCAGATCCCTTCACAAACTTTCCTAAAAGAGCTTTGTACAGTAGGCTCTTGAGCTTTCTGCATATATTCTCACTGAGTGCGTGTTGCAGGGAAACAGCCAATGCAGTTCAGAGATAAAATTGTGTGTCAAGAATAATCATTCAACTCAGTGGAAAATGTTACCTCTGCTCTTTCCAAGTGGAAATTAAAACGGGCTTTTTGAGAGTCACTTTGTCTGCTGTACTGTGAAGAATAATGTTTAAAATAACAGATCAAACCAGCCTGGAGTAATGGCAGTGAGAGGCGAGCTGTGAAATCCAATAGTTTGGCTGTGAGGCTGCTCATTTATGCATTAGCAGAGCTCCTAAGCAAAAGCAAATCCAGAGGCGAGACAGAAAGGGTTCAAAACACCCACAGGATGTATCTTGCCTTAGGATCTGCCTTGCCATATGTTTCCCCCAGCAGAGGTCAAACAGACATGGCGAGGGACTGGAATTACATGGCTGTAGATGTAGTCATCTATTGCTGTGGAGAGGATGTGGCAATGGTATATATATGAAAAACGATGAAATGGGGCTACCCACTATAATGGAGATATCTGACCCAGGATCCCCTTTCCTGTGGTAGTGCTGGGAGAGTTTTATGTCAGTGCACTTTATCACAGGCCTTCTTTAACACATTGCAGGTGGGTTTTTGGAAACATTCTCCTAAGATACTGGATTTTACAGGTTATTCTGTGTTGCTGCTTTTTGCTGATGGGTTATTTTTTTCCCTTATCTGCCATGCTTTTGAGACAAACACTTCTCGAGTGTTCAAAATTCTGACCCACCTCAGGCAGGATGCACCATTGTTTTTCTCCTCCACATGGGATGTATAGAGCTGCATTAAAAGTGCATATTGCAGAATGCTTTTGCCTGCCAGTTTCAGCTCCTTTTCTCAGGACAATGCGTTTAGTTCCTGCCAGTCCTTAGCTGCTGTATTATCTCTATTCTCCTCTCCCCACATCTTGCAGATAGTGCATTGGTAACTCCATCTCTCTTGCTTGCAGGAGCTTGTCATCCGCTTTCTGAAGCGAGCTGCCAGCAACCTTCGTCAGTCCTTGAGGCTGCTGCTCCCCAGCCGTCATTTAGGACTAACCGATCGTCGCCGCATCCTGGCTCGCCAGCTGGGCGAGTTCATAATCTGTTACAACAAGGTGACTAATTCTTTTTTTTTTTGATTCTTCTTTTGGTTTCTCTTTTTCTTCTTATAAAGTATCTCAAGCAGGCTGTTTGAAAGGCACTGTTCTGTTATTTGTTATGGTCTGCTCGCAGCTGTGCATCCAATAATGGTACTTTGTTGAAATTGTCAGATAGGCAACAGTATTATTACACAATATATGCAGGCCAGTAATTATGTGCATAAAAAGAAGTGCTGAAATGAAGTAGGATTTAACTGGCAGTTTGCTTTTCCTTTGCCCTGTCTTTGATTCTAGTGCTTTGTAATGCCTCTTCCCACTTCTTATTTTTATGGTGCTTCTTTAAAGTTATTTTGTTTTATACAGAACAGCATGAAATATGTATTTTACTACTTGCTTGGTATTCTGAGGGACTGCTACATATCTGTAGTAAGGTACTCTGCATTGCTCAGTGTTAAGGAGATGTAGGTCCTAATTTAAGTAATTCTCACATCTTTAGATGTAGAAGGTGTTGTTCTTAGCATAGTGGTTTCAACCTCATCTTCTATTTACTTGTTTGGCAAGGACAGCTTCCCCTTTCCTTTGCCCCCTGGCATTTCTTTAGTGTTAGAACAAGGGTAATTGAAATTTAGCTTTCAGAGGCTGCTGCACAGAGGCCTCCAAGCTCCTACTCGTTAGGAGAGGATGTTCACTTACATGACCTTCTCAGAACTGACATCTGGTAACCTGATCTGTCTAAGCAAGGTTGGTATTGAACCAAATCTGTTCCAGGGAGTGCCTTGTATGCCTAATGCTCGCTGAATTACTGTGTTAGGAGTAACCACAAAACACTTGGGTGGCTCTGTGGTGAGTGAAGAATGCAGCTGCTTTGGATATAATTTCCACTCAAATTGTATTCAAACATTAGGATTTTCTGCTAACTCTTGAGTAAATTCACAAAATAAAGCTGTGTAACTGGTAATAAATCAGTGCATAAACGTATTTTCTCAGCTCAGACAAGTGAGAACATATCACTTGAGGTTTCAGGGCGTACGTGTTTAAGCCCTTGAGAGACTGTTAGGCTGTGAGGTTTTTTGATTTCTGATTCCAACATATAGACTTCTTTCATTGACTTGTAACTTCAGATTTAATAGGGACTCCTACTAGCCATTATATATCATCTACAATGACACAGAAGAAGAGAATACAGCTCCAGTAAATTAAGTAAAACAGATCACATATTATCCAGACAGTTACTTAAGTAGTAAAGGGGAGAGATGTCCCAAACTGGCTTTTTCTTCCCGGTCTTGAATTATGTTTCAAAAGATGTCTCTGACCCCTTTGTCCTGGGAATGTTCAGGCTACCAGCAGGAAGAAATGACGTGGCGGTCAGGTCTGGTCAGATAAAGCTTTTAAGCTTTAAGTACTGGTATTGCAGACAGACCTGAAGGTTTTTTTAATGAACAAAAATGTTTGTATCAATCCAACCTCTAGTGCCAACCAGTTCTACTGGTGTAAAATAGATCGTTTATATCTGAAAACTTGCTCCCATTTTCACACACAAAGGCTTACCATTTATTCCAGTATATTTCAGTGTATAGACACATTTGCCACAGGCTGTACTGTTTTACTTTCTTAGTTTTTGCTAAAGCAGTGTGGTTTTGGTATGTGTATAAGCCCTCAGCAATTTGCTGCTTGACAAACTCAAGAGAACTACTAGTTTATACTAGAAAATCTGTTGATTTTCTGCAGACATCGTTCAGTTTCTTTAAGATTAATTTTATATTTTTTCCCTCCTTTCTTCTATCTCTCTACTTCTGGGACAAATGTGCAAATAAAAGCTGTTTAGAGGAACTCTGTGGTGCAAACAACAAAAGTGGAGAGGGGGCCTAATATCTGCTAAGAATGATTTTAATTTTTTTTCTCTTCTGTACTTCCTTATGTTCCAGCAAAGAGTGTAGTTGAAGGAACAGCACACGTTTTTGAAAACTTGGCCTTTTCCCAGCAAATCAGTTGTGTCAGGTGGAGGAATGAAGTTTAGTGTATGCTTAGGATGCTGTCTTTGGGTCTCTCTGTATTTATTCATGTTGTTGCACATAGTGATGTGGTTTTTTTTCTTAGATCCCCTGGAATTGGTTTTTGTTTTCTGGGAGCTGTAGCTATGCCATGGAACATAGAGACACTCACTGATACTGCTTATTAACAGGAAACAGAGCAGATGGTCCAGAGACAATCAAAAAAGAAACAGGAAGAGGAGGAGGAGGGAGTGAATCCTGAAAGTTTTCAGAACTTTATTGCCAGAGCAAGGTAGGAATAGATTTTATTCCCTTTGATAAACGATCTCTCAGCCTTGAAGGTGATGGCATTGTTCTAAAGATGATTTGATTGATCTAAAGCCTCTAGATACCTTTGTTGACTGTAGGACCCGTTCCTGCTGAGGGACAGAGAGCTTGTCTTCTCTTGTCTCTCTTCCAGCAACCAAACACTTGTAACATCAGCATCTGGTGCATAGAGAAGAACATACAGTAGATGTTTTGACCATTAAGTAACTTCCCAAAGGACAGCAGTGGTTGCCCTGGCCTGTGTAAATTTCAAACTGCTGCTGGTGAGTTAATGGTCTCCTTTCCTGTGATGCTGGAGCAAATAAGGCAGCACTTCGGAAGGAGAGTGAAACTAGAACTGCTGCTCAGATGATCTTGAGCTGCTGTGGTTGAACAGTTGTTATAGCTCTGACTCAAGTTTCTGCTTTCGGAAACAAATCTCATACTTGCTGCCTGTCTTCAGGAATTTTCCAGGTCTGGATTTTCTGAGATGAGCAAGGAGGGGAGTTAGGCCTCTTATTTGGCCTGCTAAGGCAGTTCAGTGCAAGCAGTTACTTTCACAATGAAAAAGCAGCACTGCACTTTATCTATCACTGCACTTTATCTGCTTTAAACTTAAAAGAGTCTGGTAAGAAGCATATTTTGAAAATAGTTGAGTATTCCTTAGGGCCTGTAGCATTGTGTGAAAAACAATGGTATTATAACTATCTTACTATGGAGAGGTCTGAAATTCAGTGAACCACAATTATGTTTTCAAAGTCTCTGATTCTTGAGCACAAAAAGCAATTCCTCTTGACTCCATTATATGGTCCATTATTTGCCCATATGTGACATGCCTGTATGGGCAAGAATCCCTGTCAATATCTGGACAGAGTTTACCTGCCTTTTTAATGCCCTTCTTCTTTTTTCTGTGAGGACTGATGGTCACTTCTTCTTTTTCATGACCACTTATTAAACTGTTCTTTCTTTTTCTCTGTTTAGATAGCACTTAGAGTGAATGATGAGAAGTGGGTCGTAGCTGAGGCATCCTAAGGTCAGGTGGTTTCACAGTCTGTCTTGATACATTCTTATGAAAACAAGTATTTTACCTTTTGCTAATATAGTTGATGGAGTCATTACTGCAACAGATTTACAGGATTGCAGAAAAATCTTCAGATTAAGATGTCTGACTACCATACACCATAGGATCTATGGGGTCTTGCTAGAAATGCATGTTACATGGGCCCATGGCATGCTTTTGGTTCTCTGACCGTTCAGGCTACTAAAATGTCTGCTGTGTCCTAGGCAGGTCATTTTCCTTTTTGCCAGAAATGTTAAGAGATAGCTGCATGGAACAGAACTGCAAATTCTTCTGTTTTCATGTTATTGGCTACCATGCCATCATGGCCTGATGCATGGTCTAGGCTGGGGCTGGAGATTTTTGCTGGATTGTTTGACTGAGTGATATAGAATAGTTTGCCAATGATCAGACAATTTCTAGCGATGATCTTTCTGCTTCCTATGAAGTATCAGGTATGTTTGAAAACTCTGATATCTGACACTGCTTGGCACTGTGCTTCAGGCTTAAATTAGTGAGCAAGTAATTTGGAGCCGAGTAAAGGGGATAGATTTCCACTTTGAGTGATCGTTCTGCAGTACAGTGAATGCAACAGTGGAGAAAATGGGTAATAAATGTTGCTTTTTAATTGAGATTGTCTCATTGACTCTCTAACTTGGGTATCACATGGATGTCATTGTGTTTAGTTATACATGTGCTATGACCATTGATTCTGAATGTCCTCAGTGCATTGTAAAAGCACATAGATACTGGTAAATTCATTTAAAAGCTTAAAGCACCTTTCCACCAACAACTTCTCATTCTTATATTTCCTCTTCACTTGTGTTCTAGGAGAAAATGTGAAGTTTGGATCTTCAGGGCATACTGCAAACTTCAGTGTATCAGCTTTAGACATGGCTTTTACCAAAGCTTAGGCTAGCTAATACTAGTTACAATTGTGATATGCAGAGGATGTTTTGAAAGATTCTAACTGCTGCTAATTTACATTCCTGTGTTACATTTCCCTGTAGTGTTGCTGGCACTATACTGCTTACTTTGGTGTTTGCTGTGCCAAACAGCCACTCACTGATGCTGAGGCAACACGATAAAGCAAAAGGAAAGCACGTTAGATACCAAACAACTGGAATTACAGCTTGCACAAGCTCTAATAAGAATGGCCAAGTAACTGATACTGGTTTGGGACCAATAGATGTTTAGGATATCGGGGTTGTTCCACTTTGTCATTGTAAAGAAAATGAGAAACGTACGCAAGTTTTGTGAGTTTCACAAAAATACTGACTGTTCTGGTTGTCCTACAGTTTTGGCTAATTAACAAGCTTTTGCCTTCTTTCCTCTTCTCCCTCTGCTGCTGAATAGAAACTACAAATGGTGACTGTAAAACAGAGGCTGAGCTGAATTCTCTCATGAGAAAATAGCTGCTTATTCTAAAGAGCACCTGGAGAAGATTCACAAATTTAGCTGTGACTGGAATCTCTCATGTTGAGCTAATCTCCCCAGATGTGTTTGGAGTATCCACTTGCTCTTTATTTATCCTGGGAAGGCTCCTGAATGTCTTGAATTTTCTACTGCATAAGAAGATGGTATTTTAGTGGGAATCTCAGGTTTAGCCAGAGCATGTTGCCTTCCTTCTGCTCTTACCCTGTAGAACTGAGCAAATCATTAGCTTGTCTAGTGTCACCTTTTTTTCCCCCACTCCCCTCTTCAGTTTCTTTATCGTTTCTTGTCTTTGATTGTTACATGAATGCAGAAAAGCTTAGTGTCCTTACTCTACATCCATTCTTCTCTCCTTATTGCAGTGAAAGTGACCTGGAGGAAGTACTGACATTTTACACGCACAAAAACAAATCAGCAAGTGTCTTCCTAGGAACAAAATCCACGAGCACAAAACACAGCAACAGCAGTCAACAGTCAGAGAAACAGCCCCAAGGTGGTAAGTTTTTCAGGCAGTTCTGAGATTATGTTGCCCAGACAAACCTAGTTTAACCTAAGTCTATGAAAAGAGAACAACCCCTCCCCATTGTTACNTTTTTGACTCAGTCTTCTGTGCAGACTAGAGTAACTTCACTCCTGCTTTCTTTGCCTGAAGTGACATGGGTTGAACCTAGACTGGCATTTATAAGGAACTAGGTATGGTAGCTCATGACTGAAATGAGAATGTGCAAACTGAAGGCGGTAAGAATTGAAATGAACAGAGAATCCTGAAATCGAAGTCTGTTAAATTTTGCTGCCTACAGTGTGTGTATCCATTGGAGGCCAGAGACTGTATATTTGAGCCTAATTAGGCATGCCATGGAAGGAAGAGTGTGCCAGCCATTTGTATCTAATAGCCCATGCTACTGTACATGACAGTACAGTTGTCATCAATAAAGTTGCGTGGTCTACAGGAAATATTAGCAAGAAAGTCAGTTATAGCAAGGGTAAATTCTGCAGTTTTGTTCTAGAGATACCACAATTTGCAATGTTCTACTTCCTAACTCCTTGATTTTGTTATAGAGCATCCTGAGATGGTGAAAAAAATAAAAGGTGATCATCCCAAAAGTTCAGTTGCAGATTTGCCTGCAGAAGGAGCACTAAAAGGCTGTAAACCCAAAGAAGCGAAATCAAGCTGTAAGTGAACTGATTAAATAATCATCAATAAAAATATATTGAGTGCATACACTGTTTTTAATACTGTTTTAAACAAAGGTTGGAACCTTTGAATTCAAACTGACAGATCCAAATGCCCAATTTTTACTTTTTACTTTTAAACACAAGAGAAGATGCTGTAGAGTAGGCAGTAGGAAAGAGTTAGCTGCTCCTCCCTTGGTGGGGGGGGAAGATCTAGATACGGCAGGCTTTGAAAGAGGGTATTTATCATGTAAAGCCTCTTCTTGTCTCTGCTGGTAGATGAGGTCATTTTGGCTTCAGCGTGTGTGAATATAGGCATTTGGTATATTGATATTATCAAAGGACCTAAAAAGCAGCTTTTTCCTCATGTAGTGTGTTCATTATCTTTGTGTAGTTCCAGAAGGACTCGCCTCCTTAAATGCTGAAGTGAAATTACGTCGCTGCAGCCCTCCTAGTGCTCCTTCCTCTGTTCCTGGTGCCACATTCCAGAGAAGTACCAGTTCTAGGATGCCATCTCAGCCTGCAGCGTGTGACAATTCAAAGGTGGCTGGTCACCCTTCACTGCCAGCTCCTCCAGCTGGTCCCAGACTGACTCAGTCCCCACCCCCACTACCGTCCTTGCAGAGCACAGCTCCTGACAGCTCTTCTGTCCTCACAAACCCCGTGTCCACTGAGACTTGTAGCCTTGCAGGGTTGCATCGTTTTCGTTCCGGTAGCTACACCCTTGGCCCAGTCTCATCTTTTCAGAGAGCTGCTCAGATCTATAGCCAAAGATTGTCCCGATCATCCTCTGGAAAAGTAGGTGAGTGTTCTGGGATTCATAATAACCTGCTAGTTCAATACAGAGATTGTGTAATTTCTGTTGTGGCTTAGGTAGAAATTTTACATTTCTAGAATTGGGTCTTGTTGGATGGTGCTAAACTTCTCACAGAAAGCAGGAGTGCAGGATGCAGCCCTTGTTAGCCAGATGCCCTTTTATTGACCAGATGAACAGGCAATCATAGAATCATTTGGATTTGAAAAGACCTTTCAGATCAAGTCCAACAATTAACACTACCAAGTGCATCACTAAATTAGGTCCCTAAGAGCCACATTTACATGTCTTTTAAATATCTTCATGGATGGTGACTCAACCACTTCCTGGACAGCCTGTTCCGGTGCTTGACAACCCTTTTGGTTAAGAAATTTTTCCTAACATCCAATCTAAACCTTCCCTGGTGCAACCTGGGGGCATTTCCTTTTGTCCTGTTGTTTGTTATTTGGGAGAAGAGGCTGACCCCTGCCTCACAAAAACCTCTTTTCTAGTAAGTTACAGTGATAAGGTCTCCCCTCAGCCTTGTGCTTTGAACTCAGCCTTTGAACTTATTCAAAAAGAGCTGTGAAATTAAGTATTGTATATTTTCTTTATTATGTTACTGATCTCATCTATCTTTAGTGGGTTTAATGTTGTTTTCATTAGCAGAAGTCCTGTCTCAGTCTATGTGCTGTTCTTAGTTCTCTGGTTGTCTATCAAGCATAGAAATCTTGTAATGAAACTTCGTATGTGTTGAATACTTAAAGGTGTGTCAAGACCTCCAGAAAAGATGGATCTGAATGGATCATTACAGTATCTCATTCTCTAGGGTGTTTCAGCGCTGCCATATCCAAGAGTATCCTGAAAACAAGGTTTAGAGACCTCTCATCTATCATGCTGTGGTAGAACACAGTTCAGCAATGCAGCTTTAGAGTGTAAAGAATCTGAAGGGTAGAAAAAACTGTAGGCATTTGCATGCAGACTGTAATCTGTTAGGAAACTTTTGGGAACCACACACAGGCTAGCAGCTGTGGTCCTGATAATACTTATTTTTTTGTATTTTGAATGATGGTATGTATTTGTTCTAGGTTGTGTGTCAGGGTCAGCACATGTTTACTAGGGTTGCTGTATTTATATATAGAGAGAGAGAGACAACCCCTCTAGCATTAAAATATATCTTACTTCCCAAATGAGTAGCTTACTTAAAGAGATGCATTTGTTTTTAAGGAAAAACATTACAGATTTAACTTGGGTAACAGCTGAAGTGTCTCTGGAATTGGGTGCCATTAGATACATTGTAATAAAGAGAATACCGGTTTGGAGTTGCTAATTGTTCCTATGGGCAATACCCATGCAGAATAGGTGTATTCTGTATTCTTCTTGGTATCTCATCTGCTTTTTGTGTCTGTGATCAGCAGGCTGAGAGTCTGACATGCGGCTCATGAAGCACATTGAAATGTTTGCTTGGCAGGTGTGTGCCATCGCAGTTCCAGTGGGCAGTGCCTGGGCCCAGCCAGGATGCACAAAGATGCAGAACATCCTTCTTCCCAGGGCAAACGTCATGGCCCCAACGTGGTAGCAGCAGAACTGCAGCAGTTGGCAGAAAAGCAAGCAGCCTGCCAGTACTCCCCACCAAGCCACGTCAGTCTCCTTACCCAGCAGGTATGTAAGCACTAAAGTAGGGTCCCTGTGTCAGCACTGGGCTGGGCTGAGATATGCTGTAAGGAGTAAACCTCATGAAAATTAGTTTCTGTCCTGTTGTTTTAAAGTGTTTAGTCACCAAAATTTTGATTTTCTTTGAGATGACAAGAATGTCTTGAAGTCATTTTATAGGAGAAAAAGTAGAGGATTAGAAAATATCTTAAAAAAAAATGGAATCCATGCTTTGTCTTACTAGACAATAAACCCAAGTCTTCTCAGATTTGTGCTTCCATGCAATTTGCTTCTTCATTCCTCCAATATGTCATCACAGTGCTGGGAGTGAAAGTCTGCAGAATGGGTTCTGATGTAAATTCTGTATTCCAATAACATTGGAAAGACATAATGAAGTACTTACTAGCATGGGGAATGATAATCCTTTTGTCAAACATGGTGATAAACATGAAACGTACATTGAGTTGTGGTAGAATTCCACTTAGTTTCATATTTCTTGTTGAATTATGCCCTAAATGGCTACACACAAACAATTTTTTTGCTTTATAATGTGCTATAGTTGTGCTCATCAAAGGTGTTCAAGTTGAACACTTCTCAGTTAATTAAGCTGCCAATTGGAGATTTTCCAGTATAGGCACTTTGCCTTGGACAGTAATTTTTTTCTCTTTACTTGCGGGAGACAAACGGTTCGAACATCTTCGCTTTGATTCTTTTATTTTGGAATTACTGTTTTAATGGTTGTGTTTTGCTAAGTTTTCTGTGACGTGTTTAATAGTTGCAACAGCTGCTGGTATTTGCTTCTCTGTGCTTCTTTCAGTTTTATTGTTATATGTTTGGATTTTGAATATCTGGTTACGCAATTGGCAATATATTTATTTCAAAATGTGGGGTACGTTTATAACTTTAGCAAGCTGAATAGAGTTTTCTTTGCAGATAGATCTTCAGCTTTTAAAGGATATATCACAAAGTCCCTTCTTGTTGATGGACTCAGGAGAGAATGTGAGCACTGACTATTCTAGTGATGCTGAGGCCTGCTCTTGCATAAGGCCAGATCCTATTTGGACAATTTGTTCTTGTTTGCTTGTCCAGTAATACTCAGAGCTGTGAGTCTGGTTCTCAGCTGGTTTTAAGTTAAACATTGTCAGTAAAACTGTTCAAAAACTTTGATAGTGAAACATTTTCATTTAGGAAAGGCTGATTTGTTGAAAGCTAAATATATGATGGAAACTGCCTCCTTGGATAAAAGTTAGTATCTAAACAAATACTTGGGAAAAAATTGCAATGTATCTATTTCATTTCGGTCTTTCCAGAAAACAACTTTGAAAAATAAGTTCATAGACTTTTTCCCTAAAATCTTTCATTGCCCATTCTGCTTTAACTGCTGTGGTTTCTTAGGGCTGTCTAGAGAACCCAGTGTGTCTTCTTGCAGCCATTTGTGTAGCTATTAAATGATTTTTAAACTCCTGTATTCCTACCATGGCTAGTTACCCCTAGATAAATTAAGGAGTATAGGAGGGGGAATTCAGAGAGGAATTCACGAAGATCTGCATGGGAAGGGCAGTGCAGCTTCCTGAGAACAGCAGCTCCTTTGTGTTGGGTGACAAAGGAGCATACTCTGGTGGCAGCTGAAACCTGTTTGGTCACCAGTCAGTCAATCTGTGTAGGTGTGTTCAAGTTTGAAAGTGGCTATGAAGTGCATGGGTAGCCTGGAAATGTGTTGGCTGTAGTAAATGTGTCTGCATTCCTTTTTGCTTCTGGGTTCTTCCAAGATACTTGCCCACAGAAGAGGTGGGAATTGCATAGTAGGAGAATGATGGTTCTAATTCCCTTCTTTGCAACAAGCAAACAAAAGACACCTCAGCTCCTAGCAGACACTGCAGATTTTCTGACTCTGCAATATTTTGTATTCAACTATGCAGTGTTTGCACAGGCTTTGCTTCAGTAGTGAAATACAGAAACACGGCTTGGGTCGTGTCTTTGTCATCTTCTGTCATCGTGAAAAAGATCCGTGTAGAAAGGAATTCACGAGTCAATGAAAGGTTCAGAGCTAGAGTTCTGTCTGACAATGAGTTTCCTTCCTGAGCTTGTGTCCATTCAGTTATAGACATCTGCTCTCTACTTGGATTTTTCTGGGCATGTTTTTTAAATAACGCCTTTGGAGAGGTGGAATCTGAATCTGAAGCTTGCTTAGTATGAAAATTTGGATTTAGTTGAGAACAGTTTTTAAGGCAATCTGATTCTTCAGTACTGAATTTATGGCACATAGCAATTTCTAAGCCGAGACCATTATTTTAATCACACTTGAAACAGTGATGTTTTGGAAAGTTCAGATGTAGCTGCAAAGCCCAATGTATCATAACTAAAGCATGCAGTTACTGCTTATGCTTTTTTTTTCTTTTTTCACATGGACACATTCTACTCTTTTGTCAGTCATTAAAGAGTCATTCTGATTATTTTTTTTGATCCAGCCTGTATTTTAAAGCCTGTCTTGCAAGGGGTTTTGTGAGAAGACAGGGCTGCCATGACAATAAGGGCAGTAAGAGGTATCAACATACAATAAAAGCATAATAGCGTGGCAGCAAGGCTTGGGCTTATTGTTGTGGGACCTGGAACCAGGATATTTGGCTTTGAACTGCTAGGCGTGGATGTGGATTTGAAGCAGGGGCATTGAATAAATAGAATTTATTCAATTTATTGCAGGAATTGCAGAGTAGGCTGGCAGTTTGGAAAGTCATTTGCAGAAGAAGAGGTACTGTTGAAGCTACTCTGGAGTGCTTTGTGGTTATAGATTTGGGCAGACCAGGATTTGGTCTGAACTAGGAGAGGGAAGGCAGAGGCAGATGAGACACAGAAATATATGGGAGAGGATTTAGTAAACACTTGGAGAGAATTGGGAAGTCAAAGACTATTGGTATGAGATGAAAGGGGGAAAGGCTTGAGATGGGAGTGTTTGAGGATTCTGGGTTATGAAACTCTGGAGTTGGAGTTTGAGACTGGAGAATTAAGAGATTGAAAACAGAGAAGAGTAGAGGAAGGGCTTGTATCAGGGTCACTTAATTAAACAGGGCACTACATTCTTCTACATTTCTAGACAGGAGACTGTGAATTGTTATTTTCCCCCTTTTCACTGCTCTGTTTAAACCACTTGAAATATGGTAGTATTTTTTAAAAAAGCATTCTTAAATAAATTGGCATGAAGATGAGAACATTACTTACCTAATAATAAAAATAGTACAATTGTTTAAAGCCATTCCAGAAACCTGGAGTTAGTCTACCTTGTTGGAAAGTACCTGGCTGGTATGAAAAGGACTTGATATATGGATTTAATTATGTTTCATGATAAGATTAGGACCACTGATTTGGAGGGGGTATATGAAAGAGTGACTTTTGAAAATACTGGTATTGCTGTGGACTGTATTTTTGTGGGGTTTTTTTTGTTTGTATTTTTTTTCCCCCCAAGGGCAAGAACTTCTATGTGAGAGTTTAATCTCTTTGTGCATTGGTTCCCTGTGTTGTGCCAAGCTGTGTCTTGTAGGCTGGGGTGCTCTGAATACATACCTCCTTCCAAAAGCAGCTGAGAAGCTTATTTTCCATTCCTGTTTTTGTGAGAATTGCTTCTGGTGTCCCTATAGTAGTGTGGGTCTCTGGGGTTCCCAGGAATGTAGCCTCAGCAGCTGTGCTTGGAATGATGTTGTCATTCTGGTTGGGAGTCCACCTCTGTCCCTCTCCACTCACTGCTGTTCTTCACTGTTCTCTGCCCATGCCCAAAGCACCTGTTTCATCTTTCCTCTTTTACACTGTTGTTTTCTAGCCTCTGTATTGAATTCGTTTATTATTGAGTTATTTTTTATTGATATAATTTTGTTGATATTATTGATACTACTTTATTATTTACTGCTAAAATACTAATGTTCAAAGGGAAAGTTTCAAGCATAAGTATCTGGTGAACTTTGAAAAAGATATTTAAAATCTGTCCTCTTAAGCAAACAAGATTTTTGTGATTACATCAGCTTTCTGTCTTGTCAGTCCTCTCCATTCACTTTTGAAAGATCAGACAGGAACTTCACACTGATACTCAGAGAATATACAATTCTTAGTATATCAGAGATGGGGATGTAGGAAGGTAAAGCCTTACTAATCTGCAGTTTTGTTCCACTGTACTCAGTTTTCAGTCCTCACAGACCGTCTCACAAAGTGTGTGAGAACATTTTGCCTTTCATTAATTTGTGTTTTTGAAAACCATTTTCCATTATATTGTATAAAATTTCATCAGGCCATCTTCATTCTTGCAACCTGGAGAAAACAGCGGTGCCTTCACAGTGATCTACAATAGAAATATTGATCTAGAACCCTTAAGAATAATCCCTTAATTCTTTTGCATCACTGTACAATGCCTTACTGCACAGTTGCAGGAATGAATGAGAGATGAATAGAGAGCAAAGAGGAGCAGTATTATTCTGTCTTTGACTAGAAAAGAAGCAGCTTTTTGGTTAGCTTCTGTAACTGTCTTTAATGGTAGGACCAGGAAAGATGTTACCTTAAATCTCTAGTTATGTTATGAAGGATTTGGTCTGAGTCAGGACCAGTGCTCTTCAATGTTTTCATCAGGGGCACAGTGGCATCGGGTGCACTCTTAGCAGGATGCTGTCCATGGGACATGGACAAGCTTGAGAAGTGGGCCCATGGGAATCTCATGAGGTTTAACAAGGCCAAGTGCAAGGTGCTGCACCTGGGTCAGGGCAATCCCCAGTAGCAACACAGGCTGGGGGATGAACAGATGGAGAGCAGCCCCCCCCGAGAAGGACTTGGGGGTGCTGGTGGATGAGAGGCTGGACAGGAGCCAGCAACACGCACTCACAGCCCAGAGAGCCGATTGTATCCTGGGCTGCATCCAAAGCAGCACAGGCAGCAGGGTGAGGGAGGGGATTCCTCTGCTCTGCTCTGGTGAGACCCCACCTGGAGTGCTGTGTACAGCTCTGGGGTCCTCAGCGCAAGAGGGACATTGACCTGTTGGAGCGAGTCCAGGGGAGGGCTACCAAGATGATCAGAGGGCTGAAGCACCTCTCCTAGGGAGACAGGCTGAGAGAATTGGGTTTGTTCAGCCTGGAGAAGAGTAGGCTTTGAGGTGACCTTATTGTGGCCTTTCAGTACCTAAAAGGGATCTACAGGAGAAGTGGAGAGCGACTTTTTACAAGGACATGTAGTGGTAAGACAAGGGGTAATGGCATTGAACTGACACTAGGCTTAGATTGGATATTAGAAACAAATTCTTTACTGTGAGCTTTGAGAGACGCTGGAAGAGGTTGCCCAGAGAAATTGTGGCTGCTCCATCCCTGAAAGTGTTCACGACTGGGTTGGTGGGGCTCTGAGCAGCCTCATCTAGTGGAAGGTTGGCATGCAGGACCCTGGGCATGCAGGTAGGCGTTGGAACCAGCTGATCTTTACGGTCTCTTCCAACCCAAAAGATTCTATGATTTAATGATAAACATTCAGCAGTAGAAAATAACACATACATCAAAGTTTCTAGGGAGAAAATTTATTGTTAAGTAGCTGTTAACAATGAATGTTAGTTTTTACTTCTGAGGAATTTTATTCCATTCTCTTAAAACCACAGATTATGATATTTTTTGTGATGAAATAAAATCGAATAATAGAGCTCATTTTGAGATTATGACAACAGTGGGATCTAGGTACCTCTATCCATACCATATATTTCAGACACTGTCTGATCTTTGCAGCATGCACAATCTAACTATAGTATTCCATAGCATCCAAAAATAGAAAGGTGTGCCTCTAGTTAACTACCAATATGTCTGGGAGCAAGCAACAGAGATCTCTGTGGTAAATGTGTCTTTGAGGGTCCAGCATTAACCTGGTAAGTCGGTGGCTGAGTAGGATAATAAGCAGGTATCTGATCTCAATTGGCCATAAGAAAATGAGTAATATATTATGTCTTATCTATTAGAGTTCTTTGAACTGAGAAAAATAGCATCCAGTGTAACTTGTTCATATTCCAACTTTCAAAAAAGTTTTTGACAAGCTTTCAGCAAGTGTCGTTAAGATGCATAGGTGTCTGTAGGATGAGAAACAAAGTTTTATTATAGATAAAAAAAGACAAAAAGCAAACAAAAAATAACTAGTCAATTTTCTATATAGCAAGGATAACTGAAGATGCAGAATACAGAATGTACATGATCCAGTGTAAAATTAAGTGTTTGAAAGGAGGAGGTTAAGGACATTAATTAGGCACTTTATTACTTAAAGAATGCAAGTTATTGCAAGGTAATATAGGGTGTGAATTTACAGTAGATTAACTACTCTGTAGTGTTCATCCATGTTTGTGCAGCTCATATTTACCACATGAGGTAATTTCTTGTTACCTTCAGTGCAATGTGGGCTGCAGGAGTCCCATGTTCAGTTGCAGTGAAGTTAGGTGTGTGCTGTAAACTTAAACTCGAGCCTACCTCCTGGTCATTTGTCACTGTGTTTGTATTCTTTTTTGGATTATTATGAGTAAAACTAATAGAAATTGAAGAGCTGCATTAATTGGGCAAGACACTGGCAGGTGAAGTTCAGTGTTTACAAATAACTGACTATATGATAAGCAATAATTTTGACCTCTTGAATGATTAATCTAAAGCTTATTTCTTTGGGAAGAAAAAACAGAATTTTATTTCATTGAAAGCTCAGTGCACACACCTGTTCCAAGTTAAGCAGTAAAGTCAGCAAAGAAAAATGATTAGTGTGTTTAAGGAACAGGATAGGACATATATGTATTAGTGTATGCATCAATTATATAACCTCCCCCAAAACTGTTCTCTCTTCTGGGTGACATTCCTAAAGTGAATTTAGGAAAAATAACTGGGATTCACAGATGAATGACTGCAAATGCAGTTTTAATGAGGAAGTGAAAACATTACGTTTTTTTAGGGAGGAGATAAGTGTGAAGGAATTACATAGAGCAATGAAAGACAAGGTAAATAAAGTTTATTTTATTCATGTTTCTCATAATAATAAGAGGACATTCAGTTTAGCAGGAAGATACTGGAGTAAAAAATGATAATAAAAGTGAATAGTTATTGTCATAGAATACATTTACCTTCTGAAACTCCCTGAAATGGGATACCGTTAAGGCTGAAAAATTAATAGGCCGTAGTTTCCTCAGAGAGAATAATGAGCATTTTGCAAATGATAGATCCCTAGGTTTTACCATACAGAAATAACAAATTCATTTTCCTTATCAATAAGATGTTTCAGTTATATGCATAGAAACTAAAATTTCTTCCATCTTCTGAAGTATGTCAGACAGGATAGTGAGTTTGCTGGGCCATTGATCTGAACTGACCTTTTATACTGAAGAATATGTGCTATGCTACTGCTTCCATATTTATGAGATTTTCTTTGTTACATTGCTTTGCTGTAGTCAAGCTAAATATTTTCATTATGGTAAGTGGGTTACGGAGACACTCGTGAGGAGCTCAGTATCTGAAATTGGTGATTTCCCTAGTTGTGTCAGTTAGATGATTGCTAGTTATTTTTACAAAGTGATGATGTCTTTGTCAATGTGTGTAGTGTACAGGGTTACCTCCTGTAAGCCATTGGCCTTTCCTGATGGACAGATGGATGAAGACTGTGGCCAGAATAATCCCAACTACTTTTCCTTCTGTTGTTTTCCATACCAGGCTTTAATCCCAAAGTCTTTTTTTTCATCCGTGTTTAGCATAAAATATTTCCATGTGTTTGCATTGCAGGACTTTCTGTAGGGAGGACTTTAAAATACACAGCATGTGTGTACATCCAGAGCCAGGTGGCTGGATCCTGGATGCATACGAGTGTTTTTCTTTGTGAATAGCATGCTGCTTCTCTCTGAAGTACACTGTAAGGTAAAAATTCTTCTGCAGTGCTGTATCTGTGTGAGGTCCCTATCACTGCCTGGTGAGGGGAGGGCTGCAGTTGATATCTAGCAGGCTGTAGTACTTCGTAGTTATTAATGAAGAATGTGTTGAATTGGCCAGCTTGACCAAGAGGAGGAGGAAAAGAAGGAGGGGAAACCTGGTGAGAGCTCTGACTCTCTCTGTGTGTGGGAGAGTGTGAGATTTCAGGTCCCAGCTATCATCAGGAATAGCTCCAATTCTTGCAGCCGGGGAGTTTAATCACAGGGATAACATCAGACCACCCAGGCAAGGGCTATACAGAGCTGCCTCCTTCTCTGCTATGCAGCCAGTCAGTGCCCAAGATCCAGCAGCCAGGATTCCTGCAAACATGCTGACAGATCCATTGGAGGACGGGACACTCGTCTTATTCTATGTTTCTCATTTAGACAGAAGGTGGAAATGAGCAAGAAGCAGATGAGTTTATTAAACCTTAGGACCAGGGAGAGGGAGTGAGGAAGAATTGAATGGAGCATTTTACAGTGTCCCAGAGGGGGACCCTGTATATGGTATGGGAATCCCAAAACAGTGAGCTTCATCTTAACATCAGCTACAACAATATTGGAAGCCACACCACTCCTCATTTACCTTAGTTACACGGTGTGGTACCCTTGCCTGCCCTGTCCTTGACAGAGCAAACTACCAGTCTGCCAAAACACGTTGTAAAGGTCCCAGTGGGCATCAGCGCTTTCCTGTCTAGATCTGAGCAGTACAACAAAAGCATTAAATTTAGGGTGCAGCAAATACTTACAGAAATTTGGTGAGGCTGTTTTCCCTACGGAGGAGTTTTGGGGTTTTTTCAGTGATGATCCCTTGCTTTGACTCAACTCACTTTATCTGAGTCTTAGTCAGTTTTATTTTCTTTATCTAACCATTTCTTTGGTTTTTCCCCTTCCACTGATGGAGAGAAAGGGAAGTGTAAAGAAAAAAGGCATCTTACTGTAATTAGTAAGAGGAGCAAGAAGCAGGCAGTCAGCTCTGAGGGGCATTTTTCTTTCCTCTTTCACACACCTCTGCACTGCTGCAGGACCCCATCTTCTCCTCACTCAAGCTGTTCACACAGGAGCTGGAATTACTTTTAGTACTACTGATTTTTAGCAGCAGCAGTAGTGTAACCAGTTGGTCTCAGCAGAGGTTGTAGAAAGTGAAAATATCAATGTCGTTTCTGCAGTGCTCATGTTGAACTCCTTCTGCTCTGAGTCTCCACGGGGAATAGAAGCAGAGGGTTTTGTTATGATGCAGCAACATCTGCAGACAGTCACCAAACAGGCCAGGCTGAGCAGCTAAGGTCTCATGTTATGGGAAAGATTACACCCCGATCATCAAACTTTTGGCAGGATCGTGCCTTGTAAAAATCACTCCCACTGGAAGTTTTGAGGCAGAGAAATGAAAGCCTGACTTTTTCAGGAGAAGGAAGAGGGGGAGTTCAACCATCCACAGCAGCAGAACTAACTTGGGTTTTCTTTTTTCTTTGTTAAATGGATGCATATGCTGGAGACACTACAGAAGAATTTGCAAGTTTGTCAGGTTTCCCAGGAATGTCTTTGGCAGGTCTTTGTCTGGAACGTTTTCTGGAGACTGGAACACTTGTGCTCTGTATGCATATGTATATCCTGTAAGCTGGTAAGCTCAGGGAGCAAAGAAGGAATGTCACAGGCCTTTGGCCAGATCAGCCTTGGTACACACACAGATTTCACACTTCCCAGCCTGTTAGCCCCAGTTCTTCCCTCCTGGCCAGTTGTTACTGCAAATTCAAATCTGTACATAAAATGAAGGTGCTTTAGTGTGGGGTGCGGTCAGCAAGATGGCCTGGGTAACAGAAAGATGGTTCTAGAAAAATCTGTTTGTATTGCATGATTTCCTCATGGAATTTGTAGTGGTACATTTTGTTACACTCTTCAGACAGTGATTGTGTGTGTGTGTCTTATTTGTGATTTGGGGTTTCGTTTGCCTCTTAAGAGGCCGGTTAAGATGGTGTGATTTTTTTTCTGTTTTCTTTTTTTTCCCCCCCATACTGGGATAGCCTGCTGGATTCCAGTATCTTGATGCATTAAGGGGGGCAAGGAAGCGGGACTGTTTCCAGTAGTACTGGCAGACCTGCAAGCAGCATTAGACCCAAGTCATGCTAGCCTGTGCTAGGTCCCAGATGTACCTGGGAGCTCTGTGGTAAAGCCAGGAAACTGCAACACGCACTAGGGAGAGAACAGGTTAACAGTGAGTATTTGTATTGTTGTGGCATCTAGTCAGTCATCTCTGAAGGCTGAAGGGAGAAAAAGAACTGAAAGAATACAGCAAATTTTTTTCTCTCCACATGGCAAGTTCTTAGCTCTTCCCTTCTGTTAAAGATTTCACGGATCTTGAAAGCCTTAGGGGGGTATCTGTGTTTGAGGAAGGCTTGGCAAGTGAAAATACAGTGACTCTGGAAGCCAGGTAATGAAAGAAAAAGCACATTTCATTTGCAAGCTATTGGATAAAGATGGCATTGCTGGATGAACAATAAGTAATAAAATGCAGAATTAGGGATTGACTGAAGGGTCTTGAAGGATTCAAACTGGATAAACATAGGGATACATATGCTTACATATGCATATACCGAGCATATGGGTAAAAACAGATCGAAAGGCAAAGGAGAACACACTACAGATGAGACATTTTGCACCTTTTCACTTTTCAAGTGGAATGGTTCCCTCTTTGAGCTTATGATACAGTGTCATCTTGTCCTGTCTGGCACATCAAAACTTAAGGATTCTGGTCTGATCCTAAGGCAGAGGAGTAGCGATCTTACGTGTATCTTATCATGATCCTTGTCCAATCCATCTTTAAACAAAAAAGTTTCTCAGTAAACAGTTTATTCATATATGCCCTTGTAACCTGTTGATAGGGCACATTGTGCTGAAAACTTTGTCTCCTCCTGTTGCTGTGAAAATTTTATCATTTTCTAGGTTTTTTTGTAAGAGACAAAGTAGACCTATGGTTACTGCATTCTTTTGGCATATCTCTTAGGCTTGACATGTGAAATATAGCTTGAGCTTTGGACCCCTCTTCCTCCTCACCAGTCAGAAAGATCCAAATGGAAATGTGAGATGTGTGAACTGGGCAGGATGCAGTGTGGCTCCAAGTAAGAGAAATGATCTTTAGACTTTGTGTATCTCCAATGCACCACTTTTTAGGCAACAGAAAAGTGCTAAAACTGCCAACTGGAGAGGATCAAGGAGGCAATTTGTAGTGTATTGCTTGTTGTAACATGTTGACCAGTGAAATTTTGGATCTGCTGTTCAGGATGTTGGTAATGAAAATTTAAGTCACTTTTTCGCTGCCTGCCAAGAGGGGCAGACTAACAACTTCTGGTGGTGATGTGTCCCTGTTCACCCTGGTTGACTCCTACAAACTAGCAGAAGCATTCAGGCTTTCAGAAGGCTTTTCCTGAATCCATGGAGGCTGATCTGCAACCCTGGTTATTATTCTTTTCTTTTTCTGATTGTTATAATTTATGGCTTTAGCTTATTTGAACCATTAGAGAAGATCAAGAAGAAAATACTAACTTTATTGTAGAAAAAAGATTATTGTATATGATAATGGAAACTCTGGAAGAACTAGGATAATGTAGATCATAAAAGTGAAAGATATTAAGCTCTTTTTCTGACTCTTGATTGTGATTTCTTAGAAGAACTATAGAGTGGATCTTTGTCAGTAGGATGCTATTAATTGGAAGCAAATTCTATCCCAGAGTTTTTATTCCTATCTGTACTTCAAGAGTTCATATTTCATATTGAATTTTAAAAGCAGATTAACAAAACCAAACCCCTCAGCTCCTATATTCAGCACTTTGGGGTATCATTCTGTGTTCTGTGGTCTTGCTTTCAATCTTAAATTTATTCAGAAATAAATTTCGTTGAATAAAGCATGACCACAGAGATCAGTTCTTTTAAGTGTGTCTCTGCTGTCAGGGCAAGTGTATTGCAGTCATAAACTTACCTTGTAAGTAAATATAACAGTACATATATGTACTGTTTCTAACACAGCTCTCTATTGATATGGCTGTGACAACCCACGTGTTCTTCTCCCCTCCCCTCATTTCTTCATGTTATATCATAAATAGAAGTACATCAAGTGGGTTCTTTTCCTTCCATGAGAGCTTTTGGGGATTTACTGTACCATGGCCTTCTTCAGTCAGCATGTTTGTTTCAGCTTCTGACATCTTTGCTGTCCCAATCAGTTTAAAAATCGCAGCAAAACTTTGTGAATCCTTCTATCGTGAGAGATATTAGCTGTGTATTGCCTTGCCTTTTACAGGCTCCACAAAGAACGTATAGACGTGACAATGTGAAAATTGGGATGTTTGAAGTGTGCAGTGCAGCCCACACAGGTCTCCTGTCATACTGTCAGTGTCAGGAAAAATACTCTGAAGTCCATCACTGCTAATGAAAAACGGGAATCTTACCAAGCAGGAGAGTTTGAACCCGCCTTGGTGCGACTCAGTTTGAAAACGAACTTAATTCTTGTAGATCCCCACCGATAATCAACTTCTCTGTTGAGCCCCACCAGCCTTTCTTGGTTTCGGAGAGATTTTTTTTTATTTGTTTGTTTTTGCTCCATTACTACTATTTCTGAAGCTGTAAGCTCTTCTATGTGAATATTTTGGTCCAGGTGCTCTACATTACCTTTTACACCAAAGTACCAACTGATTTGCTGCTAAGTATTTGCCTCTGTAAAGGGAAGAATGCAGCTCCATCAGGTGCACAGGAAGACTAGAAAATGAAGCCACTGCTGAGCACAGATGTGTTGGGGGTGCCTCAGTAATCCCCCAACACAACATCCTGGCCAGCTAATTATAGCAGCTGAAATGTCTCAAAGCATGGCACAGTAACAAGCAGTAACACCTGTCTGGGTGGGCTGGCTGCAGCTAAACCTTATATTCTTGCTGGTGTTCTCTCTCTCTCTCTCTGAATCCTTTGCCTGTTTTTAATCCTGCTGTAGTTTAAACACCTGTCTATTTGGAATGTGTGAAATGTCCCTATTACCCATGCTAAGCTATTTGCTCACCTGCTTTGCTTAAAAAGACAGCTTTCAAATAAACAGTGATGCAGTATTAAAGAGGAAAGCATGTCACAGTAATAGAGCAGGCTTGAGGTGGAAATTCGTCAGACTAAACGGTTCTTGGCATCAAGATGATGAGGAGAGAAAATTGGATGAAGTCATCTTCATTTCACACATTGGATGTGTTAGCAAAGTTGTGATCTCTGTTGCTGACAAGCTAAGAATTGTATACAACCTATTTTATTTACCCTATTGCCTTCTGTGTTTGCATCATTTACCATTCTTGCTTCTTTTCAGACAATAAATTCTTTGTGACCAGCGACTGTCATTGTTAGGTATTTGTATAGTGCCTGGCACAATTAGAACTAAATCTAATTCGAAGCTTTCTGTTACTGCGATGAAGATTCTTTAAAATTTAATTAAATTCTGCGGAACACAGCAACATTAAGGGGTGAGGTAGAGGCTCCAAAATGACACCCAATACTGTTTTCCATATAAGGTGGATAACACTACCCATTACTTAGCTTGCCTGATAATGTCTCACTGTAAGATCTTGTCTTAAATTGCTTATAATGATCTGAAACTTTATTCATTTGAATTAATACTTTCTGTGCTTATTGTTCAGTTTTCAGAACACTTCAGGCAAGGTGAAGTATTCTAGCCAAAACCAAGGCTGGATTAAAAAAAATATTTTGTGCATTTTAATATCTACAGAACTTTTCATTCAAATCTCTTCATCTCCCATGCTTTGAAATAGCAATTTGGAATTTAGAGTTTTGTCCAAGCTTGATTGCAGATTAACTGTTTGAAAAGCTTCAGGTGAAATATACTCAGCAAGACCTGCTAGACCTCTCAGCTTCCTGAAGATTCCCTCCACACTGAGGATGCTAAACCGAATTTCTCTCTATTTGCACCTCTAGTGTACTTTGGTTTGAGCTTCTGTTCTCCTCTGCTTTCAGTAACCTGGTCCATGTTGGGTTGGGGACCTGTCTGACTTGACTGCAGAATGAGTAGGAATTATGCCAGGGTGTGGAGATCAGCTGGGATATGGAGCCTGTGAAATTTGTATCTGGACATAATTTAGGAGAGGACACTGAGAACCATTCAGATGGAAGAACAGAAATGGATGGAGTGGTAGTGTGGTAAATGTGGTCCAGTGAACAGCCCACATTCAAGGCCTAGATGAACAAAGAGGGTGGCAAAAGAAGAGGTCTGGGGAGGGGAATAAAACCAGACCTACTGGGATATAGGACATGTGAGAAACCGAGAACGGGAGTGTGGAAAGACAGATCAAGTAGCTACCCCTGGGGAAAGTTCCAGACCTGAAATGGTGTGGGTCAGGGGCCAGAAGAAGTGGGAGAGCTAGTGCTGGAAGTCTGTAAGAATGAAACAGTACTGAGGAAAACAAGGAGAAGGACACCTGAAATGCAGAAGCTGAGACTGACTGTGTGAGAATAATGACACACAGATGAGAAGCAAGAATGGGAGAGGATAGAGCTGAGAAGGGATGAGATGAAAGTGACTGCTTTTGGAGAAGTGGGCAGAAGCCTAGGGTGTAACCATTAGAATTTAATCCTGTCTGGAACTTGAAGCAGGAGTTCTGAACTTAGAAAATGCTTAGGTGCCTTGTACTATTAAACCACAGGAGGGACACCCTGCTGTGTTGTCGGTGACAATGTTCATGATCCAGAGTTCAGTGAGAGGACTGTCTGTAGGCTTGAACAAGCCCATTTTGAGTATGCATGTAGTGTATTGCAATGCAGATGGTATGTTCTTGTTTGAGTAATTGCAGACAAATTCCTTTAAAAGAGCTTTGTTAAGCTATGCTTAAGTCACACTTTAGGTGGCTTAATGAGCACCACCCTTGAGATCTGGAGCAGGCACAAGGCTAGTTCTTAGAGTCTTCTTTCTGTGTCCCGTGTCTCATTGGCTGCATGCCTTCCAATTGCCACAGAAGTGAGGAGGGCCAATACAGGTGAGTCTTGTTTGCCGTAGGATCCTAATCTTTGTGCAGAACCTGGTGTTTTTGCTGCTCCTAAAAAGTAGCACGTAGTGATCATGTAATTCAAGGTAGTCGTATGTCAGGGCTTGACTGGAAGGCCTTTGCAAAGTTGGCTTTTCAACCTTTGTATTGTTTTATTACTTTATTTTTTCAAAATGTAAACTGTTATACTGCTGTAGTAGATCCATTGCATATTGCATTTCTTCAGTGTATCAACAGATAGGGTCTGCTTGCAGAGTTTGATCTTTCAAGAGTATAAGCAATGCAGGGAGAATGCTTATAGAAAGAAACAATGGAATACATATTATATGCTTAAAAAGTCATAGATTTTAGAGCTTGATATTACAAACATACACCTAACGTGATTTTTGTGTGTTTACTTGTGTGAACACACAGTACTTTGTAAGTGGTTGTGTGAGAAGTTTCTTTAATGTGTGGTTGGGTTTTGGTTTGAATTTTATATCCAAGGTACGTATGCTTTTGGGTTGTGCCTGTATGTTTGTATAGAGGGGGTAGAGACAGGCCAGGTGCATATGGTTGGCTTGCTGACACAGCTCAGGATGGCTGGGGAGATACTCTGGTCTCTGCTCAGTGTAATATGAGCTTCTAGCTTTTGATCAATGCATGCGGAGTTAATTTTTCACATGGCAGAACTTCCTTACTTTGGGATTTTTGCCCCATCTTTGTCCTTTTCCTCCTCTGTTCTTCTGTGAATGGAAGGGTTGTAATTTTTGTGCTGGCCCCTGAATTCATCTCAGGCATGGTGGATGTTGGTGTCATCTCTCACTGCTTTATGCAGCTAGCACAGTGGTTTTGCATTTGAAGGTTTCCATGTTCTAACAGTTTCACTTCTCTTAGTACCTACTCTATCCCATTTACTTAGTGATACCTTTTCCTCTTTTCTTGGCTTTTAATTGTTTCTGATAGTTTGTTTGGGTTTGTTTTTGTTTTGTTTCTTTTCTTTTTTTTTTTTTTTGCCTCTTTAGTTAACAAACCTGGACTTGGCAAGTGGAGCTATAAGCAAGGGGAATGCAGCTGCCCCACAGAGCTACTGGTCACCACTCAACAAAAGAGGGCCACTGTGGCCTGTTCAGTCAGACTCTCATAGAGATGACAAAAGATCTGTCTCTTCAGCAGTCAGGTAAGTTAAAATTGCTGCTCTAGCTTTTTGAACAAGAATGCAATGCACTCAGGAGCTCATTTGTAATTTGTGTTTGGCTTCTTGCTCAGATGCAGGAGTGTGTCCAGAGAAGGGCAACAGAGCTGGTGAAGGGTCTGGAGCACAAGTCTGATGTGAAGCAGCTGGGGGAGCTGAGGTTGTTTAGCGTGGAGAAAAGGAGTCTTGGGGAGCGGAGAGGCACAATATTGCTCTGTACAACTCCCTGCAAGGAGGTTGCAGTGTGTGTTGGTCACTTTTCCCAAACAACAAACGATAAGACAAGAGGAAATAGCCTCAAGTTCCATCAGGGGAAGTTTTGATTAGATATTAGGAAAAATTTATTCACCAAAAGGGTTGTTAGGCATTGGAACAGGCCACCTAGGGAGATGGTGGAGTCACCTGAGGGTTTTTACAACATGTATAGGTGTGGTACTTAGGGGCATGGTTTAATGGTAGACTGGGTAGTGTTAAAGTTAACAGCTGGACTTGAGGATCTTAAAAGGAGGATCTTTTCCATCATGAAAAATTCCATGGGCTTAGTAATAGTTCTTCTGAGATCTAGAAACTATCCCTATGAAAATAGCTGTGTTCCCACAGCTGTCAGGCTCGTGGTGAAATAAGGGCATAGATGAACATGGTGGATGAGAGGGAAATGTCTGTTTCTCTCTGATCATTTCCCATCCCTGCATCTGTAAGTTTAAGTTTGCTGGCATTGAGACATATATGCAGAATTCAAACTTAGACCTGATGTTGCAAAATTCTCCACTAAATCCTCATCTTCGTGCTTTTTCCTTCAATATCAAGTTTGGATTGTTCAAAGATAGAGCAGTGTTTATCAGTTTCTTTTCCAGATGTCTTCTTTATACTCTATATTAATTTTGGACATTGGAATTTATATTTATGGCTTATACACTCATGGGAGTAAGGGCAGAGGACTGATTCTGCAGTAAAACCATTCTTCCTGTGATGCAAAGAGCAGCAAGATTTACTTGTGGGGGTCTGAATCTTGGAAGCTAGGAACAAGGCAAACTTGCTGCAGTAACCAGGCTAGAATACATGCCCAGGACTGCTGGAGATTTGAGTTCTTCCTTTCCACTCCAGTAAATAGTATTGATTCCTTTGCCTAAGAGTTCATTTTTGTCTTTTAAAACAGAATGATAAAGCAGAGCTTCTCTAAGACATGAGTTTAGGTCTGGAAAGCACTGTATAATTGAAAATACTGATTCTTGTCACTGGTGCCTGAATGCTACTGGTAAATAGAGGGAAGCGAGAGAGGGAGAAACACAGTGAAGAAAGCATGTGATCTGAGTGTTCATCCTTCCCCAAATGGGTCCTTCAATAGAAAGATTGTAATGGGATTTGGAAAGCTCAAGTAAAATTGTTCTTATTTCATCAGTCACTACTTTTCATCCTGCCTAAAGAAGAGGAATGTGAGAAATGAATTCCTGGCCTGTTTCTGTTCCAGCACAATGTTTGCCTCAGGGGTTTAAAGTTATTGAGAGAAGTGGTGGTGTTTCTGCTCTTGGACCCCATCCAGGCAAGCTATTACCTAATCCAAATAAAGAACCTATCCAACAGGTGTAAACTGCCTTCCCCTCCTACATGGCTTGGGAGAGCAGAAGCATGCAGGCTGTCCCAGAGCTTCCGTTCCTTTTTCAGCTCTGTTTGCACCTCTGCATGGGCTCACAGGCGTAGCTGCAAACCCCACCACTACTGCCCAGAACTCCACTTTGAATGACTTCCAGGGCTGTGCCTCATCTAGCATTGTGTGCATAGTTTAATGCTTTTAGTTAAAGTTCCTGTTTTATTTTGTGCAGCAATCCGAAAATACTTCAGAATTTTCCAGTCACAACTGATAGAAGGTTCCATCTTCAAACCTTTTATGAGTCATTTAGTCTTTCACTACTTCAGTTGCTCTGTTTTTATCCTCAGAACAAGAGTCAGAAAGATGCCTTAAGACTCCCTATTGAATTATTTTATCTTCATGGCTGCTTTTATCAGATGGCCAAAATACTGGGAGTTAAGAGTTTTATGTAAATCTGGAAATGAAAAAACAACTTCTTGAGGCAGTGCTAGATTACTTGGTCTGTGAACTTGTGTTTAATGAGAGAATTCCAAAAGGAATATCAAGGTCATGATATATGGAGATGGCTATCTTGTATTGTAAATGCCTTTTTTGCGGCTTGATTTGTTACATTGGAGCAAGCAATTCATAGAGGGTCATCTGATGGGTGTCAGCCTGTGCTCAGTGCTGGATGACTGAAGAAAAGCTTCCTGTTTTGTTCCATTAAGATTCTCGTCTATCAGTTGCAGAATTCAGCAAGGATGGAAATGTTCTGTAAATGGGTCCCTTATCTGGCTTGCACTTGGCTCCAGTTCAAACATCTGTCTCTGAAGTGCAGTCCTCACAGTTTTTGTATGGCTCTGTGGTAAATCTAAGCCATTTTAGTGCTGCTGAAGGTCGTTAGAAAATTTTGCTTTGATGCTTGCAATCTGTAGGATTCAGGCTATTCTTTTAGGCAAATCAGCTTCCCCTTTAATTCCCACTCTCCCAGTACTGACTTATCTAAATGTATCTCAAAAGAAGTTATCCCTTCTTTTGCTGATTCCTTTTCTTTGCACGAGATAAGGTGCCAAATTAGTAGTCTGCTTGCCAAAAGGCAAAGGAGGTCTTAGGTTTGTAATACAGAGACAGAGGACAGTTCTGGATATGTTAAAATGTTATTTTAGAAACCTGCACTGCTGTGCATTTTGAGATTTTTTTGGTCGCTTTCTATAAGCATTGGCACTATTTCCCCTCAGATGATGGCCTGGCCTGTTGCTGCACCTCAGACAAAGAAGCCTGCAGGGCTGCACAAGAGGTGAAGTGTTCCAAGTTGTATGTGGTCTTACTTTCTGACATGCCTGTCAGCCTCTGCCACATTTGCTGCAGACCTGCCTTTGTTGCCCTCTGTATATCAATGAAGTTATGCCAAATCTGCTCTCTCATTCTTTAATCCTAGTCCTGTCTCAGCACCCTATCTTAGTTCTGTCTCAGCTTCTCACTCAGTCCATTGGGCAGGATTGTCACCCCTTCACATCGTGCTGTAAAGGCACTAAATGTGATTACATGTTTTGTAGTAGAGTTATTAAAGATTGCCATATATAATTTTTATCACAATTTTAGTAACCTAATCCAAGGACCACAACCATGAAAGTAATTCTTAATTATCCAGTGAAACTACGAGTCAGCTGAAGCCAAAACCATACTAGAACTGCTCTTGAAAAAGCATTCTCTTGAAAGCATTCTTGGTTGCATAATAAAAGTAAAAAATCAGGTGTTTAACAGAATGAAACTTGTTGATTCAGAACATCAACTAATTTTGAAGTACTTGTTAGCAAATAACTGCATAATCCCTAGTTGTGAGGACAGTAGATGGAGGTGAGTAGAGGCTTCTGGCACTGGAATTTGCAGCTGCTGTGCCACTTGTTTTTTGAAAAAGACAGTGAATTTCTTCTCCAGGAGTTACTTTGGCTCTGCAGGTCACTAAATCTCTAAGACCTGGACCAAAGCTAGCAAGAAAGATTTTTTTTTTTTCCTTTTTCTAGCTGGTACAGATTTCTGTGTTTTCAGTGGGCACCTTGGATTCAGCAGCAGCCATCCTTGCTCATGGTCATCTTGTAGAATTCATAGGGGCAGTAAGTTGGCAAGAATTCAGCAGTGAAATGGTCAGTGTTTTCTCAGATCTCTGTTTCATTAGCTTCCTGCTCTCTCATAACATCTATCTCAAACCTGAAGACTGACCTCACGCTTCTAAACTGCTCAGCATATTTTTTCCTTGGATTTTCTGACAGACTTATCTAATTTGGTTAGGGCAGGCAGTCAGAGGGTAGAATGGCAGTTGAATTTATATTAGAGAGCCTGTGAAGGGCTACTGCACTCAGAGAAAAGGGATTCTCCTCTTCTCCTCGCTTGACGTGTCTGAAATACTTCGTAGCTCATAATTTTTGCCAAGGTGCTCAAGTTTATCAAGAAATGATGTTTTGTTGGTGGACTATCTACTCTGGTTTAAATTATATAAACACATGCTTTTTCAATTTTCTGATCTAAGGGGGTTTTAAGTTGAATTTACTCTGGTATCACTCTCAGTGATAGTAATAGCAATAGCTCTCAGGGCTTCACAGGCTGTGTGCACATACTTGCTGTATGTCCAGGTTCCCAAACAATCTCTGTTTTGTGTATTTTCATTTTTATTTTTCCTGGCCTAGAAGTATCAAATAGGATGGGAAACCAGAAGATGCTGACCAGACATGTAGCATCTCAGATGCTTCTGGGTCACATTGCATGTATTTACCATTCATGCACAAGTCAACAGCGTGGGTGCCGGAAATCCGGTGCTACTTAGAGCAGGCGCAGGAAGCTTTTTAACAGAAAATTTGTATTAATTTGTATCCCAAAAATTCTACACAGCAAAATGATTGTACACTCTGCTCTCTTGCACACCCCAGCTCACAAACTAAGATTGCTGTGCTGCATCCCCTGACAGACAGTCTCCCAAATCAGGACCTTCCTTTTAGTTGCTGGCCTTCCTTAGCCTTGGCTGGGTAGTGGATACTTTATATCCTCCTTCCCCACCTAGTGCCTGCTACTGCTTCCTGCCAATTTTACTGCTGGGGTACATGTACTACGTGTTCTAGGTTTCAGATGCTCTGATCACACCGAGTATATATCCTTTGGACTTGTGAGGAAGAATCCCAGGTCTCTTTTGAGAGTTTTCTCTGACCTGGTGTATTTGGCTTCTGTAGTTCCACTGAATCTTTGAGTGTTACCAGAAAGACCCCAAACAGCAATCACCAGCTAGTTATAGTTCACTGGTCTCAATCCTTTGTGTCAAAGGGGCAGCTTACTGTGTTTGACACGAAGGGAAGGTGAAAGTGGCTTTGTTGTTTCCTCAGTTTTTATTTTAAATTTTGGAGCTGTGGAATGTAAAATAAGAAATGACGCTTGGGCCCTGACTGGCTCTGAAGAGCAATGAGAAGAGGGAGACTGAAACAGACAGAAGATGTGTGAGGTGATTCTTACGGGGATAGAAGGGTGAGTAATTGATGGGACAGCCTTGCTTTTTTTTGCAAGACTCTTGAGCTAGACCAGGGTGAGCTTAGCATGGCAGAAGCAGCATGGATGTTGCAGTAGGGGCTGTGGGAAAGAGTTAACTATGTATGGGCTTGCAGCTAGACGTGAGGACAAGCGAATTCCGGGGGATCTTGGCAGCTAACACCAAGTTTTTATAAGAATAAATTTCTTTCTCTGTGTTGCATATGTGTTGCCTTGTAGTTCTGGGTTGATAACTTTATTTTCTTCCAAATAGTTTTTTCAAGCTCCCTGCAGTTTCTTGCAAAGTGGAGGCTACCTGAATGCTCTCCGGTGCTGTGTTTGCCAAGTGTTTGGAGCCTGTTTGTTTGCACAGCATCCAGGTGTAAGGTAACTTGGAGGCTGTGCGGCACCGATGCCTCTGGAGGAAATGAAGGGAGAGAGCAGCAAGCACTGAGGGTTACACAGTAAGCCCTCAGTTCAGTTTGAGCAAACTGCAGTGACCTTAACACCTCCCTGCCTAAGCACTACAGAAGTGCCAGAGCAGCAGCAGCCCAGCAGCACTGAGTCCAGCCCTCTGCTAGCATAGCCACGTGTCTGTTCCTTGTTCCCCACAGTGCTTGTTCTCTTCTCTTTTCTCTTTACCTTAATGCCTGAATTAATTCAATTTCTTTATTGGAGGCGGAGAAGTAATTGAGAGTGGGTTCAGTGATTCTTCTGTGACTTCTGTCTGCATTGCCTCAGCAGCTCTGTCATACTGATTCTACCTGTGGTCCTTGAGAGGCAGCATTTCTGAGAGCCCCCAATTTGGGGTTTATTACTTCCTGCTCAGAAGAGGTTTGAGGAGGGCAGGTGAAAAATAGAACTACTACCTGGGTAGCTGTACATTTTTGCAAGTCATCCCATTTCTGGTTTGTGAATGTTCTTCTCCATGTGCATCCATGCATATTTGTGCCTGTAGCTCCTGCCTCAATAGCCTCTTAACTTTTGTTGGTTTTTTTTTTCCATGCATGTCTCCCAGGGTCACCAGTGACAACTTGTTAAGTGTGGAAGTGAATTGGCTGACTTAAACTTCAGAAATACGTGGCTCGCCTTGTATTTTTTTTTTTTTTATATATATATTGGTCACACTAAGGAAACTTGTATTGTCAGGGCCAATTGCTCTCCATCCTGCTTGGAAATCGCTCTGGGCCTCAGCACTATGGATTGGCACAGTCCTCAAGGATCCCTGCTTCCCACAGCTAGGCCTTGGCTCTGTCTGTCTGGAGCCTCCAGGAGAGGAAAGGCGGAAAGCTCGTGACTTGCCCAGACAGTCTGAGGCCTGGCCCTGCAGCCTCGGCTCCCCAGACGCTGTTGAGTCGGACTTGGCTGGCAGCCGCCGCGCTGTTACTTTTCCGAGGTAATAAGTGAGATTAATCACAGGACCCTTTCCAGAGGCAAAGGAGGTTTGTGCTGCGTGCAGGGAGACCTTAGGAGCCAGTGCTGGGGCTGTGAGGCGGAGGTGAAAACTGGGGCCTCACAGCAGGGCACCAGTGGAGTTGTGCAAGTGTGGCCTCCCCTGCACGGGCCCTGGCTGAACACGGGGCACAGATCTGCATTACCTTAGTCTGCCAGCCTCGGACAATCACATTTTTTGCAAATAACTCTCAGATTTTGAGGGGGACCAGGCTTCTTTTTGACTGCATGACTTCCAGAGGTTTCCTACTATTCCCTACAGCATACTATGGAGAGCAAGCAGCCCATGTTGATAGGTGGAGGGGAGTGACAGGGGTCTCCTACCTTCTCCTAAGCCGATACTGCATAATGGTTTTGGGTTTTCTCTTTTCAGCTGCCTCCACAAACTGACCTTACCCTAATGTAAACACAGGATTTGCTATTCTGGACTGGGCTGCTAATCTCTTCAATTCTCCCATCCTCTGCTTCAGAGCAGCTATCACCACCATCATCAGTAGAAACACAGAGAATGTTCTGATCGACGACGAGGAAATTCCCTTTCTGAGGGGGGAGCTAGATTTTGCCCTCTAACTGCTAACAGCTGGCATGTAGTTCTTGCAATACTTTGTTCTGCATAGTCTAGTGGGGATATTGTCATTATTCATATATTTTACCTTCTGCAAAAGATGTAGTCCCATTGAATTGTAGCAGTGAGTTCTAGAGGTGGATTGCATATTATGTGAGAGTTTCCTTTTTTAATTTTTTCCCAAATTTTGCTAGAAGTCTCTGTACCTGTAATAAGATTTCATGAAGACAAACAGAAATGCTTGATTTATTTTCTGCATTATTCATTATCTCTCTTTTTATCATCTCCCTTCTTGTTTGTCTCTCCTAAACTAAACAGTTCCATTCTTTTCAAATTCTAAATGGAAATCTTCCTGGCCCTCTAATAATTGTCTGGCTATCTTTATAGAGATGACAAGAAATGAAAACAGTACATCAAGTAGGAGTAAAATATTAGTTTCATGTAAATAACACTAGTGTATCTTAATTTCTATCTCAACTTATGCATACCAATATCTTGTTGGCTCCTGACCATGCTAAACACTGGATTTATTATTAATTTTATTAATATGCAGTTGTTTTTCTTTGATTATTGCAGTAAATGTCAATCTGAGCAACAGGTATGAGTAGTTCATTTTTTTCAGGGATTTTTTTTCCTTTCCCCATTCCTTGCTAGGTAACTCTCCTTTTCCTGCACCAGTGGATTTTGTTGGCTGTGATGGAAGTTGCTTGATCTCTTCTGTTCTATTAAACACCTAATTGAATATGGAACAGTTTGAGATCTCCTAGTGTCTTTCACTACTTGACTCATCCCCCCCAGTTATCCCCGATCTCCCATGTCTTTGAAATGCACTGTATCAGTTCCAGGTATTTCATGTTGCAAAGTGAGGAGCACATCTTCCTTTCCTCTGCATTTATTTAAACCTCCTATTCACCATTAAAATAGTTGTCTTCCAGAGAGGTTTCCAGAGGGTTAATGTGCCTGTAGTTCCCATGGGGGAGATCTACTCTGCTCCTTACATTCTGTAGGAATGAGGGGACCCTAAAATCTGGTGCTCTGTGGGAGTGGCTCTGGCTACAGCAGCCTTCCTCTCTAAAGGAGTTCTGAAAGGGTTACAAGGGAGCCTTGGCTGTTTCTTTGAGCTATTTGGAAAGGACGGGCCTCAGACAGCTTGGCAGGAACCTGGGGCCCTGTTTTTTCCAGCCCAGCCCTTCCTTCTGCACAGAGCTGTCAGGGAATCCCACGAATGTCTGGTTTTTCCCCTTTCCTAATTCTTTTAACTGTATTTTTATCCATCCATGACTCTTCCTCACACAAGGATCTCAAATTTTATCCATTGATTTGCCTTGCACGTAGTGAAGTATAAATGAAAGCTGTGCTACCATGCCATAGCTGTTGGAATTAGTTCACAGTTGTGCAGCTGAGAAGGGCATTGGGAAGTTTCCCAGAAGAATGTCCTTTCTGGCATTGATCTTAGGGCAGGTCCATCTGGCCTAAGAACAGAGGGATTGAATGGGCCCATCTTTGAACTGTGCTATTCCTGTGGGTTGCAGTGAGGCGCTCTGAGATCTCAGGGCTGCATGTTCTGTATCCTCTCTATCAGACACACAGAATGCTGCTTTGTAAAAATGGAAATCCCCTTTGTAAGTCAGGCTTATGAAAGACAAGGTTAGTGACTTTTCCTTCATTTGCCTCGTGCTCTCCAGGACTGTCCTGAAGTTGAACTCATTGTGGATATTTTGGAGATTTCCAGGTCTGCCCTGTACTTTTCACTTCAAGAAAATGGAGGTGTAGTGGGTGGTGTGAGAAGGGAAGTTTGGTTACTCGTGAGAGCAAAGGTCTTGAACAGCTGTGTTGAAGGCATTGGTGTTATACAGCTGAGGAAGAGAAATTGAATTAGGATTATTTTGCCATCTCAGTAAGCCTGTCAAATGCTGCGAGTAGGGTGTGATCTGAGTTCCATGTAGAAAGACTTCCAGAAGGCAGCCCTCCTGTGGGGCAGTCCCTGGACAACCCTACGAAGTCAGCAGCCAAAGGGCCTGGAATCAAGCTCAGTTGAGTTAAGGGTTTCAGTGACCAAGTACAAATGCCAGAGCAGGAGGGAGCAAAAGGGGCCAAAGGGTTTTCCTTCCGACTAGGCTTTGTTTCGGAGCTACCTTCCATTGTACAGTGAAGTTTCCACCAGCAATGCACGTTCATATTTTCCATCCAGCCCAAGGTCATGCTTTAGCTTGGCTTCCTCAGGATGAACAATCTTCTTTTTGGTGTTTTATACTGTGATATAAATGGGAAATCCCTGCAAAAGCACGAAGAAACCCCTTTCCTGTCCCTGAAAGTGTTAGTTGGCCTTTCCTGTGAAGATTCTGCTTTACCCTAATTTCCTCCAGCTTTCTGACTGTTCAAGTTTTGTAGCTGGCACCAGAGTTTGCGAACTGCATGCTGTTGGCTCTGTGTCAGTCTCTTATTCTCTAGGGTTTCTCTGGGCTGCAGGTATCAAGCAGCAGCTGTTTGTGAACCACGCAGGGATCCAGTGTTTAAGAAAAACTTCTGTTGAAAAAGGGGGAGGGAAAAATGTAAAAAAAGTCAGGATTATTTCAGTTCCCGTATGTATGTCGTGACAGCTTTGCTTGGTGATCCTGTTCAGTAGCTCCTAGGTGTGGGTATGTTGTGTAATCTGAAGAAGATGCAGCAACCAGAACTCCACTGTGGAACACCAACTTTTTGTTGAGGGAATAGTGTGACTTATAATAATGAGTAACATTTGTGGTTACTAGTACTTTTTTAGTCTCTACCCAACACTGGATACTATCAGCCATTGAGTAGTTTGACCAAAACGCTCTGGGTAAGAGAACTTTGGTTGGTAATGAGCAAGAAAGCTCGCTCAAAAAAGCTTGTTACTGGATTGTCCAGAACCAGTGCCAATTACAAGAATTTTTAAGTGCCCTGTTAAGGCTGGGCTGTGCAGTGTCAGGATGGAAATACCAAGAATCTTTTATTACAAGCAGTTATTTCTAGGATTTCATTCTGTAACAACAGTTGAAAGATAAAAAATGGCAGAGAAGAGTGGGCAAAAAAGCTAGGTAGTGCTTAAAGATACCAGTTTCCAGACACTCTCCTATTGCACACATGGCATTTTTATTAATATTTCTTATCCGAGAACTGTTCACAGCAAA
Organism: Mohoua ochrocephala; assembly: GCA_013398855.1. NCBI lineage: Eukaryota > Metazoa > Chordata > Aves > Passeriformes > Acanthizidae > Mohoua > Mohoua ochrocephala. The sequence goes on along the minus strand of VZTA01021753.1, from coordinate 48,029 downwards.
CCAGGTGGGGAGATGCCAGGCCAGCCTGGCTGATTCAAATCTGCTTAAAACCGGTACTGAGACAACAGCCTTTAGGCTGTAAAAGGAATTTAAAACTAAGAGAGCTCTTCTGGGTGGTTGGGCATGTGAACTGGCTCCCCAGGGAAGTTACCATAGCACCAAGCCTGCCAGAGTGTTTGACGAATATTCTTGGGCACATGGTGTGACTCTTGGGGTGTCCTGTGCACAGCCAGGAGCTGGATGCCAGTCATCCTTGTGGGTCCCTTCCAACTCAGGACATTCTGTGATTCTGTGTTGCTTGGCTCACTTTGCTTGAATTTCAGATTGTATCTGGCTCAGTAAATGGCTTCCACTCCCCTTTCTATCTTTCTGCTATTTGGCACATGGGACTTCACTGAAAAGTTAGTCCCAGAAGATCTGGCAGTGCTGCACATGCTATTGGCAGCTGTCTGTCAGGGATGCTTCGCTTGGGCAAGATTCATGCTCTGGAGCAAAAGGGCTGTGACTTTCGTGGTCCAAACCTTTTGCATGCATAAAGATTTCTTTATTTGCTTGTTGCTGGAAAAAAAAAAATTGGCTACGTTCTTCACAGAGAATATTCTAAGTTGGGTCATGAATGTCTTCAGTGCTGAAAATTTTGAGTTTTCTCACAATACAGCTGAGAAAATTTTCATGTTTGGTAGACTAAAAAGGAGGAGGAAATCTCAAGTCTGGACCATCTGTTTCTTTTTTGATATTGGGATAAAGGTGCTGGTGAGTAAAGAGGTGTCCGCTTATCTTCATTTAGCATTTTGAAAAGTTGAAGATGCAGAGACTTGAAATTGAGTAAGTTTAGGAATTTTGTTTCTTGGTACTGGTACTTAGTTCAGAAAAACTTTTCACAGTCAAATTCTGAATTTCAAATGAGAATTTTTTGTTACTTATTAAAGACAACAGACTCCTTGCTGTAGTGACTTCTGCTTCCCATTGCAGTTTCCTAAAACTTCTCAAGCTGTGGTGTTAGAAAAAACTTGAAATAATTTGTTAGAAAGAATGTTCTGTTCAATAAATTTCTTATCTCAGCTCCACTAGACACTTGGGTGTGATTCTTTGACAGTCTCACGATGCTAAAGATTCTGGCTTCTCTGTAAATATCTTCTGATGGATCACAATTTGAACAGCAATTAAAGGCTTTCTGATTCAGGCAGTCAGCATGACAAGAGAGCACAATCTCATCTTTTGTGAAGAATGTATGTGGAAGATTTAAGCGCAGGCCCAAAAATTCAGCCCCAAAAGTGATTCTTCATAGACTTCACTGTTCTTAAGGTTCAGTGCTTTGATGAACACATCCCTTTCCAATAAGGAACTGTGTATAATATCTCCAGAATATTCTTCAGGAGAGTGAGATTTTGGTTTCTACTATCAGTGGTCCCCCTAGCCTTCTGTTTTCAAAATTCCTTAGATTTTGAAATCAAGGAAGTTTAGAGTTATCCCTTATGAACAATTCCAACAAAGGCTGCCAATTAAGATTGTTTGGAACAGCTGTCTTTCATAGAGTTTGGTTTTGCATATTGACAATTTGCTTATCTTTCTTCAAAGTTCAAAAACCTCAAGAAGGAGCTGTGTTTTAATGTGGAATTAGTTTTGTTAAAAAACCAACGGGAATGATAACTTCTCTGTTATCAAAGTTCACAAATATTTTAATTTTTTAATTTCTATAAGTAAGCACATATAATAAATTTAAAAGTATTAAGTAAAATAATAGACACTGGTAAAATAATTTTGAAACCCCAGTTTAAATAGTTGGATTATTCTGGTATATTTAAAGAAACTTGGATCCAATCCATCTTTAGTCATTTAAATATTTTGTTTTTCTGTTCGGGACATTGAAAAAAGAAAAATCAGTTATGCAAACAAAGGTCAGAGCCGTGTTTTCATTTGTTTCTGAAATCCCACTTTCCTGCTGCTGATAATAACCTGAATGATTTAAATATGAAAGTATCCTCCACTATAAAGAGAACAAAATTTATGCATCAATTTCTAGGTTGTTTTGAGGTGTAGGGGACAGAATATGGTTCGTGTAGTGCAGAGGTTTTCTCTACTGATATTTTCTAAATAGAAAAAAATTTGTTAACGTTCTGTGATCTCTAAAGCATTGCAAAACCTGAATATGAGTGTAGACATTACTGAGGAAGATTTCTGTGAAAGGGAAAAGAACCGTGGCGCTGGGTATTTTGCTGTTTGCATGTTTCACTCTGAAATCATCTAAACTCCTGATATCACGTAACTTTATGAACTGTGAATTGTTATGCTTGTTTCTACACAAGGCATAGTTGTTTGTGGATTGTTTATCAAAATCTCACCCTGGTGTTTATAGTGTATATTTTTTGGTAACAAAACCAGGTACCAACTACTCCTGCCATGTACTTTCAGGTTTTTTCTAACACTGTTACCTTCATGTGAGAGCTTACTTACTGTCTTATACTCCAGTGAGTCTCTAGAGCCTTAAACACAGTGCACAACATGAAGGTTAATAACCTCTTTGCAAACGTTTCTGTGTTCACCTCAAGCCTTCTGGAGGCCGTGTTTGGACTCTTACCTGTCTGTACTGCAGATGAATTTTCTCTGAAATGTACCAGATGTGGTCTTTGAGTCTGCTCTATTTAGAAAATTTGCTGAAACATCGTGAAAGGCATCAAGTATAAGGAGGCAGCATAAAATGGAGATTTCTTGGTGGACACTGTTGTTTTTGTCCTTGCTTGATGTGTCTTATCTGTGATAGGAGGGAAGTCTTGAAAGGACATTGTTCCACGAGTGGCTGGGGTATTTTAGTCTGCCCTTTTAAGGGTTTAGCATCTGCATCTTTGATGTGTTCATGCTCAGAATTACATGCAGTCACTTGGTGAAATTCCTGGGGTAGAGATTCCATGGTTCCCATCTGTGTTCCTGAGTCTGGGAGCTTCTGACTAATTATACAATTTTCTCTGTACTTGTAGGAAACAATTTCATTTTGGCTCTAGAAAAAGGGATTGGGTTGGAATGGAATATAGGATTGTGTAACTTTTTTCATGTTTAACCACAAATTCCACAAATGAAAGCTGTTGTACTTCCTCTGAAGATACCTACGCTTGGCTTTTGGTTTCCAGAGCCAGTAGAAGTATTCAACCCCCATATACAGTCCAAAGACCTATCAATTGAAAGGTTTACCCAAGATCTGTCATTAATGAATCCAGCAAAATTGCATCCCTAAGGAAACAGCACCCTTCCTAGATGCCTATTTTCAAACCCCACGAGGAAAAGATGGATATAGTATGCAGTTGGGATGACCAGCAGAGCTGGCACAACTGCATCGTAGGCTCTTCTGTCCATGCTGGGAGAGAAAACATCACAAATACAGGTGCCTGGAAAAAAATGGAGATAATTTAAAAGCTTTTTTCCTAGGTCTTGCAAACAAAACTAGTGCTTGCAGTCTCTACCTCCTAGCCTGCAGTTGTAGGTAGAGACAGAAATCTCATGAAAAAGACTTCAGGCACTGGGTGATCAAGTAAGTTTTGTGCAACTTGAGCATCTTCTGCAGACAGGATCTGACAGAGGGATCTTTCAATGAATACTGGACAAGTCTGGGAACTGCGTTTTAGAATGTGCTGTCTCATCTCGTGGTACTATACAATATAATTATCTTAACATCCTTTTACTCATCTTCCTCTAATGACAGACTTTGTCTGTCATCAGATGTATCAATTTCCTGGAGAAAGATTTTGTTGACCCAGTTTAGCAAGATAAGCCTGAGCCTTTTCTGTAGTTTCAGAGATTTAATTACAAATTTCCTGTTCTCAGTGCTTAATTGTTTTCTGTCAGCTGATCTTCTTGGTCAGCATGTGTGTTGCTGCCTGCTAGGGAAAAGGAGACAACTGAATGATTTGGGGCTCTCCCATGATTTTCCACTGCACCACCTGTTTTGGAAATGGTTGTAGAACTGCCAAACACACTGAAGTGGTTAAGTGTACCAGCCCCTAAAGAAGCTGAAGGGGAGGAGTGTTTCTTGCCTGATGGGTTTTCAAAGGGAGCTGAGACTTTGATGTTCTGTTTTAGCAGCTGCTAGATATAGTGCCTCAGCCCTGTGCAGCACTTGTGGCCCCAGCCTTCATGCATTGTATTCTTCTTTACATTGCCAGAATGGAGAGAAGAAAATAAAATAAAATAAAATAAACCAAGAGTATGGGCATTAGCAATAGCGTTGCTTTGTTATATTTTACACTTTGAGTTATAGTGCCTTGTGCCACATGCCAGCGAAGTACCTTGCACTCAATTGGGCCTATTAGAGTGGGAAATTTATCTCACTTCAGCTTTCTTTGCCTTTCTAGTTGCTTCTTCCTCACCTCTTCTGCTTCATGTCTGCTTCCAAAATAATCGCAGTGATTTTAGTCTTTTGTTCTGTAATGACCACATAAAATAGGCAGAGATTTACATACATGGTGCACCAGAATTCCTTGCTTAGTCTAGAGGGACTGGATCATCTTTCCAATAAGGATTGAGGGAGACAGAGAAATGTGGTGGCTAAACCAAGGCTTCCTATAAAGCCTCTGTTAAAGCAGGAACAGACAACACTCCGCTATATCTGCTGAAGGCAGTTCGCTGGGGATTTCCCCTGTACTCACTTAACTCTTCACTGCCAGAAATAAGATGCTGTAACTCAATTTGCTCCACTAATATTTGTTATGATAATGTGAACTCCTCTCTGATTTTGCTTGTTGAAGCATTGGTTTACTGGAAATGCTGGAGGCTGAGCTCTGGTTTTGGGTGAAGAGGCAGATAGATCCCAATAGTAAGAGTCGAATGGGGACCGTATTCTGTATAGTTTAAAACAAGGAGGCCAAAATTGTGGTAAACTGGAATGGTCTCTTTTGGCAAGGCAATACACTTCTGTGGTATTTATCTCTGGAGGACAAAGTCCAAAAAAATGGGGAGATTCTTGCTCTGCAGTACTAGCTTTTCCAGGTAAAGCTTTATAAAAATACAAGCCTTTCTAGTCTTTTCTTGCAGTTCTTTATAATAAATTTTGGTATGTCATCACCCAGGCAATAGAGGATAACAGATGCATAGGAATTTTTGGGAAGGAAATGTCACTATTGGATTTTTGTCTTTGTTCCAGTGTTGGCTATAGAATTTCTAAATTATTTTCTCTTTCCATATTAAAAATCAATAACACCTAAATCAAAATTGAACCTGCCATTCTGTTCTGAAGGGTTTTTTTAGGCTGCATTTTATCTATCAAGAAAACACAACATATTTGCTCTTTTCTGGAAAGTAGTTTCCTCCAAGTAGGATGGAGGAAATCCTCTCTTGAGGATTCTTAGAAGGAATACTACAAACCTGGAAAACTTCTGTCACTTTTAGCCTGTGAAAAACCTTGCTAGGAATTTGTGCTACCTTGGTTGAAATAATAAGCACTTTTATAAAGTATCTTCCATTACCTCTAAGGAAGTTGGGTGGAGTGAGGGAAAAATAGCATTTAGCTTTTACAATACAAATGCAGTGATTTGTGGCCATCCATGAGGCTTGCAGGGATTTTTAAACAAAAAAAAAAAAAAAAAGAAAAAAAAAAAAAAAAAAAAAAAAAAAAAAAAAAAGCTGTAAACCAAGGAGCACCATACCCCTGGTATTGCTTTGGTGTCAGTGTGCCCCTATAAGTAGACTTTTTAAATTACATTTTTTTATTTCCTGCAATGTGTGGGATGGGATGGTCTTGCCTATGCAGCATATACAGTCACTGGGCCAGCTTCTTAAATAGGTAACAGCCCATGCTAGAGTCTCTCTGTGTAGCTGAGCATATCCCACCAGCATCCCCCAATTATATTTTACATAACTACTTGGTTATAGACCTTAGAAAGTGTGTTCTGACACAGACATAGTCACTTCTTCCTCCATTGTTAAATGTTCGGGGAACTGCAGCAGGTGAGTCAATCTTCGTACAGGAGGTGGAGGTAAAAGAATTCTCCCTTAGCTCCGGCATAAATGAACTGCAAGAGGAACCTTAGGAGGAAAAAAAATCAATTTAACAGGTGGGAGATCACTCTCAGATGGAGTTTATTTCGTGTTATACCTTGTTACCTTATAGAAATCCACTTGAGGGACAAGGAAAGCAGGAACTGTGTGTACATATGGAATTGAGTTTATAACATAGGGCAGATAAGAATGCTAGAGGTGCTGCTTTGGCCAGCCTATGTGCATCATCAGGCTTAGGGGACTGTGCGAGTCTGTCTTTTTATTGAGAAGCTAATTCAGCTTCATTACATTGGATGTAGGTTGATAAAATTCAGTCGTTTAAGGGTAGAGGTCTCTTTAGGACCTTTACTCTGCCCTTGTATCAGTGCTTGGGGAATTATTCAGAAACAAGAGACTATTAACCACAAGCATACAATCTCACAGCAAGGACCCAGAGAAGTGACGTTCAGTTCTTGTTTTGTATTTTTTTGTCTTCTTTTACTTTATTTCAGCAGCTAGATATTATACAACTTGAGTTGTATTACTGAATGGTAGCACAGCAGATGCATCTTACCGGGGCCATGCTGCTTCTCTGCCTCCTTTATCTGGAACGTTTATTTTAATATAACTGTGGCCAGCTGGCTTTCAGGCAACACTTTCCACAATCCCTGATTAGGTGAATTTGTAGATGTTTGCTCAGGAAGTACAGAACAGATTCTGGCCCTCCCTTTAGGTATATAGATTATAAATGTAGAGGTATTGCTTCTTTTGTGAAGTTCTCATATCTGGCTATAATTCTTGAGATGTACGGTCATGATGTCAGGCAACTGTATACTTCAGCTGCATTGTCCCCATAGACAGACCATCTAAGCTGCCAGATTTATCAAGTCTTCTCTAAGAGACACTCATAAGAGAGTCTTCATCTACCACATTACAAGGTGATGGTTGTACTGGATGTCAAGCCAAGTTAGTTGCTTTAATTAATTTCAGTGCAAATTTTGTGGGATCTAGAGGCTTGACATGTTCTTTAGAGGTTTCAGTGTACTAGATATTTAATATTTAGACAACAAAATAGCATGGGATGTCTTTACTGCATGGTCATATGGCATTAAAAATTTTATTTGGGCCTCGAGTGGTATGAGGTCTGGACAGCACAACCCTAAGGAATCCTTAAGGCCCTCTGGTGTAACACCATCCTGTGCTATGTCTTTTGGGATACTGATGGCAGCAGGGGCATTTAGCTCTGGGCAGGGACAGGCTTTGAGTACTCTTCCCCCATCTCATGAATCCTAACCCTGCAAAACTCAACAGCCTGTTTTTTGTTTGTTTGTTTATTCTTCTCAAGTACTCTAGATTTCACCAGTTTAGCCCAATTGTAACTTTTTACTTGCCTCTTGGGATTTAAAGAGGAGCCTGAGCTGCTTTCTTCATTCCCCATTTTCTTGCTCACTGGGATCTTGCAGCTGCTGCTTGAGCACATACAGTGAAGAGCACCACACTCCGGGAAAGCTTATGCAGGAGAAAAGTTAATGGAAAATATGAAAGGAAAAAAATGTGTTTGATGGACTTTTAATATAAAAAGGGGGTAAAAAAAGAAAAGAAAAGGAGGAGGGGGAGATTTATTCACTGTAATAGGAACCAAATGTTGGCTGGGACAGCAGCTAGAGTCTCACTCTTTCCCTGTAAACTCTGTAAGCGGCTTTTCAAAGGCATTACAGGGTGCAGGGCTAATTTAGTGGTCCTGACTTAACCCCTGCCTCTCTAGAGAGAGGTGAGGAGTATGGGTTTTCAGGAGAGATTAGTGACTTTAGTTAGAGGCTCAGTCAAAAGCATATTCTAGACAGATAACAGTGCCTGTTTACTGCTTTCATCCTCACGTACTGCTGCTGCTCTCCACCCATATAATGCAAAGTCTATACTCGCATAAAGCACTAAAAAAAGGCTTTATGTCTAGAAATAAATAGAGCCCGTAAGTCTTTTTCAGTTTGGTTTTCAATAAACTTGTCTGCAGTGAAAGACAAAAAGTAGAAGAATGTCGTTACAACTCATGTTCATCGAGTTGGTCCACTTGATTCATGCTAGGGTTTTACGGTGGAACCTCTTCAGTGAGGAGTACCTTTCCCTTCTATAAGTGGTTCCATACTGCATCTAATTTTTTGGTGCTTTGGATTCTGTGAAGTATGTATATTCACTGCAGAAACTTTGCCTGGACTAGGATTAGTGATCAAATGTAAGATGGCACTTAACACATGTTCTTAGTCTGAATGACTTACCTTAATAAAAGCAGATCCAGACAGTACAGTGAGGTAAATTCATTGGGTCCACCCTGCTCTGTCTGAACTTCCTTAATTAATTAATAGTTTCAATTGGGGGTTGGATATGCGGGACCACACAACACAGTTCAGGCAGTTGCATGTCAGAGTTGAGCAGGTAATCCTCCCCAAAACTTCCTTATGAGAGCAAAATGATACCAGGTTTCTGTTTTAGTCTTACTGTGTATATGTCTTGCTGTTAAAATATTTTTGCAGGCTCTAACTGTGTTGGCAGGTGTGGAAATACGTGCAAGGAACATGAAGCCAGAAGTGCCTTCCACTCAGTAAAGCTCAGCCCTGTGTTTGCACTAATTGAGGGTAGAAAGGCAGTGTGATTTTGTTAATCTAGATCACTTGGAGGAGATATGCTCAGTTACCTTTATTACTTCTCCAGTGACCTGATGAGCCACAATAGGATGAAGACACTGAACTTTGCAGTCAGCTGGCTGTTGGTTATCTTCTTGATTCAGCCTTTCTGCTGGTGAATTTCGGAGCTGCCATGTGTAAAGAGAAGGGGAAAAAAAAAAAAGTGTTGTTTACCTGCCAAGTATTCCCCAGATCAGAGAGACTGACAGTATTTTGTAACAGGCATGAAGCCAAGGATGCTATTGGGGGCCCAACAAAAATTGTCTCCACTGAAGGGTAAATATTTGATTTAATTTGCTGAGACCAGCAAGCCTAGTGCTTCTGAAAGTAAGAGATTGATAATGCCAGCTAAATCCAGGAGTAGCTGAGATGGGTTAGGCCTTGCCTGAAGAGGTTTTCCAGTGCTCCATAATCTCATTCTGCCCTTCCCCTCCTAGACTATCAGGAGGCTGTTTTGATGCACCTCATTTCTAACCTAGCAGGTTAGACACTTAACACTCATGACCTTGCCTGTATATGGAGACCTAGGATGTAAAAGGCATTTAATTCCTGATCTGCATTGCCTTCGTTATAAGAAAATACTTATGTTCCAAACCCCAGGTTTGTCAATGGCAAGGAAACAGCAAGAATAATTTTCAGAAGGTAGGAAGCAGGAAATAAATTATCCAGCAACATATACCAGAAAAGAAGGAAGCCTGTGGACTTTGATAGTACTTGTAGAAAAAAGTGAAGGAGCAAGAAGGCAGTGGGCTTTCCTTGTATAGCTATTGTGCATGCACATCTGGAATAATAAAGTGGAAAAAGTTCACAGAAAAGCAATGTGCAATCAAGGCCAGAAGGGACTGAGTTGAGGAAAAAGAAGGGAGTTAAGTGTGCCAAGGCTGGCTGAGCTCAAAGGAGGCATAGTTCTGGTAGTGAAGGTTTAGTCCTGAAATAAGAGGAATGTCATCTAATAAAACAGAGAAAATTTTAAGTTTAATTGGGAATGTTGGGGGAAATTCTTGACACTGAATGCATACCTGCTTGTGGAGTTGTGCAGCTGAGTGTGACACCTGGATTCCTGCAGCCGCTGAAACGTGTGCTGATCCTGCACCACAAGGAGATAATTTGGATGCTTTTGCTCACCTATTTGTTTCTGAATAATATTCTTGTAACAATATCAGTTCTCTCAGCTGAAAGGGGGAATTGTGAGAATAGTAGAGGGGGATTCCTGACATTTGCTAGATATTATGCATATTAAAATGTCCTGGAATGCTTGAATTGTTCTTCTGGTAGCTCTTACAGTTAACCTGTGAATGGATCTGGAAATTGTAGTTAATTCCACAAAACTTTTCATGTTCTTTGCCTCAACCAACTCAGTCTTAAGGCTTTGCACATGGATATTATGCATCTTTTGTTTTCTCATGGCACAAATATACTGAGGGTAAGAGCCCCTTCTGTAGGTATAAGTAGCTTGAGCTGCTGGTAGAGGGGGGAGCTGAAGAACTAAAGCTGAAACTATTTCAAGATGCCTCATCACTAAGAGAGGAAAGTTTGATTGATGGTCTGTGACAGAAACTCTCCTGCATCTCTGCACCACTTCTGCCATGGGAGACTGTACTTGTCACTTTGAACTGGATGTGAACCCAAAATGCAGTTCTGCAAGTTGATTGTGCCAATGCAGCCTTAACAAGCCAGTCATTAACTTTAAAAGCTTTTCCTTAGCTTCTCTTGAAGAGTACAAAAGTAGATTGCAGGTCAGGTGATGGCATCCTCATTTTATACAGGCCAGCTGCTTCCTGCCCCTTCCCTGTCCCCAAGTACCTGTATAATGGTGAGTTCTGGACAGCTCCCAGTGCCTCAGATGTCCAAAATCCCAGGCTTAGCTCTTTTAGGAATATTCAAAATGCTTTGTTCATCCCTAGCGTTTTGTGAAATTATTTTTCTTTACCTTTGTGAGACAGCTCATGCTATATTACAAAGCAGGAGGCTTTTAGAGGCTTGCATGTTCCAGCAATCAGAGCTACAGTCCATGCTAAAATGTAGACTCTTGCTGCCTAAACTGCACCAAAGTCACTCTTTCATAGATGCTCCTGATAACAGCAGAGGCCAGAAGCAAACCATTCTCAAAGACTTGTTGCTCTGTTTTTCAGTTTTTAATTTATTGCTTTTGAAGCTGAAGGGAAGGAAAGAGGGAGAAAGACAAAGAAAGGCCTCAAGGCAAGTGAGAGGCCCAACACTCCTGCATCCCAGCCAGGCCCCCAGCGTCCTGGGCTTTATCCCACTCTGTTTATCGTTGCTCCGTAGCCAGCCCCAATCTAGGACCTATTGTTAGGGATGGAAGAAGAACACAGTGTGCCAAAGAAAATGTTCTGTGTTTTTCTGAGTGCCTGAACATAAGTCAGCAGGATGCTGGGAGCTGCCACACTAGACAAAATCATTAGTTACTATGCCAACTACTTTCTAGCAGCTGGTGTGTGGTGCTCACCAAGGATTTGTACTGAAAACTTCCTGGACTTGTCATACCATCTGAATGCCCTGTGGGAAAGAAACTGCTGCCCAAGATTGTCTTGCGTTCTATGGCAAGGTGGGAGCACTGATTTATAAATGCACTGGGTTCCCTTATTGCCAGCAATGGCTCTTGTTCCTCCTTAGCTCCAGCCTTTACAGGAAAAGATGCAAAGTACTTTCATTGTCAGCTTGTTTCCTTGTTTAATAGGAAAATAATTATTTTCTCAGTTTGCTAGACCTCCAGACAAACTGATTTCTGCTGTGATCCTATCAATTCTCACAGACTAAGTAGGGTTAAACAGAGGAATGTTCTTCACAAATGCTGAAGCTTCATTTACACAATAATTTGAGCCTAGTTTGCACTGCCTTTCAATGGGATGTAGACACTTTTTGAGTATTTCAAAAGTGCCTGCTTAGTGAGTGATATATGAAGAACACCAGTGTAGTTCATGAATTGGTATTGTTGCCTGCCACACAAGAATTGGTATCAAGCAAGTGCCCAGCTGTGCCACTGGAAGAAGGCTTCAGTTGAAATATAAATGTGAGCCTGGTGTGTCATTCTTTTAGTACAGACTTGCTGTTTGTCATACAGTTCTTTGGAAGTATGAGATCCTCAGTGACTGGTGTGCTGGGGTCTGGTCTTGTCTACAGCTTCAGTCCTTGGAATTCCCTTCAAATTTTTTTGAAGTGGGAACAGGAGCCAGCTCTCTCCTTTCTTGTACGAGCTGATAATCACATCCCTTCTCTATGGAGAGTGGATTTCATAGAGACTTTTTTTTCTGTAATCAATGAACAAATGCATTAACATTTTATTAGTATTTAGTATTTTAGTACATTGACATTAGTTTCTAGTACAGGTGTAGGTAGTTGATTGCATAAAGGTTGCTTACACTAGAAAAGAGCTAATGAATTGGAAAAGGGAACTAGAATAGAAAGGTAGTTTGGAACCAGAAAACCTAGAGATGAATGTATGGTGTTCTAGCCCTTTTAGACTGGATCCCGATCATAATTGCGTGGTGATTTGTTGAAAATGGTCTCAGAAGCAAACCTGTATCTTTTGTGGTACAAAAAAAACTGCAGCAGAGAGGTTTTATGCTGTCAGTGAATTGGAAGAGGGAATTCTGGCCCAGCCTTTATGAAAACTGCAGTTGAAAGAAAGGAACACAGTGGGTTTCTTGCCAAAAACACTGAGTAGCCCGAAGAGCTGCTGGAAGGACAGAATCTTGCTTACAAAGGATGGGCCGTAATGCCAAAGGCTGAGATTTCCTGTGCATAGTGAAGGCCTGAATCCTGGCCAGGTCTCTAAACTAAGCAACTCATAAATAATCCTGAGCAAGCTGTGAGAAGATTGCTCACAACCAGCCTGGCTGACAGAATGAAACCAAATCTTTTCTGGTGGCACAGGCAGGAATTTCTATTTCCCATTTGCATGTGTGTGCATCTGTGCCTAAATCTGTTGTCTGTACATGCAAAGAAATGAATATTCAATCATTACTGTTCAAGCAGTAATCCTGAATTGAAAGCAAGCAGGTCTGTGAATACTGACTCTACAATCCTCATTTCCATTAGGGGTGTGGAGGTTTTTTTCTGGTTATTTTTGGCTTTGCCTAAAATTGTGTGAGTTGTGAGGAAGCTTTTAATTCAGTTTGGGGTATTTATACAGTCTCCCTAACAAGTGAACTCTTTAGTATCCATTAAGGTGTGAGGTCCTCTACAGCTGTTTTGCAGCCTTCATTATGGTGCTGAACCTGTTGTAATTTCCTTAAGCAGAACTAGCTTCTGCTTAAGGGTGCAAAAGTGTTGTCATGCTTTAATAAATCATCCAACAGGCAGAGACTGAGAATAGGAGATGCTCTGTGATGCATTCCTGTGAGCATGGCAGATAGACTGAGAGCTGGAGCATGTCTCTGGCAGCAGCGTGTTGAGTCTCAGAGCCTAAGCCCTGTTCTGTACCAGGGCAAACATTGCCTTAGATGTAATATCAGCACTTGATGTTATGTGGGGACTTCACAAAACTGCAGATGAAATATCTCTTTATGAAGGTGACCCCAAGACTGGCAAATACACTAGCTTTCTGTTGTCAAGTATTGTATGTTTATATGATAGAAGGTTGAAGTTATGTTTTGCAACGTAATGCATAAATGCAGAATAATGCATTTACTTTGATTTCTGTCTGTGAATAAGGAAAACCCGTAGAAGCCAACAGAAGCATATTCAATCCAGAAGGATTCTGCAGGCCATGAGGATAAAATCTACTTAGGCAAGCAACAGTGTTTTCAATATAGTGTCTAGAAAAAAAGTAAGTGCTGTTTTGTTGTGTCATGTGGAGAGAAGGTATTGGAACCGCAGGGAGTTGTGTACAAGATTGTGCTGCAAGAAAATGTTAGTCAAAGTTATTGTGGTTTTGTTTGGTGTTTTAAATGTAGTTCTTCCTAAAGGATTAATAACCTAGTTTCAACAGTGCTTTCCTGGGTAATTTAAGCCAAGCTTACCTGGGCAATATTATGTCCAGTATATTGGTTGAAACAGAAAAAGTGAATTAAAGCAGGTTAGAAACCCAGTGAGAGCATTTGAGAGTTCGTTGAATTGGACAAAGGTTGGAGAAAGGCAGCAATCTCAGTGCATTTTAAAAAAATCAGTCTTAAGTATTTGTAATTCCATAACAGTTAATCCTTTGCCAGATATCTCAAAACAAATGAGAATCAGGCAAATGTTACTAAAATTTTGCCATTTAGATAGTGGCCCTCGCAGTACTGCAGACTGCAGTCATTGTACATCATCTCTGTGGCACAAAATCTGGCTGTTGGTAGGTCCAGTTTTAGTGGAGTTTTCATTTATATCCGTTTTGTCTCCTCCATTTTGTCTTGACTGTTACATTTTAGAAATAATCACTCAATCCTTAGCTTCATCAGCATTCTTATGTATTGCAAGTTCTGAGCTGGAGGTAGATATGGGAGGAGTTGGAACAGATGTTAGTTTCTAGAATTAATAGTGTAACTTGAATGAATAGCTTAAAGAGTGCTTGAGCGAATTCTCTTATTTCTGAAGGGTTTGCAATGACAAAGCTTTTGGGGTAAGGAGCAACACATTCAAGGCAAGCTGTGATATGTTTAAAGAATCTAGGTTGTAAGTCTTGCTAGGTTCCTGAAGCAAAGAGATTGCAGTTAACTCACTTGCCAAAACCACAACCTACATGCCAAATTGTGGCACAAAAGACACCAATTATCTTTTACGTCCCAGTTATGTATGATGTGGAGAGGAAATAAAAGGGAAGTCTGCCCTGGGAATCCAAAGGAAATATTTGGAAGTAGTGGCTGAGAGAAACATGACAGAGATCAACAGACACTTGGGAAGCTCAGGCATTGAGGCTCGAAGGTTATGTTACCCAGAGTGTCAGGATTCAGTGGGTCATACAGCATCTGTCTTGTGAGCACAGAATGTGTGAATTGCTGGGCCATTGTAGCCTCTTCAGGACACCTCGTGGTCCTGTCAGTCTGCCACCTGCTCTCTGCAAAGCCCCTCAGCCTTGTGTAGAAGTGTGTTGGTGCTGCCTTCTCGCCAAGGCTTACAAACTTCAAAGCAAGCCAGTGAGCTTCTGTTGGTACTTATCATGTTGCAGGCCACAGCTGAACTCCTACCATGTAAGCCTGGCTTGTAAGAGCTCCTGTCTCTTTGCAGGAGCTCTTTTGTCCTCTGGGAAAGGCTTGCATTGCTCTGATGATGAAAGAAATGAGCCTATCTTACTCCCCCCAGGCTTTTTGGATTGTAACTGTATGGAGTCAGTATGTATCCTAGTTGCAACCTCACCCAACCAGTCCTTCGTCCTCTCTGGATGTTGTACTGCATGTCTGTTTCTGTTCCATTGCCACTGCAGCATGTATGTGCTTAGTGTAAGCCTTGTGTTACTGTATTAAAGTCTCTAAAAATCCGAATAAATAATTATCTCATTAGCGATGGGAATCAGTCTTTTTCCTGCTGCTATTCTGCCTGTCTTCAATGCTAATCAGCCACAGAAATGTTCCAGTTTAGAGTTTTTATTCTCCTTTCCTTTTTCTTCCTCAAGAGAATGTCTAGTAATATAGTCCCAGCCTGGAATTCAAGAAAATTGCTTAGCAGGAAGCAGTTGGCACATGGCACCTCTAGCAGGTGTTGTGCTTGCTAAAGCCACTTAGTGCAAATTCATAGCTGGCTAAATATTAAGAGATTTTTTGTAAGACGCAGTTCCTCATAGGCAGGACTCCTTGTATGCAGTGGTGGAAACATGATGGCTCTTCTTTCCTCAGGGCTCTAGAGAATCATCATTTTGCCTTGGAAGGAGAGATGGAGAACAGTGTCTACAACAAGGTGACACGGGGTCCGCTGGCACATCCCAACTATCAGCTTCAGTTTGCTGTGCAGCAGCTTCAGCAGCAGAAACTTCAGTCAAGACAGCTGTTGGAGCAAAACCAAGCACGGCAACAGGTAACTAAGAAAAAAACCTGCCTGGGACATAGCAGTGCTGACTAAGTCTTAGATGTGCAGAACAAACCCAGAGACACTACATATGGCACAGATTTTGTGAAGGAAGTAGCTCTTAAAGTGGGTTGCAACAAAACCAATATTACCTGCAGTGATTTGGATAGCATTTTGATACTGTGATTCCCAATAGCTTCTTCCATTACATTGACATCTTAAAAGCTGGAGGAAATATGAAAAAGGGCTTGTATTATTGATGTTCTGGATGACACCTAGATGCCAAAGGTGGACCACTGTGTATGGAACAGCATTTCCATTCTGCCTGGGGAATCTTTCAAGGTTATAATGACTTAATTGATACACTTGTTACCTTACTTCATTATTATGGGGAGGGAGATGTATTCTGGGTGATGTCCAAAAGCCTTCCCTGCTAAAAGGAAGGAAGCCTTTGGGTGAACAAACCTTCATTCAAAACAGCTTGGTCTCCAATAGCAGGGAGCTGTCTGTTCGCAGTCTAGCATGGCTGGACTCCCATGAACAGGCCTAACACATGGAGGTCTGAACTCTCCCTCTCTCTCCTGTCAAGCAGATGAGTCATTAGTCAGGGTCCTTGACAATGGGTTATAGGCAAATTGCCCTCATCCTTTTCTGGGAGCATCTTGAAGGAGAGGCCCTTCTGCTTTTTGCTCCGTGCTCTCCTTTTTTCAAGGCCCTTACTTAGCCGTGTAATTTCCATCCTCAACTTCTCTCACCCACAGTCTTCTCGCTCCCACTCCGTGCAGGAGGTCTTCCTTTCATCTCTGTCCACGAGGCTCTGAGTGGGTAGATGTGGCTGCTCACGAGCTCAGGAAAGGGCTGTAAACTGGCTTGTGCCTGTGAAGAGGCTGGAGCTGGCCATGGGGCCTGGCTGAGCCCTCTTCTAATTGCTGACATTGAGCTGATGTTATTCTTGGCCTGGGGCAGAGCCATTACTCAGGAGTTTCTGTTAAAATGATTCTTTGTTAAACCTCCTCTCACCCCCACAACGTCCCCCCTCCTTTCTCCTTCTGAGCCAAGCATTTTGGAGTTGCTGTGTTGAGGCTATTGCCATGCTGCAGGGCTCAGGCTGCACTCAATTTGATGCTGATGGAGAAAGATACTTGCTGAACATGGGGGCCTTCAGACTTTCTGTCATGAATAAAATGTCATCTTAATAAAATGATTGTCTCTTGGACACTTCCTGTCCAAGACATTGTGTGGAGCCAGCCATCCCTCCTCTTTCTATCACGGTTGCATCGCTCCTCTGATGCCTCCCCGCCAGTCACAGCACTACCCTCGTCTTCCCCTGCACCCTCTCTGGCTTTCTGTCACTGACCTCTTCCTTCTGCTAGTTAGCTTCTCAGACTTCAGTCCTTTAACTTGGCCTTTCTAAGAACTGCCTTCTCTTTTCTGCTGCTTATGCATTCTCTGACCTACATCTTCCCACCCACACTGCTTTGACTTCTGCACCACCCTTTCATGCTGACCCTCATTTGTCCTCCCTTTCCAGCTAGAGTTCATGTAGCTTATCCTAGCCTGCATGGTTTTACCACATTTCCTTGTCAGTGTCACCTGTGCTACCTATGTCCCATTGCCTGCTGTTTCCTTTCTCTTCCCATGTATTGAGATCTCCTCCATCCTTTGTTTTCTTGCCTGCTACATTCAAATCTGTCAGTCTCTCCTGAGCAGAAGAAATATATCCCCCAAGATTGAAGGCCTATCACTTGAAAGAATGTCATCATCTCTCTACTTTGGAGAATGCATGCAGGATATCTCTAAGACTGTTTCATCTGATTGTTTAAGTTCTTGTTATGGTTAGAAGGCAGACTAGCCATTTGTCAGTAGCTGAAGTACATCTATTAATTGACATATCTTGAGGCACACCCTGAGCATGGCATGACCATGCAACATGGCTGGATGCCAGTCTTTCCTTCTGTCTCTGGCAAAAGGACTAGTTACATGTATGAGTATATAGATGTGATCAAGTAACAGAAGCACCATGATTACTAACACAGCAAATGCTTCTCCTGTGCATTAACCAATTCAGTATGTTGGAGATGAGATGGATGCACTGGAAAGCATGAGCTTTTCCAGTCAAGTATTTGTGTCATAAGAATCCCTCCATCTACCATGCAGTGGATCTGTCTTATTATGTGTGTTAACATGCAGGCTTGTTGTGTGCTTTGTTGCAGCACCCACTCTTGGTTGAGCACTTTCCAGACACTTAAGAATGATGATGATTTCTCCAGGCATTTAACAATCTGCAGAATAGCAAATACTGTGTGGGTGGAGGAAGAGAAATAATAATGAACAGTTTTCACTTATTGTATGCAGAAGTTAGTTCACACAGTGTGGTACAGTAGAAACAGACCTTTGATGCCAGAATAGGTACTTGGACAAAAAGAAAAACACCAAACTGACTGGATGAGAATCTAACAAACAAATAGGTGGAGTGATATGGACCAGGAACAGAGACAGTACAGACCTTGAGAAAAGAGAACAAAAATAAAAAGGGGAAGAGTTTGAACATAGAGACAAGATGCTTAAATCTGATATCAGTAAAATCAAGCAACAAGAATTACAAAATCAACCCAAAAGACAAGAAAAACAGTCTTATAGCAGTATTTTTAATGTTTAAAGGAGACTTCATGTGACACATTATGACCTAGATGTTATTATCGCTGCTGCAGTTGGCAAGACAGTTAATATACCATCATTGTTTATTCTCTAATTGTTTCCTGTACTGGAAAGATGCCATTAGCTGTTAGGGAGGTTCCTTCTTTGTGTGGCTATGTTCTGTCTGCCTAGCCTAGCATCTACTGGGTTTAAAATTTTATGCCAAACATTTCACATGGGAAAAAAGCTAAATTAAAACAAGGGAAGTACAATTGTATGGTGGAATGATCCCCATCAGCCCTGCTTACATCAAAAAGGCTCATGTTAAACAAGACATGAATCATGTTAATGAGTTGTGTGGGCAGTTATGTGATCACATTTTCAATCACAAGTTCAAGTAGACTTTTTGCTGTAGAGCATTAGGCTAAGTCAATCTTAAATAATTCTCCTCTCAGTCAATTAAAAATTGTATGTCCTGTGAAATAGGCCTCATTTGATGAAGTTCAGCAAATTTTTGTCTTTTAATATTTGTGATTCTCTTCTGACATCCTTACCATTTATTTAGATCTGACTGGAAATGCTGAGTGCTGTGAATAATATTCCTAGTATTCCTAGGACTATATTATTCCTGCCTGAGGATACAGGGCCTCTTTGAAGGCAGCCTCGAACATCACTAAACTGTTTTCTAGACTGTTGTATATTGAACTGCTGTCAGATTTGCAGTATCTCTTTCCCTTCAGTTTCTTGTTCATTCTTGTTTTGCAGCTTTCTCCCTCAGATTGTTTTCCCACTAAATGTGCTAACTGCCATTTTTCCTATTTGAGTCTTGTGATACTGATGAGTCAAAGTCTCAGTGTAAGTGAAACAGAACAACCATTCTGAAAGCAGTAGTCTGAGCTGATTTATACCAGCTGAAATTTTGTCCCCATGTTTCTGCTTCTGTCACTATTATTAGAATTATGGGAACGCCCAGATGTATTAACTATCTTTCCAATACAATGATACAGCCCAATCCTTGCCCCAGAGAACTAGCAGTACTGAGAGAGAAATAAAACAGAAGGCACCGAGTCAACTGAATTTAGTGTATTTTTTTCCTGTTCTGAAGAATTTACCAAGGAGGATATGGTTCGGGACCGTCTGTGCATACCATGAGCTTGCTCTTCTTTAAGACCCCAAGATACTGCTCTTAGTTTAACACTGTGGTAGTTAATAGTACATTTTGAGCCTGCCCTTTATCGCCTCTCTGTGAATTTTCAGTTCAACGGATTGTTGTATCCAAACTGATTTAACTGAATGCATTAGTGTGTGTTCAAAAGAATTTCCACTAAACAATTTCTATGACTGGAAAGGTCTTCCAAGACT
Organism: Mohoua ochrocephala; assembly: GCA_013398855.1. Taxonomy (NCBI): domain Eukaryota; kingdom Metazoa; phylum Chordata; class Aves; order Passeriformes; family Acanthizidae; genus Mohoua; species Mohoua ochrocephala. Next base: position 28,446 of record VZTA01021753.1, on the reverse strand, counting down.
GTTAATTCTCTGTATTTTTGCAATGTTATCTGAAACATAATTGCTTTTCTAAAAGTGGTGGGTTATATTTTGTTGGGTTTGCTTTCTTTTTCTTTTTTTTTTTTTTTTTTTAAAACTTAAAACCTCGTTATTGTTTATTGCTTATGAACATCTCAGTTTGCAGCGCCAGGGATTTGGAGCTAGCTGCACAGATCTTTATGCAATACATGTGTGTGTGTGTCTGTCTGTCAGCTCTCATACACTGCTGAGTCTCTCATCTTTTTCAGACTTGCTGATCCAATTGAATGTGAATGACTGTGGGATAGAAATCTCACAGCTATGTTTCATACAAATGTCATTAAAATCAAGAGCCATATATCTGGGAAGGGGGTTCAACTACTGTTCCCATTAAGGCAAAGGCTGCAGCATGAGACCACTCCTAATTAGACAGCACAAAATCAACACAAGAATGCCCAGACCCATGAAGGGAGGCGTAATTTGGGGTATGCTTTATATTAGATGCTGTAAGACAGATTCACAGGAAATGAGCTTCATTACCTCCTCTGGTCACACAATGAACATGTTTTTGCTTGCAACATTTGTTCCATTACTGTACTAGGGATGGGTGTTAGATACAGGGATGGTAAGTGCCAGGAACATTCTTTCTGTTTTTGAAGATCATTACTATATCTGCTTTTCTTCAAAGTACTACACTACCTCTCTGCTTTTAATCACTAACAGCCCAAACTTAGCTGCTGCTGACTAAAACTCTTAGACATTCATTGTCCTTACTGACAAGGTGTACACATTGAGATTTTCTAATTAAAAACTACTCTTTTTTTGTACAGACAATACTTTGTGTGTGGTGTTCATGTTGTAGATGTGGAAGCAAGGAGATGCTGCTTCAGTCTGTGACTTAGGGAAAAGCACTTTCTCTGTCAGTGCTAACTTCCTTCATGGGCAAGACAGGGTTAATGCTGTCCTGCCTCCCCAGAAAATTGTGCACAAGAATTAACTCACTAATAATTTACAGAAATTTTAGCTAAAACGTCTTACAGCTTCTTTTTAGTGTTTTTCAGATTTGTAACCCTAAAGCCTTGCTAGGGTGGCAGATGTCTCCTCGACATCAAGTTAAATCTGCCAGCCTGGGAACTGTAATTGAGAATTTTTCACTTGAAGCAGAAATAGTTGTAGGGTGCTACCTGCTTCAGGACTGCATCTGTCAGAGTTTGTCTAGGCTTCTGCTCTCCCTAGACCCTTAGCCTTCAGAATCCTGAGGGATGAGGTCTGTCTCCTATGTTTTGGATGTGCTGAAAACTCTTCCCAACCCTTCCTTTGTGTGGTCAGGCTCTGCTCTTCCCAGCTGTCCTCCTCTTTATTTGCACAGTAGCTTCTCCTGGTTTCCTGTCCTGTCCCCATGGAGTTCACAGCAGGGCAGGATACTTTGTCGGCGAATCCAGAAGCCATGGTCCTTGTCAGCTTCCAGTCTCCCCATCCTTGCCTGGAAGACAGCCAGAATCTCAGCACAGTGTGGAGACAGAGGCCTTTTCGGAAGTCTGTAACCCCCAAGAAAAACATCCATGACCTTTCTTTAGGCAGGTTTCAGCACAGTTTTTGCCGCTCAGGCTTTGTTAGAGCATCCGTGCTTGCTGTTTCTTCAGAGTCGTGGACCTCCTTGCTGGTGCATATTAACACAGGGAAAGAGTTATGACTGTATGCAAGGTGGACTCCAGGATCTTAGTGATTTTAGAACAAGAAAAAGAACTTACAGGAAAAATGCTTAATATCAAAAGAACTTATAGGAAAGATGGATAATACCATTTCACAGTGAAATGTCACTGCTGAATAAGAAGTGAGTGCAGTGACTTGAGGGTCTCCATCCCAGCCCTATGATGTGTCAGGCTCTGAGATGCAAGAGGCTAAACCAAGTTCCATTTTAGTTTGTTTTTCTGGGGAGAGGTGGGGTGTGACTGCTATTTTCCAGACTTCTACACTTGTACTAGCTTCCTAATTCAAAATCTGGAAGCTGCAATCAAGGTAGAGCTTCAGGGAAGGGAGAGGTTAAGAAGGATTGGAGCTCAAGGGCGTCTTGTCAGTGAGCTCTAGTTAGGAAACAGGCCTGTTTTGGCTCCTGCACTTCCTTTTCTCCCTAGAGCTCTGCCTGTCAGAAACGCCTTCCCACACACCACTGCTCTGCCATTTGCCAGAGAATTGCGGGGGAGAGGGGCTTTTCCTGTCTGTGTGCTGAGACTCAGCCAGCTCTCAGACTGTGGTTTTCTCTGGAGCCTGGAGCCCATTTGCTGTGGCTTTGTGTATTTTCCACCCGAGGAGAAACTGAGGACAAACTCAGTGAAGGGCGCTGCTCCCAGGGTCACACTGAGGGCTCAGCTCTTCCCCTTATCTCCTATCACTGACCTCTAGATGCCAAATTACGAGGTTACGGTATTGCCTCTGGGCTGGGAATCTGACTGACTTTGAGGAAAGACAAAGCACAGCTCCCAGCAGGTTGCTCCTTTCTGAAGAGAGTTTAGCAGTCTGCAGAGCTCCCATAGGGGAAACATTTTCCACTCCCTGCTTTGCCAGTCCACTGCTCAGTTCTTCAGTGTCTCATAACATGCAGATCCTTTTGTTCCCTGTGTCAAATCTCCAACATGCTTACTCTCCCATACGCTATAGTAATAGAAGTATTTTCTGTTCCCTGATATTGCTGGGGATTTCCTTTTTGTCAGTGGTGGACTTAAAGTTCCTTTTTCAGAAGAAGGTACCCTGGAAGTTTTCTGTTATTCCAAGCACCTACAGAGTTAGAGCAAATAAGTGGCACCGTATCATCTTCCCCATAACTTTTCTCTTTCCTAGAACTGTGTCTCAATTCCACTTCCCACATAAAGAATAATATAGCAAGATAATGCAGAAAGTCAGTGTAATAAAATCTTTACTTCTTTGTGGATGAGAGCCCACTGCAAGATTAGATTGAGGATTGGGCCTCTTGTATTTTAATCCAGAATAATAGAATTCTGTGGCAGTAGTGAGGTTGTCTGCCTTCCTAGAAGCTAGTCCTGGCTTCCAAGGGCATAGAATTCAGCTCTAAAAGCTACTTTACTGACTTAACAACTTAACTCTTTCTGTGTGGGACCTTCCCTGGAGCCCTGGGGTTGCCTTCACCAGGCAGATGTTGTCCCTCACAAAAATGTCACCCACCTCCATCAGCATTCTCAGCAGTGTTCACAGAGGTAGTCACCAATCACTATGGGATTTTTTTTCTTTTTTTCTTTTTTTACCCAGGCTGGTTTTGCCAACTACTCACAATCCAGCACCAGTCATATATCTATGCCAGCTGGCTCTGATGCCCGCAAGACATCAAGTGCCACTTCTAGTATCCAGAAGGCAGCCAGTTTGCACAAAGTGATGCCATCCCAGAGTACAGCTCCTCAGCTGGTTCCAAAGCCTCCAACAAACCACAGACAGGCAGTGATCAGAAAGGCTGCAGCCCAGAGGATTTGCAAGTAAGTTTTCTCTCTTCCATCCACAATAAGGAGTTGGCACTGGTTCCCCTGAGAATAAAAATTGGAGAAGAAACTGTCTACATCTAACTCTGACAGATCTTTTTGGCTGTGCTGTCCAGGATAAATCTCAGAATAACCTGAGGTGTGCATACTGAAGTAAGCATTGCACTGTGTTGCAGTTGTGTGTTTCCCAAGGGTATGGAAGGTAACTGTAACATCATACAAAGGTAAGGACATAGGAACTGTCAGACTGATCCCAGAGTGGGATTCAGTAACGTAAATACAGCTTGCTAGTGGCATTTTAGGTGCCCAGGGCTATTCCACCTGACCTCCAGCTGCTGTTCCAGATGAGTACAGGTCTTCTGTAGATCTTGTGTTGTATCTGTCAGTCCCATGCAGATGTCTCAGATAACTCGAGAGCACCAATTATGGTGCATCTGTGTTTAGCACTCGAGTCACTCCCTCTGTCTAATCTTTGATGGGGGCTAGAATCTGGTGGATCAGAACAGGGTGCCAAAAAAAAAGCCAAAACAAAGCAACAAAGCAATCCAATACCTTTAACAAGATAATCTGCCCTTGAGCCAAGTTTTTCCATAAATTTAACACACAATGTTAGATTTAGGCCTTCAAGCACAAGTGTTTATTTCATTCAAAATGTTTATATTGTGCCTGATGTAATGATAGCTTTTCTCATTAACTGTAGAAATCCCTCTTTTAACTTTTAGTAAGCTTTTGGTTATATAGTGCTTGCTATTCTAAGGTAAGTGGATGGATTTGACAGTTATCTTTAAAAATAAGTGTTATCTTTAAAGACAAACAAAAATATTCACCATGAAATGTTGCTTACTGGTTGTAAGTTTCCTTCCTTTCCATTTCTTGGTATGTCTTCTCTTTTGTGCATTATGAGAAAATGTGAGCAAGACTTCTGGGTTTCCAGCTTCCTCAACTCTCTGTTTATCTCCTCTTAAATGGCAGAACTGCTTTAGTCTAAATCCTTCATCAGGTTTTTCCTCATATATCCTCAGACTTGTTTCATCCTGAAAAATTGCTTTCATAACTTCCTTCCTTGTACTTACTCTACAGCCAGAAGAGTTGTAAAGCTTTCAGAGCAAGCTCCTGTGAGGTTTCCTGATCCTGTTTTCACTTCCTGTTTAAAGAGAGAAGTTTTAGTTTTAGATTACTGATGAAAGACACCTTATGAAGATGCAGTCAGTGTGTGTAAATCAAATCTGGAACGGCAAGGTGTATTTAAGGAACTTGGACAGAACTGTTTTGGGGAAGTTTGTGTATTTGCTGCCTGTACTCTTGCTATCTCAAGAGACAGCACACAGAATTAATCCCCCAAAACTATTTAAAAAGAAAACAAGATGTTAGTAAATTTTGTCAACTCAGCAAATGCAGATGTGAGCATCAGGTCTGGTAGGTATGTTCTGGTAGGTTTGCTATCTGATTTCTTTCATGTTGGGTGGCTCTTGTTAGTACAGGTGACGGGCTGTGTTAGTGGGTTTCTCTGCTGGGCAGCAGGGATGTGTATTTGAAGATGCCGGTGTGCTGTGCTCACTTCTTGGCAAAGGAAATGTTTATCCTTGTGAGATGGAATTGCAGCTCCTTGGACAGACTTTACTTTGCTGCATTTTTGTGGTTTCTGCTCTGTGACAGGCAGGAGTGTGGGAAAACCGGAAAAAGTTCAGCACCAAAAATGTGCAGAAGGGGGGAAAAAAGCAAAAGATTCCTTCAGAATTTCAGAAAACTAATCTAAGTATTGAAGGCTGCAAGGAGCCGCTCCGGAAATATTTTCCAAGTTGCCTTTCAGTCTCCAGCACAAGGCTCCAAACCCATTCTTGCCATTCATGGGATCTTGCAGTAACATTTTTTCACTTACATGGAAAACAGCAGTGCCTAGCTGTATTTCCAGCATACTGAGAGCTGATCGTTTAAAAGCTGCATGTCTCAGACTCATTTAATCCATTCATTGTTGTCAGGAAAAGACCAGATACACATCTACAGAGGGGAGTGAATGGAGAAAAGCCTGTGTGTCAAAGGAATATAGACTAGAGATGAAAAAGATGTCTTGCATGCTCCAGCCTGTTTTCTACAGTCCCTGATAATTTTGTACAAAGTATTCTCAGACAAATTGTGTAGTCTGCTTTCAAAAAAGTCCAGTGGTAGAAACTCTCCTGTGTGCTATAAAAGTCTGTTTAAGAATCTCGACAACCTTTTTGTCAGCTAGTTTCTCCTGACATGCTACCTGAATTTTTCCTTTGTTTCAGCCTGTTGTACCTTGTTCCTCCTTCCTGAACCCTGAACACTTTCTCATGTAAATACTTCCCATGTTTTGAATATACTTTTAATTCTTGGAGCAACCTAATTTTGCTGAGACTTGTTGAGGTTTTGTTAACCTCACATAGTAGTTCTACCTGCCAAGTCCTTAATTGTCTTGAATTTACTGTATTTTCTTCAGTTTGTCGGAGTGCTTGGACTCTGGCACCCAAAGTTGTACTTTTCCGGTGTGACACTACCATATCCTTAGGTTATGACATGGCAAATATCCCTCTCCCTCACATCTTTTTGGCTGCTTCATTTGTCTGTCAGGTCACTTTTGATTTGCTGCCTTCTCTCACCCCCTAATACTTCTTGGCTGTTTTCCTGATCTCTTTCCTCAAAGAGGATCTCAGCGTTATGTATTATTTCTACAAGACTCACTGAAACTAATCCCACTCTGTTGTTAAAGCTCTCACGTCTCTTTTTCACCCCCAGTAAGCCAGACCTTATTTCTGTTTGCTCTTGCACTGCCTGGCTTTTGTTTCACATCTTAATAAAGATCATCTTTTTAAAGTTGTTTCTAGAATTTCTCCAGAGACAGGACTGTGATGAAAAAACTAAAATCAACTTTGTCTCTTTGACCTGTCTCCTCCTTGCATGCATTATCAATTCTCTCCCAGCCAGCACACATGGCTTCCAGAATAGGAAGGAACAAGAAGTAGAAAACTCAACTACAAACAGAATGAGATGCTAAAGATGAACATTACTGCCTAATTCAAGAACTGTCTAGTAACTTGGACACTTCCCTGGTTGAAACATAAAGGAAAAAAGTAATGGAACAGCCAGACAATTCAGTTTTGTCTTTTCAGTTCCTGGCTTCCCTTGTTTTTGTAAAAGGTGGTAGGTTGACTTTATAATGGATTGTGTCCAAAGCAGACTCCTTGCTTAAACTAACAGAGTGGAAAACTGGGGCCCATATTAAGGTGTGGAAAAAGACTAACTGGGAGAAATGGTTTAGTGTGCAGCTCTATGCTGAAATACAGTCCCATAAAATGGTCTCACAGGACTCCGTAGTTTTGATTAAATGTGCTCATACCACTAATAGATAGTTTTTGAACAGCTAACACAGCAAGCTCTTTCTTCTTTCCCAGAGTCAGACTGGGTCTTTCCCACTGCTCATGTTGTCACTACTATGGACAGGTCTGTGCACCATGAAGAGACCTGCTGATATTTTGAGATAGAGATCACAGATACAGTATTCATAAGCTATGGAGTGAAGCAGATGTCCCTGGAAGCAGTATTTGGTGTATGGAATCGTCACATTACAGATGACAACATGCAAAGCAGAAAAATATATTAGCTCAACTGTTTACCAGAGTGAACTGGTACAGGTGGTAGATGAAAATCTTTCTGCTTTTAGGAATGACTAAGTCATAATAAATACACATTTCTGTGCTATCATTCACACAGTAGCTTTTCAGAAACCTTCTCTCTGTGACAGCATCAAGAAGAGCAAGGCTTTGAACAACCTGTGAGCAGAACCATCAGTCAAAGGAAACACCTCAAAAAAATTGATCTGTCAATATTAGACCACTGTATGTAAGGAGAGGAAATGCTAGGTAGAGAAAAGGAGTATATTGTTTAAGATGTTATCAAAGAGAGATCAAGAAGATCACCAAGTTTACCAGCAGTAGACTGGAACATTACAAACTATTGGGGATATTGATCAGCATGGCAGAATTTCTTGTACTGAACATCTCTGTAAATGTCATAACAACTCTGTTCAGGAAGCCTTTTGAAATAAATATTCCTTTCAAGTCCCACCACCGCAGCACAAAAATCTTTCTACCTTGTTCTCTCTTGTTTTACATGGTGCCAGCAGTAGAAGAGCTAGAGTTCTTCTCTATTGTAACTAGTACAGAAATAGGGTAGAGGGGATGCATTTCTCCAGGGTTCAGGAAATCCATCCCATAGTGGGGAGGAGTCCTGACTGCAATTGGACAAAGAAGCAGCCAGCTTTTCTAGGATGCACTGGCCAAGCCTAGCAAATGTGCCAAAAGTAGACGATCGCAGAGCGAGGCCTGTAAAACACTATGGTTCTGTTTTGTGTCCTATCTTGCCCGTGTGTGAAGTGCCTTAAGTGGGCCAGGTGCATCACACACATAAGCTGAGCGCCCACTGAAAAGAGGACAGGCAGCAGAACACACAAGTAACAGTTACTGGAACCCCTTGGACTGTTTTGCTACTGCTGTGCTGCAGCACGCTTGTTTTTTCAGCTCCCGAATATCTGGGTTAATCAGGCTGCCTGACCCTTAGACGTTTTTGGCAGTGAAAGCAGTGCATCTGAGAGATATGCCTTGATTTAACACCCTGACACAGCTGGACTCGCTAGACCTGTAGCTCGTAGCCCTTGGCTAGCCTCAGATCATGCACACAGATACACATGCAGGGCTGCCCCGTCCAAGAACAACAAAGAGGAACAAGCCTCCCTTGCTCTGGGTCTTTACATCTGTTGCTGTCCTCTTGTCAAACCTGGGCTTTTTGCGATGTGAATATGTTAGTGTCAGATCTGTCTGGTTCCACTGGACCTTTAGATGCATCTGTAGCATCCCAGAAATAGGTTGTTAAAACAAAGGTGCTCAAAATTCAGTCCAAAAAGTATTTATCCTTCACCTGTGGAACAGAATTTGCAGTCCAAGGCTGGGCAGCTTAGTGCTGGTCTAGTACCTAAATTAAGGAAGCCAGTATCAGTTTCAAGGAGGAGTTAGCTGTATAGGAGAGAGAGAAGAGAAATGACAGATATTTGAATGGAGGGGACAGTTGGGATAGTGTTTTTGTTGATATTGAAGAAGAAATGGAGAACATAACAATGGATTGCAGTGGAGAAGTGGAAGCAAAAACAACACAGACATTAAAAGTAGGAAACTGAGAAAAGGCAGTAGGATTTCAGCCAACCCAAGGAGGAAGAAAGTGGAAAGGGATTAACTCAGTTTAAACAGTGAGTATGTTCTGGCACTGAAGCTTCCATCAGGACAGCACAGAGAGTATGAGGGAGTGGGGTTAGCATGGTGGGAGATCCCAGGAGCACAGTCGAGAATGAGCTCTCAGAATGAGGTGACTGTTGAAACTGCAAGAATCAAGGTACATTGTGGGCAGGCAGAGAAGAAGGGCAGGTCTGTAGAGGTAAAGAAATTCTCTGAACAATAAGGCAGAAGTGTGACTATTCCCTGTTTTGCTTTTTTGTTGTTGTACTTGATGGCATTCTTGATTACTTTTTCGACTTGCATTCTGCCTACAGAAGGGTGAGCTGAATTTGCCTGTCAGTTGTGCTGTGTTAACAAAGTGGACAAGCTAATTATGAGAATGGAACCTCTATGTAAGAAGCATAAAGATCTGTTTGGATTCTCAGCTCCCAGAAGGACCATGCAATATCAGCACAAAAAACCCCATAAGTAGAGATCCAAAATTCTCTCCAAGAGACAATAAACATAGGAACAGGCACCTCATTTGACAATAGCATTTCCAGTTAAGGCTGACTGAAGTAAGGGGTTGTGGTATGTAAATGTATCTGCATCCCTCTCCCTTCATGTATGGACTCCAATTTATTTCACTGAAATCCAGCTGAGATAAAATTCAGGAGTCCCTCACAGACCTTTTAGCTGTCAGGAACACCTGGGTTGCTGGCAACTTGCTGACCTTGAAATCTGAAAGCAAAAGGTTTCAGATAAAACCATAGAATCTGCACGTGTTTAAACAGTGAATTACAATTTAAACAGTGAATAACACTCTGTTAGTGGTCAGGGCATCCCATGGGGATTGGAGATTACAGTGCTCTTCTGGGGAAGAGCTGACAGCAACTGTAACACTGCAGAGCTGAATGAGTGAAGAAAGACTCTGGCAGAGACAAGTGTACGCACAGAAGTCTGGAGTGATCAGAAATGAGTTGGGCAGGAAGGAAGAAAAGCAAGGAAGAATAAGGGAGGAGAGCACAAACCAGGAATAGATGGATCATTGTATAGATTTTTAAGGACAGAATAGATGCTTGCAGCTGTATGGCTTGCTGTTCCCTTGTGAGTAGACGCGATTTTTACGTAGGAGAACATGGTCTCAATTTGGTAATGAATCTTTGTAAATTAAACTAAGTGCAGTTGTAGTCTACAAAACATAGTTTTGCTGTAACTCAGGTGCTGAGATCAATGCAGAAGGATTTGCATAAGGTGTCTGCTTGAGGAATGGCACTGGATTTCTGGAAATTAGATGCATCCCATGTGTCTCAGTTTCCAAGATAAGTGAGAAATCTTGGCTAAATGAGCTCTCTCTGCTGAGGCAAGATGCAAAGACTTAACTCTTGAGTTTAGCATGTTTTGACAGCATGTGCATTTCTGTGCAACAGTTGCTTAATCGCTTTAATTCATATCATTGGGCTAAGATGACCACAGCATTACTAGTTGAGATGCATGTTGGTGGTCCAGTACAATTTACTATCTTCTTTATTCTCCAGAATCAGCTTCCAAGGCATGTGAGACAATTAAGTGTTTTAGTTACATAGAACTCTTCCTGGTGGCTTGACTGTTCATTTGTCTTGCTCTGCTTTTTTGGAGTCAGTTGTTGTCACTGCCTTTTTCATACCATTTTCAGGCACAGCTTCATGGTTACAATCCCAGTGAGATTATGTAAAATAGGGGAATTCTCATTTTTTTGTTCAAGACTTCTATTCTTCCTTGCTGTTTCACTTCTCATCTCTGTCTGATTTTATGGTTTTACCTCTTAGGGTGACTTCCACTGAAAAGCAACTGAATGGATTCCAGAACAGCCTTCACAGTGCTGCATCCTGTGAGTCAGGGACCTATTCCACAGGTGAGTGACAGTGCCAAAGACCGTGAAAGTGGGGGTGGGCATGCTGGGATGCTTTCATCTTTTTCAAGAACTGGCAAGGAAAAAACTTTCTCATCAAGAAGAAACACAGCTGCCTCCTCTGCATGTAGTGGTTCCTAGGTAACAGTCTGGGTTCAGCTGTGCAGGGAATTTATACCCCCTGGGATTAAAAAGACTAAACAGAAGGGAGCAAGGCTGAGTTTCATAGAGTTGGAAGACCCCTTAAAATGTGGCTGGGGGAAAAAAAAAAAAGCACCTTGGCTAAAATGGTTCGTTTTTGCTTTAGACTTTGGCTCAAGATGCTCTGTTGTTTAAGCTTGGCCTGTAATAAAGGGCCAGGACATTCTTTACATTTTTCTTTGGTCTTGCAGAAAAGCTCTTAGTTCAGAAAGACATAGCTGAGACTTGTGAATCAGCTGCATAGTGAAGTCAATGAGTAGAGGTGAAAGTATCTGATAGAAAATCACTGAGAGTTACAGAATGAAATCTTCCTCATTCCCTAGTGGCTAATTAATTCAAACAGGTTTATCTGCTGTTAAGTTCTCAGCAAATGAGGGCCCAATCAATTTTTCATTTCTGCAGACCTACTGGCAGGTAGAGCATAGTCTTGATAAACCCATACTACCCATGGCTCAGAGTAATTTGTGATAGTGCTGTAATGGAATATACAGACAGATTATGTTCCAGATGCTTTGAAAAATTATGTTTCTGACCTTCTGTTTTGCAGTGAAACTGTGAAAACGTGACTTGAGTGTCACTAATGCAGTGATCTCTGTGTTTCCAGAGGCTGAAAGAAGAGTTTGTGGAGGGGTGAACTACCCAGTTCATCTCTTGGATATTTATCTCTGAAACTTAAAAGATGACATTTCCATTATTAATGTCAGTGATTTTTTTGCTGATCCTCTAGCACAAACATTCAGCTAATGCACTTAACGTACAGTTCCAAACTGCCTCCCACACTTTACCACCTGCCGAAAACTCCAGTTATCCTACCAGAAATTTTATAAGGTGAATGGCTGTAGTCAATATAAAACACTCTATGGTACATTGAAATGTGGCAGTGTACTCTGATATACAACGGGATTATCAAAATAAATAAAATTATGTCAACCCTGTGGTATGTATAGCTGAATCAAAAGTTTTGGTCTACTGTACAGTGCAAGTTAAGTTTTTAGTACAGTATATAAAGCAAGGTTACAGATAAATTTAAAAGTAAATGTAAAAATTAAGTTCTCAATATATTGACCCAACTGGTTTGCTGAGCGCACTTCCATGAAGGTGTTTGCGTGCTGAATCCTGCCTTCTTTTTTGCATTTTCAAGAGCACCGTCACAGTTGCCACCCTGTAATTTCAACCTTTCCAAGAGAATCTCTCCCTCTCCTCTGGATACTGTTGTTATGTGTGTCCATGAGAACTGTAGGCAGCATTTTGCTATCCTTCCCCATTTCTGTGAATACTTACTCAGTGCACGCGTGAGGATGATTGATCGTATTAATGATGGAATGCAACAGCCAGAGCTGGAGGAATAATACAGGCTGGATAACAACCGTAAAGTTCAGGGTAGTCACTTCTCTGTGAATACTTGTAATCCAGTGAGAGCTCAGAACTTCAGCTCATGTTTCCTTCTGTAGAACTGGTCTGGTCACACTGTGCTAAACTACCCTCTGGGAAGCTGAAACAAAGGGTAAGCCTGCTGTTCAGCTAAGAGTATCGGGGCTTAGGTAAAGCCCGAGTTTGACTAGGGGTAGGCTAGTAGAACCATGGTGGGTGGGTCACTCAAAGCTTCCTTGCTGCTAAAAGAGATGCACAGCTCCAAGAACAGCGTTAAATATTGTGGTGATTAAACTAACTAGAGCAAAATGTTTGTTCTTGGAAACTGGGGAATGATATTTTCTTCAGCTTTGCACCAAGCCACTGGTATGCGTCAGAGGCTGCTGTGCCCAGTTTATGTGTCTCAGAAACTACTCTGGTCCTTGCTGCAGGAACAGCTGTTTTTCTTCTTCACTCTCTCCATTGATTGCTTACACTAGGGCCCCGATTTCCCCTCAGCAGCAGTTTACTTGGGGTTACTGTTTCACATGTATTTAGTATCCTGGATACCAACTAGAGCGGTTGGACACACAAGCCATAAAGCAAATCACAGAATAAATTGCAAGCATTTAAAGATAGAAGGCTGTGAAAAACTGCAGATATAAAAGAGGAATCAGGCAGAACCTCTGTATAAACACATACACACAAATGTTCAAAAGCATCTGAGAAGCTTGAATAGACCTCCACTAACAGCCTGTCTGAGAATAGTTAGGGGGCTCTGTGGAGAAGAAGCATAAAGGTGTCACAGGTGATCTTAGCTCAAGCCACGATGATGCTCAATGGAAGAGACAGTCAGCCAGTATGGAAACTTGTAACTAGACTGTCCAGAAGCCAGTTCACTAGTGGTTAGTGCTGCAACTGTAGAATAGCAGTTGTGGATGCTGTTGTGTGGTGGGCTCAGGCTCTTGAGAACAGATCCTTTGAAATGAAAGGAAAAGCAAAAGTCAGCATTTCTGCAAAGTAGCTCAGGATTCTGAAACAAGCCACCAGTACAATGAAAGTAGCCTCATCCTCATTTCACAGAGAGGCAGAAG